>NTHP01000009.1:3370780-3427063 GCA_003416845.1 Oplegnathus fasciatus | reverse complement strand
ACAGCTCTACTCCAAATACTGTTTTAGTTATGAATTTTTGAAGTTTCATCATTTCATCATTTTTGCCATTCTTTGTATGTGTATTCAATTGCTTATTTTTCACTGGATTGGGTTGAAATTTGTACTGAACATCCAACAAACCCTAAAGATCATTTGCAACATGTATTCATATGAATAGTTGTTGCTGAATAAAAGAAATTAATTTTACCCGAACAAAGTTTTAATCGTAGACTTTTGACTAAAATGTATTATGTACAGTTCAGCGATGGAACTGCAACATGTTGCATGGGGTGGCGAGTGGTTTTTGCAGTATGGTATGAGAGGATGATGGATAAGGGTCCTCAAATAAAAATACATACTACTGCTACTACAGGTAAATGACAACAGAAAATAACCAATGACTAAAGTTATTAAATTTTTATTTAATTTTACTGTGCTGGAATTTATAAGAACAGGCGTTAAACATGGTATGAAGTCCAGCTGGAATTGTAGCAAGCATTGGATCATCTCTCTCTCTGTCACTTTCTGTTTCTGTCTCTCTCCCCGGTCCTGTCTCGTCTTCCTCATTAGAGTCTTCATCACTCACATTCAGTTATTCTCCATCTTACTGTTCTGTTTCTGTTATTTCCTGATCTCTTCCCTCTGTGAGTTTGTCCTCTGTCTCTCCTTCCAGTCCTTCCTGCCTCTCATTCTGCTCTCCTTTTTCATTTCTCTCCATCTCTTTCTTCTGATCAGTCAGCGTATAGCGTTTAGTTAGCATTTAGTAGCGGCTCTTTTGCTCTTTGTTTACATTTTCTATCAGAAGGTCAAATCCAGCTGTATTCAAGATGTGAATAAACCGTCAAGCTCAGCAGTCTCTAAACATTACTGATTCAAATGTATTATGTGTTATAATACATTTGTTTGGGTCAGGTTAGGGTAACCCTAGCACACACACAGTCGTAAGGAAGCAGATTGGCTCAGTTCCTAACAGTTAAAAACTTTTTTTTTTCTTCCAAACTTAACTTTGAGTGTTGCTTATTTGGTCATGAATTTTTAATATTTTTATGGAAATGCTTAGATTTGAGATCAGGGGCTTTAATGCAGCATAATGCAAAGTTATAAACTTTTGCATTTTTGTGAACACTGTACACTGTCAGTGTCCTTCTGTCTCGATGTCCGACAGGGTGTATGCTGTAGCCATCGTTTCTGCTGAGGTCACAATGAAAGACTGTCACTATGTTGGATTAACACATTAGGCTGTTTCACTGAGTGTGTAGTCATATATGACTTCATGTTGACCCTTACAGACAACCCTCTGCTGTCTACCAAAGTGTCAGTGACGGTCAACGTCCTGGATGTGAACGAGTTCCCTCCTGAGCTGGCAGTTCCCTCAGATACCTTCGTCTGTGAAAACTCCAGAGTGGGACAGGTAAACTGAGCTGTATCTGCTTGAAATGATCTTCTGATTGTATATGAAGGCATATACTACACACGTTTAGTATTTAAATGGTTACCCTGGGTAACAGTGATTAATTATTTTGAGATCTGAGACACCTCATGTTATAGTGATACACTCTCCTATGATCAGTTCAAATAGTTCAGAGGGTGTTGCTTATGATTGAACTACATATTAAACCGTAACAACATGCACCTCCAGAGTAGACGGAGGGGAGAAAGTTACTCTGTAGGGTTCTCTGATTCAGTGTGCTAAGGAGATTCTCTCTCTGTTTGCTCCATGACAAGGTGATCCAGACGGTCAGCGCTGTAGACAAGGACCTTCCTCCTGTCGGCCAGAGGTTCTTCTTCAAGTCCCCCAAAGAGCTTCGCAACAGAAACTTCACTGTGCGAGATTTTGGAAGTAAGTAAGAGTGGGGATTAAAAGGGAAGAAGAAGATGCTTACAGACTGTTTTATTGTACTATTACTACTTTATGTCATTATTTATAATTGTTTCAAATGACAATGTCACAACGTGAACGGAGTCACTTGTAGTGATAAAACTACTGTACAGAGATTTATCACCTGAACTTGCAGCTCCCTTTGTCTTTACAGAGCTTTATAGTTAGTTTCAGCTCATTGTTGAACTGTCCGGTCCACAACTTTACTATTCTGTTTCACTCTCACTGCGCTCATAGCATCGTTTGCGGCTGCGGCAGGCAGCTGTTATTCAGAGAAAAAGCTCTAAAAACCCACTGTACAAATCTGCTCAGCACCAAACAGCAGACAGACACAGTTGGAGAACAGGTGGTGAACATAGTGGAGCATTTAGCAGCTAAGAAGTCAGATATTTTCTTCAGGAGTTGATAAAGACTAAAAACCAAGCTAAAAGAGACTAAATGTTGGACTTATATGTGCCAGGTGGGCATAAACACGACTCCAAAGGAATGATGATGGTGCTCAGTAACTGCTGGATGTGTAAACATGCAACTGTTGTCAAATTAAATTAAATTGCTATATAAAAAAACAACAGTTATTGCATTTTAAGTACTGACTCCATCATTTTCTTTTCCGATCACGTTGCTCGGCTGCTGAGCCTTGTTGTGTTCAGTGATTCAGATCGGTGGGTTAAAAAGCTGTCAGGGTCTTACCCTGGGGTTTTCTCACAAATTTTTAGAAGATCACCATGGTATCAAACAATCCTCATATTGTTACTGTAAGATGAAAATCTATCAACCTAAATGTCCAGCTTTTTTTTCTTTCTTTTTTTTTTAAATACTTACAGTCTTTATAATTTTCACAGCCTTTGGATTTATAGAGCAATTAATCTAATGAATGTAGGCCTGCTGTTTGGCCTCCTTTGTTTATATATATATATATATATATATATATATATATATATATTATTTGTTTTTAAATAAACAACATAATGCACAGAGACAAACAAAACATAATAGCACACATAAGAAAGGAAAAAATAAAATAAAATAAAATAAAATAAAAAAGTAAATAAATAAATAAAAGTTACATCATCCAAGTATTTGTATTTGAGAAAACAAAACAAAACACAGAATAGGAAAAATACAGTATATGTACATATCATATGCGTACCCATATACTGACATATACATACACTTACACATACATATACATACATTCACTCATGCATACTTTAAGCTTGTGTGCTCTATACCATGCACCGTGTAAGGAAAGTACGTAATGGCCAAAATAACATAAAGATACATACATTTTAGATACACAAAGTAACAATTGCAACTGCCGATTCATCTTTCTTGAGTTCTTGAGTTGTTTAATAAACCTGTCCCACCTGTTGGACTGAGTGACTCCTGAAAGGAGGGCCTTTCAGAGCTCCTCCAGTATTTAAGGAATAATTTGAGCATTGAAACGATTCTCATGCATACAATTTTAAATTCTACATTATTCAACCCTTCTGCCTGAGCTCTGTCACATAACAGGCCTAGTCTTGGAGTTCTAGATATTGAAATGCCGAGACTATCCTCCATACACTGTAGGACCCTGCCCCACAGTAGCTGTATAACAGGACAGTCCCACAGTGCATGAAGAAGTGTGCCCTGTGCCCCTCTACACCTCCAGCACATCTTGTCTCGGCTCAGCCCCATTTGGTGTAGTTTGATGGGTGTGAAGTGAACCCCCTAGCTTCTGTTATATTCCTCCCGTTATCTGATACAATATGTGACCATGTCTCCTCATCTATTTCACATTGCAAGGCCTTTTGCCATACAATTCTCAAACTGTCACAAATAACACTGTTCATTTTGCATACCTTTTTATAACATACTGAAGCCAAACATCCTTACAGTTCAAGATATACTGAACACACATCTCATCAAATGAAAGATATAGTTCATCCTCGTGAAGATCTCCAACGTATGCACTCTCTCTTTTACCCATTTTCCCCAATAAATAGATTATTTCTCACACAAATATCAGGATTATTCCATACAGATGCATACTGTATCTATGCATACAGGGAGATACCTTCATCATTTTGTGTGTCATATGCCATACCTTCCTGGAGTGGTTGAAAATGGGATTGATGTCCTGCACACCTGAGTTTTTGTCTAATTTTTGAGATAAGACCTGCAATGGTTTGACTGGTGCTGTCATATTCATTTCTAGTTGCACCCATTTTGCCTTTTTTTCCTCCAGCTCCCAATGTTTAGTCAGTTTTGACAGTTCAAATGCCATTTTGTATAGCTCAACATTTGGGACTCCTAGTCTCCTACCTTTTTCTTTGGGGTCTGAATCTTTTTAAAGCCAATTCAAGACCTTTTTCCTTCCCACATACACATTCTCTCATACCCATTCCCCTCCCTGCTGAACGAAGAGTCTTTCTGTCTCTGTTGCCTCTGAATGTTGCTGTGGGCCGATCAGCTCTTACAAATCATCCCCTGACATTTCCTCTTTTCCCCTGCATCACCTTACCAACAAGCATTGTTAGATTTTTGTATGTTTGTACCTATACAGTCAGCATCACGTCTGATACGTCAGACACACAGGTCTGCAGCCACCAAGCGGAACTGGAGTGTGTGTATGGGTGCGTGACATCTCTAACAGTGAACTGTGGCGTTGTTACACATTCACCAACAGTGGACCAGCAAACCAACAGAAGACATTTTGGAGGTCCACTGTTGGTCAAAACAGTTCACACATCAGACTTTTACCACCTTTTAGTAAACCTACTAGGATTTTAATCCAATTTTAAAATGTACCTCAACCTACTCATATATAAGTGCAAGTTGTTTGTTGATGCACATAACTGTTTGCTAGTACATAATGACACAAGTTCCTTCTTAGACAGCATGGAGTGATATTCACACTCCAGCATGGATAAATCAAAAAGAAATAAGCAAAATGACTAATTCTTATGTGGAAATAATAATCAAAAAGTATTAATCTAGTTTTGCAACTTGTGTCTCAGTTGGACAAAGCACGACTGCACCACTTTAAAATAACAATAATAAAAAATAACACCTAGGTCACCTCGGGACTACAACTTGCATTTTGTTGTGCAACCCTGTGTTGTAGAGTGACTAAAAACTGAACTTTGAACCTTGCAACCAGGGGGCACAAAACAACAGGTAGGCCTACAGTCTCAAGACAGCACATCTGTGGAGATCTGCAGTAATTATGCAACTTCAAAACATTTTTCAGAAGTAAATTTGTATGAGACACTTGTGAGTGCTATTCTGCAACTTTTTTACAACATGCCACAAGCTGAACTAATAGCTCTTGCTAACGTGACACAAAGAAATCAGGGAGAGATGCCAACTAGGAACAGAAAAAACGCTAACCCAGACTACATCAAAAAGTTATTTATGGTGTGACAAGTGACCTGATAACAGAACCAAACAAATTGGTGTGACCCTCATTAAATTAGGTTTAAAAAAAAGTGCAATACTTGTTCTAAGATTGATGCACATCACAGAGAACAAGGTCCACACTTGGACTGTACAGAGTGACTGGAGTCCTCTGTAAGCTGTAAACAATGACGAATGTTCCCTCTTAGATAGCATGGAGCAACATTCACACTCCAGCATGGATAAAGGACAGAAAAAGACATGACCTAAAAAATTCTGTAGTTTAGAAGATAGAAACATCTTTTTAAACACTATGCTCTTTATATAAACTGCACAGCCTGTTTTAGCTCCAATATGAAATATTGAAGGCATCATACAGGCTCCTGTGTGTTGTGTAACAAGAAACGGGCCACATGATCGCTGCCATGAAAGAGGAATATCCCAGAATGGTTTAAATGAACTCAGTGACTGATTTGTAATCGCTTACATGCAAACATTCAACACCAACAGTTTCACAGTGGACAAAGACAGGTTTCACACCTTAGCTCATGTTTGTCAAAGGGAAAATAAATTGCACATAAATTGTTCCAGTGATAAATTAATAATACTGTTCTTCTTGGATAGCCATGCCCCATAGCATCTTTGAAGACTATGAGAAGATTTTCACACAGCACATTGCTTGACATCTCTGATGTTCCTTGAAGATACAGGATTTGATGTCTAAAGTCTTTCAAAAAGAGAAAACTGCTTATCAGAGACACCAGACCTGCTAAATCACTGACAAAAAAGAGTGCTGTGGGCAGCAGTTTAAAGGTCTCGAATCGGGCTTGTTTAATCTTACTGCTTGTGTTTCTTTAATTCTTTACCATGTTTCCAGATCTAAGCAATTGTGTACAATTTTATTAATTTCAATACAAAAGTAAGGCAAGGATATTGATTCCCTGAATCTCATGAAACAAGAGGGTGTAGTGGTAATGGTTATATGTAATCTCTGGCACAAAAACCTTTCCACTATTGTTTTGCCAATTATGTTGTGATGTAAAAACATATCAGCTGGCTGCTTTATGTCCACAGGCAATATTTTTACAAGTGAATGAAGCGCTGCATTTCTGTCACGTGGAAGTTGTCGGGCTGGGTGGTGGGCATACTGTACAAAGCACAGGACTCACCAGAGCCTGGGGTTCACATTCAGACTCCGATCTGTGGTTAGGTTCAGACAACAAAAGCACTCTGATTAAGGTTAATGAGAGATTGTGGTTTCAGTTAAATGTTAACAAACACGTGTCTGTGTAATTTCGAGGACACAGGGTTGCAACAAGTTCTTATTAAATTGCAAGAGACAATAAAACAAAACAACCTACTAGTTATTTTGACACGCAAGCATTTTCCATGCAGAGACATCTCTGTCCTCTGTGCTTTCTAATAATATTGGAAACTGAAACTTGAATGCTGTTTTTTTGACCTTTTGTGTGTAGCAATAATGGCTTAAAGGATATTAAAATATAATAATTATGATAATTTCATATTATATTTTTCATTCATAATTGATACAAAATTGAAGTAGAGTGAGTGACTTCGGCTATCAGAAATAATCAGTATTTATATTAAATAACAAAATTTAACTTTAAATTCACCTTGGGGCACCACCCTTGAAAAGGGGAAAAAAACAGCCAATTAATAAATTTAGTCTCAGTCTGATGGTTGCTATGGAGTTTTTGACTCGTGTACAGTGACCGTCCTGCTTCATACACACAAAACCAATTTCTTTATAAATTAAATGCTTATTGAACTTAACTATACATTGCCAATTGCAATGTACAAAACTCCATCCTTCCCACCCTAAATCAAAATCTAAATTCCTTTTTACAGAATGGCATAACTGGCAGGCAGCATTAACCCAGGTTTAAATGTCAAAAATGACAAATATTTAAAACATCTGATCCACAGAAATATGTCCATATGTTCTATATATATATGCATGCGTATACATAGGCATACCAAGTGAAATAAGGTCATCCAATGTTCCTTATATCTTGGCACCACCCCAGTGGTCGTATCAGAAAAAGACACAGTGACTGGCAGCAATGGCGCTGCTACCCAGCAACACTGACGTAGATGGACTGAAACCAATACACTAACAGCCACTGCTAATTTCCTACAAACAAAAACTGATCATCAGAATCATTTGAAAGAGGCTATAATCACATACATACTCTACACACAGTGGTTTGAATGTTCGTAATGTTTTCCAGTGTTTGTGTTCATAAAATTTTGATGTCCACAGCAATATTTTAGCACAGCTACATGTCTTCTGGGTAAATCCAGACTTTGGTCTCACCATTTTCTTTTTGCACTAAATGGTGCTAATATTTAAAAAAGTCTTACTTCCGAAGGAAGTTGAATGCTGCTTTGAAAGTTGCTTTGGATTGGACAGTGTGTCCTCCTGAGCCATTTAGTGCATCCAACAAAGTCCATAAATCAATCAGTTTGAGGTATCAGGTTATCAGACTTTTTCAGAAAATGCCCCAAAACGACTATTGTATGAGGGAAATGGATTCTAAGATTCAATTCTAAGGATTGGGCAATATTTCACAAAGACGATGAGTTGAATATGCATTCATTGTTTGGGATGACTTTCACNNTCCTGTGGTTTGCTTTTGAGTCTGTAACATTCGTTTTAAAGGCTAAGTCTGGTGATATTCCACATTTTTCTTCTCGTCAGCAAATCTCGTGTGCAAAGCCAAGCCAGCCATGAATAGATTGTACTAACAAGTACTGTATGTGCATCCAAAGCTATTTATTCATCTGTGCCATAGAGCTCCATTGTTGTCCAAAAACTACTAAAAACACATCAATGAGCCACTGTTGCACTGGGTGACTTGTTTTTTCTTAACCATGAACACACACACTATAATTTATTTTGACTCAATCCCACATACACCAAATGTGAAATGCATTATTTCTTACTGTTTGAGTAACATTTAAAAAAAAAAAAAGTGGCCAGCTGTTTTAGGAAATTACTGAGCCTTTTTTTAAAAAAAGAAACGATATATTGGTGAGCTGTTTTTAAAGATTTACAATGACAGCCGTGAGGCAGCCTTACTATCTTGAACATTGTCAGTGATGTAACATCATCCTCTTTTGGTTTCCAGACAACACAGCTGGCATTATGACTCGGCGCTCAGGCTTCCAGCGGCTGCTGCAGGACGTTTATGTTCTTCCTGTTGTGGTTGAAGACAGTGGTTACCCCGCTCAGAGCAGCACAGCCACCCTCACCATCCGAGTGTGCTCCTGCGAAGCAGGAGGCTCGTTGCTTACCTGCTCAGCTGAGGCCATCTTCCTGCCCGTGGGCCTCAGCACTGGAGCTCTGATGGCTATTGTGCTATGTGTAGCGCTGCTGATTGGTAAGCTAATCCTTCTTCTGCCACATAACTACAACTACAACACATCATCACCTGTACACCTGCAGTCTACTCCCCACCTCACAAAACAAAACATAACAAAACAAAAGTAATAAATAATAGTAATAATAATAGTTATAATAATAATAATATAAAAATAAAATTGTAAATATAAAACATATAATATAATATATATTTTATATATATGTAATTATTTAAAAAACACAGGTTCTACATTGATAACAATATCCAATAAACAGTTAAGCAATGCCCAGGAGTACCAGTGTCGGAATAAAATGTTAACGTGACACTATGAAAAAGGTGAATGAGTAATTTAAACCATGTGGGATCGCTGCATTAAGTTTGTCTATACAGAACATTTCTCTTTGAGACAGACGTTGCTAAAGAATGCTTTTAAATATACTTGTGAGGAGATGGCAGTGATCATGCCAATGTGACAGAAATAATGTCAGGGTAAAGAGCAATATGTGTTTACTTAGTTTCAAGAAATCAAATACAGACTGGAGAAAAACATGTACTCACATTCGCAAAGCAATACAAGCCTTGGTACAGAGCTTAAGCAGAAACTGCCCTCCCTCCATGACATGCACTTTAAAGCTCCACTATCAGATGTAACATCCCTAAATGTACACACTTTGCTCCATGACATAAATGTTTCTGTTACAATTTGGTGACCTGGAGGAAAAAATCTTTTATCAAAACTATATTTTTAAATATGAAAAAATATTAAAAATTACATTCTTTCTATAGTTGATTTCTACAGCTGATTGTGATGAGGAGAGGCATTTTAACTGTGAATTAATGCACATAATGCAACACCAGATGGCGCCAACAACCCATGTCTCTAATTATCACAGGGAAGTGTTGAAGTACACTGAGAGAGGCTGATTCCCCAACTACTTAGTTTTTTCCCTCCTATCGTCTCATTTTATTTCTGCTTCTGTTACAGAGAATTATAGTTACATAACCACCTGTGCAACCACAGTGAAAACATGCAGGACCACGAGTACACAGCTCTCATTGTGTGTCTGAATGTGTGTGTGCATATATGTACATCTTGTTTGTGTGTCACATTACAGATAAAGCAAACATGAAATCAAAGAAGTCTGAAAGCAGTTCTTTATCCTGCCCTCACAACTGATTCACCCCAATCCTGAGCAATGCACGTAGGTCTGTGCCTCAGTGTCTGTATTTGTGTGTGTGCGTGTGTGTGACTGATAGCATGTCACTGAAGAATCGCAGCCTCCCGAGGGCATTGTGCCTTCTTTATTTGTGTCCTCTGTAGAGAGGGAGGATAACTGCAAGAGGACATAAAGGGGGATAAGGGAGGATGGGCTAATAGCTGCTAACACATAACATCACCTTTTTCTCATGCCTGACAGAGAGACATTTCCTCATATATATCAGGATGGCTATGTAGCCCTTTGTTGTAGAGGAAGAGGGGGCTTGAAGCAATCCTGGCATGGTGTTAATTACTTAAGTATTACTATCTTAACATTTGTGCCTAAAATGGCATGTCTAAAAGGAGTATATTTTGCCAAAGAAGGTTCCCTGGAAAAAGCTACAATGGAAAATTGCCACTGCTGGTACATAACATAACAATGGGAGAGATTTTAGAAAGCTTTGTGTCTTGGGGCCCTTGGTCTGGCATTTCCTATAGTTTTACTGTTACCTCTTATTACAAGAGCGGCAGGCGGGGTGGGAAGAACAAGGCTCAAAAGATTCAGAAAATAGAAGGCCATCAAAACTGGACTCAAGTACTGTATTAATTAGTTTCATAAAAGATCATTTCTTGAGTTATTGGTTAATCGTAGTCAATAAAACAGCAGAAAATAGTAAAAAATGCCTATCACAATTTCCTTTAGCCCAACTAACATCTTCAAATTGCTTGTTGTGTCTTGACCACAGTCCAAAACTCAAACATAGTTGGTATACAGTGATATAAAGTAGAGGAAAGCAGCAAATCCTCACATTTGAGAGGGTGGAACCAGCAGATGTTGGCATTTTTTCTGGATAAATGACCGAAAAAGAGGTCCATTTATTTTCTGTCAGTCATTAATCTATTAATCAACAAACTGTGTTAGCATTATATTAAATTTGCAACATGATCAATGTCTCCATAGGGTTAGAATTTATGAAGTGCTGGTGCTTCTTGTGCACAACTAAGTCAAGCATAAAACAGAGACAGAACAGAAAAGAATTATAATAATAAACTTTATTTATAAAGCACTAAACAACAATTAAAAAAACAGAGGGATCATAAAAACATAAAACCAACAGGGGATAGAATAAAGTTAAAAAAATATTCATAAATGCTTTACTATAAAAGAAAGTTTTAAGAAGAGACACTAATGATGTAGCTTGTCTGGTCTCAATAGGCAGAGTGTTCCTCAGTCTGGGGGCTCTAACAGCAAAGGCCCGGTCACCTTTGGTCACAAGCCAGGATCTAGGAACAACCAGCAGAGCTGCATCCAACAATCTAAGGGAACACCCAGACACATACAGGAGGTCAATAAATCTTTGATTTAACTTGGAGCAAGGCCATTTAACGCTTTAACAGTGATCAGTAGAATTTTGAAAAGTTCACCAGTCAGCTCCACCAGTGTAAGCCAGTGTGAGTCGGCTAACGCAGGAGTCATGTGTTCATTGCCAATGACTGCTTCATTGTAATTGTTGTGCATATGACAAATAAAGAACTTAAACTTCATACATCTTGGTGCCTGTTAAAATTTGGGCAGCAGCGTTCTGCATCAGTTGGAGTCAGTGACTCTCTGACTGATACAAGCATAAAGTACATTACAGTAGTCCAGGAAAGAAAAAACTTGTATGTATAACCTTATGTAAATTGGAAGGAGACAAAAAAGATCTGATTTTAGAAACTTTTTTGAGCTGAAAGGAGGCTGAACACCATTCTTCACTTGAGCATCAAAACAGAGATCTGCATCAAATGTTATGCCAAGATTTCAAGCACCCTCCTTTTTATTTTTAGTAAGGGAACCACTCTTGCTGTGAACCAGGCTGGCAGAGTTTGTTGGACCAATGGCTATGATCTCAGATTTATCGTCGTTAAATTTTATAAACTGCTGGAGTTACTGGACTGAAGTGGGAAATATAACTGTGTGTCATCCGCATAGCAACGGTGAGAGACACCGTGGTCTTGAATGATGTAGCTGAAAGGGAAGCATGTATATTGAAAATAATAGTGGCCCAAGAATGGACCCATGAGAAACCCCACAATTAAAATGAGCAACAGAGGAACAGGCATTTTCTATAACAGAGGAAGTTATATTGGAGAGTTAAAAACAAAAAAGCAGATGTAGAGCTGTTAGACTTTAGCCTTTAGACCACCCAGGTTTCTAGACGGTGCAGGAGAACACAGCGATCGACAGCGTCGGAAACAGCATTCTTAAAAGTAAGTCGTTAGAGACCTTCACAGAGCTGTCTCTGTGCTATGGCAAGCTATAAAACCTGCCCTCAAACTATTAAAAATATTATTATTATTATTATTCATAAAAGAGATTAATTGGTTTGAAATGACCTTCTCCAGCACTTTGGATAAAAATGATAATTTCGAGTCTGTAATTACTGAGTAATAAAGGATACAGATTAGTTGAGTTTTTTTTTCAGTAGTGTTGAATAATTAATTTACAGAATGTTGAGATAGTAATAGTTTGAAACTGGGTGAGGGCCACAGCATTATTGTTGAAAGTGGGTAGATGTCGTGGATCAGTTGGAATTTGAGACTGACTGCTCTCTATCGTTCCCATAAAATGAGGAGCTAATTTCTCTGTCCAGTCATTACCAGGTTCAAGATCAATATAGGCTGGTCGATCGAGAACAGAGCTGATAACCTTAAATAAGACTTTGGGGTTATGGTTATTTTTGGATATTATGTCTGAAAAATATACAGTAAAAAAGCCACAGCAGTTAGGACAAAATCGATTAACCTTGGATAAAAATGACTGAAAAGAATTGAAAAGAATGTTTTAAGCAAGGATTTAAAAAGATGACTCTGGAGGGAGGCAGTTAAAGCACGGAGTGTAAAAGCCAATTAATTCACCTTTGGTTTTCTGTCAGGATTTTCTAAAATCTGAAGTGTTCTCTAAAAAGTCAGAGGCTACATTCAGGTTTATAAAGGCTCTGAAGGTCTTAGAACTTTGGGCCCAAACTTTGCTGACCCTCAATGACTACCAGCATGTAATTAAATCAAATCCTAAATACCAAATATCAATCCTTAAGTTAATCGGAAGCCATTGTAGGTAGCTATGTTTCTGTCACCTGGTCTTGGTTAAAAGGGCTGCAGCTCTGGGCGACAGCTGTTGGGAGTCACAATAATCCAAGCGTAAAGAACTGAGGCACACATGACCTTTTCCAGTTCAACAGAGAAGAGGCGAAGTTGAATTTCTGAGGTCTTTATTAGCTGGAGGTAACATGACTGAACAACCCTCTTACCTGATATTCAAAGCTAAAACTTGAATCCAACACTTCTTCAAAGATTAAACCAATCAAATCTTATAGTGACTAAAATCTAGTATCGAAGATCAAACAGACAATCCCTAAAGGATTATTATGCTTCATTACAACTTGGGTCTTATTTTTGTAGCAATGGCCATCGTTTCTATCAGTGATTATAGTATTGTATCCACCAAAGCAAACCAACAATTTATCCAGATGATCTAAACCACTTTATTTAGAGGTAAAAGTGAAACAAAATAATTCCTTAATGGCACAGGAAAACCATGAGCACACAACTACTACTCAGTTAAGTATAGTAGGTCAAAGTTGAAGCATGAAGCTGGTTTGGATGTTTCTGAAATGTCTGCTACATTACAGCCTGGAGAGATTTCAGTAGTTTACCAAGCCAACAACCCCACCTCCTACTCCTCTTCTCACAAAACTAAATAAATCCTCCTCCAATGGTAACACAGTGTTATTCTACCAGCTGCAGCAGGATACAGTACTGCTGCTGATCCTGCTGAATCGGAAACTAATGTATGATTTTACATTATTCTGCCCTTTTTATTGAACAGTGTATTTGGTTGTATATTTCTCCATATCATCCCTTTTGTGTAAGTTTCTTGCACTTAAACTATTTAGTGACATGCTCCAACAGACAGAATTTTGGCTCTAACCTGCATCATAAAGGAAGACAATTAACAGCACATGGCATTCACTGGATGGATTTTTTCACAGGCAGATTGCAGACTGTGTGTCCTCAGATTTGAATTCCCCTCCGACCTAGTGCCTCTGTTTTTATTTCTGGAACTGTGTTTGTTCCTTTTCACAATTCTCAGTTGTACCATATTGTAAGTATTTTTCTTTCTTCCAGCAGCAAGCAGTTCACAAAAAAGCCCTGATGCAGACACAAGACAGTTTTCTATTAAGTCTCCCAAAGAGCTGAACATGCTGAAACATCAATGTACTCCAGTGCATACTAGCAGCCCCCATTAACCCAGGCCCTAGTCTACACTCTGACCTTGTTTAGTTTCTATAGCACATACCCCAAGGGGATGTTGTTGTGTTTTCTTCTGTGTGCACACATCTGCTTCACAGATAAGATGGTTGATTTTCTAATGGAGGGAAGTGAGATGGGGGGAAAGATCATACAGTATATGGATCATGAGTGCTTTGATTATTGGCCCTCTGACTTCAATCCAATATACAGTCCTCTCTTCACTCAATTGATGTTACCATACTATACTCAGGTAGAATTCAGATGATATAATCTTGAAAAGCATGAAAAATATTTACAGAAAATGTTGCACGTTGTGGCTGAATGGTGACAGAGACTAGTAGTAAACCAGAATAATCAACACAAATAGTAGATTTCAGTCAGTAATTAGTTGTTGCAAGAAGTACAATTACTGTTAATCTTGGTTCAACAGTGCTGTCGTATACTGACAGATGCTCAAAAATAAAGCCTATATTTAGATTTGAGTGTTAAGGAGGGTATTAGTGTTTTAGTTAATTCAATTCAACAGCTAGAGTGCTGAGATCAGTGCTGAGCAAAGTCAAACTATGCCAGGATCTCAGAGGCCATACTGATGCACAACTCTGCAAGTCTTGTGTGTGTCTTGTTTTAGATTAGGTTCTGGCATTTGGGGGTTCTGTGAACACGTAAATTGTAATACAGTTCATTACAGAGCGATTAGATCATTTCTGGGAGTTCTTATACCAGTTGTGGCCATCAATGATATGTGATGTATGCAGTTACATTTAGGCACTGTACATTACCATTATCTATAGAAACAGGCAGGTTTAATGGTCTCTCTGAAGAGAAAAAGTTATGTTTGTTTGTTATTTGATTTATGTTAGATTGAATATGAAGCAGCGATGGATAGTGATTATTTAGCAATACAGAGAAAATTATTCATGCTTTTATTTCCTCACGCCTGGGCTATTGTAACGGCTTGTTTACCTGCCTCAGTGCCCGAGGTCTAGCTCAACTTCAGACTGTGCAGAACTCTGCAGCCAGACTTCTGAGGAAGACCAAACGCTCTTCTCACATCACCCCAGTTTTAGCCTCCCTGCACTGGTTACCAATTTCTTTTAGAATCCATTTTAAAGTCTTACTCATAACTTACAAGGCTTTACATGGCCAGGCGTTAGAGTACATCAGTGAACTCCCTACTGTCCAAAAAGGCCTCTCAGATCTGTTGGGTTAGGCCCGGTAGCTGTTCCAGAATCCAGGCTCAGGTCAAAGGGTCAAGCGTTTGCTGGACTGGCACCTCAGCTCTGGAACAGTCTTCCAGTTAGTCTTCGATTGGCTGACACTGTTTCTGCCTTAAAATCCTGTCTTAAGACACATTTTTACACACTTGCTTTTTCACCTGACAACTAGTTTTATTTGTTTACATAATACAGCTCTGTTGTGTGACCACCTGTTTTTAAGCTTATGTTAATAGTTTTATTTGTTCTACATTTTGGTTGATTGATTTGTACATTTTTTACAGTCTTTTAACTGTGTGCTCGTATTTTGCTGTTCTTGAAGTTTTCTTTTTATCTGTGGTTGTTTTATGCTGTTTATGGACAGCACTTTGTGCTCCCAGCTTGATGTTATACAAATAAATATATTATTACTATTATCATTATGGTTATTATATTATATTGGTAACAGAAATATTAAACCTAATAGACCTAAAAAGAATGAGACAAAGTGGCTAAAAGTGTCATCTTCTCTAACGATAAGCTACAATTATTGACAGTATGGGAAAAACAAACAGGGATAGCACCCCTTGTGTGGGCTTTTGATTGGCTCAGGCAATCAATCATGAATCCTATTGTTTTAGTGGTTTAAGGTTGCTGTCTTCTGTGCTCTTTTTACACACATTTACTTGTGTTTAGATGAAGGCGGGATCAGGAGGAAACTAGCGTTGAATTAGTGTGTATTGCAGCTGGGACGGCGCCCATTAGGAAAGAGAGTACAAAATACACACATTTTTGCTGTTAATTTCATACTGTATAACTTCATATGAAGATCAAAACGCTTAAAAAATAAAAACTCAATCATCTGCTTATTGTGTGAAATAAGCATTCATTTAATGATAATTTACTAAGCTTACTGACTGAGCTGAGGCTGGTGGGGTGCTGCACGTGTAACCTCTATTGGACAGCCGCTGCTGAGATGATGAGGTATGATGATTTAAGGGCTATACATTTTGGTATAATGTCCCGTTTTTTGGGGAGTTTTTTTGGGTCCACCTGAGGTTGACCTTTAACGTAACAAATGTAAACAAAAGCACATGTTGGATGCAAAGGAAGTTAACTACATTTGGGAAGGTCTTAAGTAAATACCTACTTGGACAGATAAATTAGAGTAAAACCATGTGAGACTGTCATTATGCATAATTTACTTTGTAATATTCAAGTATTCACCACAGTGACATTAGCATAATTAATCTGACCAACCTTTAGCAATAACATCCTTTGGCACGTAAATGCTTACAATTGAGGGATCTTATTTGGACGAACTTGCATACTTGAGCAGTGAGTCTAGGTCTGGATGCACAGTTATCTAATAGATTTGACTTTTGATTTACTGCTTATGCCTTGTTGCATTTGCCCACTGTAATCTATTCTCGTTCTGAATGTGATGCCGGCAACCATTACCTCCACATTGTCTCTGGCTGCAACATAGTATATGTATAATCATCAAATTGAATTGAATTGTCCTGTGAGGGAAAGTGAAAGCTGTGCAAAGAAAAGCACAAATGTTCATGTTATACAGTTCCATCCCTCACATATTGCTAATAGGATTGGCTTTGTTGTTTCTTGCTAACGTGTAAGAGGCTGTAGCTTTGAATAGGCATATGTTGTCTCAGTGCTCATGGGGCATGCAGCAGAGTCAGACATATGATGGTGCTGTCAATATGTCAGGAAAACATTCAGGAGCACGAGCAGAACTGAAGAGACAGCAGCCATTGGTTTTGTATGTGCATTGTGGGACACACTGTCTTAACTTGATCACACAGTCTGCATGCCTAGCCCCTTGATACATGATGCCTTGCAGTGCGTCCATGAGCTAGGGACATTAAGCAAACAGTCTGGAAAATTCAAGGCCATGTTTTCAGCAGTAGCAGCAGGTTCAGAAGCACCGTCAACATCACTCAGACCACTGTGCCCAACCAGGTGGACAGTGTGAGGAGCAGTGCTGTCTCAGTATGGAAATGGAAAATGGACTGCGAGAGGTACGAAAAGGGTAAAACTGTGCTTGGACTTCTTTTGGCATTGGAAGTGATTGAGGAGCTGGAATGTCTGAACAAGTCCCTGCAAAAACGGACTGAAACTATTGCAGGAATGAGAAGTGCAATAGAGTGTGTCAGATCTGCTCTATAAGGCAAAAGGAATGAGGAAAGCTTTCAGGAGGTTTTTGTCAAAGCAATGGTTGACTTTCTTGGGATTGAGCCCATTCAGATTCCTCACCAAAGACAGCCACCAAAATGATACACTGGTGGGGCGACCAGCACACTCCACAGTCACCGGAGGAGCACTACAGAACAGAGTTCTACAAAATGCTAGATAATGTAGATGTTCAGTGTAAGGAGAGGTTCAACCAACCAGATCTAGATGTCTTGCAGAAGCGGGAGGAAACTCTACTGACTGGAAAAGTAAATGACGTTGTTGGTCAGTACCCAGAACTGATCGTGGATAGAATATGTGAAAATCTAGATATAGTGACCAACAAAAACAAGGATATCTTTCTTCTTGGTGACCTGAATATTGACTGAATATTGGCAGTTTTTCTGATGGGAAAAAAAATATCTTGCGGTGTTCCACAAGTGAGCTGCTTGGGTCCATTATTTATTTATTATTTATTTTCAATTTTTATAAATGATTTACCATGTGTTGTTAAAATGTAGTTATATATGCTGATGACTCAAAATTGTTCTGTGCTTCACCAACATTAGTGGAACTTAGAGAGCATCTACATGTTGAGTTGAATAGCATTACTAAATGGGTGAGTATGAACAATTTAGTATTGAACATTGCCAAAACTAAATGTATTGTATTTTGTAGTAGGAATGCCCTTGCCAATGCCACTCCACTTAATTTGGCTATAGATGGGATATCAGTTGAGCAGGTCACTAAGACTAAATTACTGGGAGTTAACTTGGATAATTTATTGTCTTGGTCTGAGCAGGTTGATAACATCATTTTCATGATGGGAAAGGGCTTTGCAATTTCAAGGAAATGTTCTGCTTATGTTCCATCTTCTATAATGACTGATGTTGTTCGGTCACTTGTTCTGTCACACCTGGAGTACTGTCCAGTCATTTGGTCAAGTGCTGCTGAAAAACATCTAAAAAAACTTCAAATTGCACAGAACAGAGCAGCAAGATTAGTTCTTCATTGTTCTTTCCATACAAATGTGTGTGGGATCCATAAATGATTACCGTGGCTAACTGTGGAGGATAAACTTAAATCTAGTCTTCTGTTATTCCAGCATAATGTCATTTGGAATAATACATCACACTTCTTCTGTGGAAAAACTATAACTATATACTGGTTTCTGTCATGGGTATAATGCACGTCAAGTCAGCACAGGTCAAGTGGTACTGCCTAGTCCTCAAACAAATTGTATGATGAGAACTGTTCTCTATAGAGCTTCTTCTGCTTGAAATATGCTCCCCACCAACATCAGACAGACCAAAGGTAGATTTTCTTTCAAAAAGTCACTAAAACACAAATTGATGAATCCGACTTAGATGCTATTGTGGGTATTGTTGTTTTTAGAACCTTTTTGATTGTTTGTATTTTCTTTAATGCTGCTGTGTATTCGTGACAATTTTGTTTCCATTGTGGGATTTTTTTCTCTATTGTTTCATATGCAGAGTAATTTCACTGGTTTCTGATTTTTAGATTTGGCTTGTTTTTGCCTTTTCTTGATTAATTGATACACCATTATTTTAAACTGTTGTGTACTTTTGTGTGGACCCCAGGAAGACTAGCGACCACTTTGTGGAAGCTAATGAGATCCAAATACAGAATAAAGAATACAGTACCCAGAACTGAACAGGGAGAATCTAAACGTCCAATTTGCCTTGTTTCGGTCAAAAAACACTTTCAAATCTAGTGCTGAAGTGGCTAATATCATGAGAGGAATGGCAGCAGTGAGAGGCCTGTTTGATCAAGTTGAAACCCTTGTCAGGCTGCTTTTAGTCATCTCAGTCTCATCAGCTGAGTTCTGAAAGTTTCAGTTCTCTCAGGAGACTGAAAACATGGCACAAAACAACAATGACACAAGTGAGACTGAACAATGTTGCTGTCTGCCATGTCCACCAGGACAAACTGGACAATATTGATGTGAAACAAATATGCCAACAGTTCATTCAAGACAGGTGTAGGCATGTGTTTGGCTCCTCCAAATAAGCGTAAGGCAGTGGACATGGAGTTGTTTGTATAACAGTATTTTTTTTAAATACAAAGTTACAGATCATTGGTTTGAGAAGGTGACAGTACCTGCCTTAAAATGTGTCCCTCAAGGTTCCATTCAGCTGACAAATTTGAGTAAAAAATTTCTTATGTTCTGTGATTACGGCATTTGGTTATTGGTTACATGGATTACAATACCCGATTATACCTGTAGATGCTCACCCTACATTATGTATATGTACTAAGATGTTGATGTATGAGAGATGTTGACAATTGCACCATGGCTGGAGTAAAGTTAAGAAGTCTCTGTTAAACTGCCTCCTTGTCAGTTATTAGTTGTCTTTAATGTGTAACATTACAGAATTGATTAATTAACATATTCTTGTATTCAGTATAGACTAAAAACCTTAATGTCAATTCCTGAATAGCGTTGTTTTTTCAATAATGAATGTTTGCTTGTTTAGATGTTTTATCATGCAGTACAGAAAGCTAAACAGTCATTTTGTTGGTTTACATAATCAAAATTGTGTATTTACTGTCTCAGGAACATACTGACACAAAAACAAAAACTCCCTTTATGAGTGTGCTGGCTACCATATATACAAATTAAAGCTCAAGGTGACATGAAATTGCAGTCAGAAGTCTTTCATAAATGCAAAAAGCCTCAGCTTCCAGGGTGGCCCCTACAGGCCACTTTTATGTCCCCACCAATGTCAAAATCAAAACTACGCCCTTGGCTGCACTAATTAATATTTTTATAGTAGCAATGAATCAACTGACTAATGTGAAAGGGGTTGCTTGAAGTGATGAACCCACTGAGAATTTTGACCAATTGCGCAGTTCCCCCCAGCTCCACAGATTGTTTTAGCATCTTTTAACTTACTGATTTGGTTCACTCTCACCGTTCTCATCAACCTCTTTTCAACAACATCATCAACCTTCTTTCCCCACGGTTGTCAGTGAAAAGGCTCCGATAAACCTTCTGTACACAATGTGCCCAACATCAAACAGCAGAAATACAAAATTAGCAACTAGCTGGTGAACAAAGTAAAAAATCTGTAGCTTTTAAATGCTCCACTAAGTTGCTCTGTGTCTGCTGGATTTGTAAATGGGGAACTGTTTGCTAACATGTTCGCCATATTTTTACAACCAGAGTTTTATTTTTTTAATAGATTTGACCATCCTTCCTATTGGTGATCTTATTATATTTATCACCAACTTCATTACTTTACATGGGGATGTTGCGACTTAGGTTTTATGTCCAAGTTTTAATCATTTCATCTAAATCACCTCAGTTTTCAATCTCATATAATGGATTCCTCTATGGATGTTCACTCAGTTGTCATGGAAATAGCTCAGTCGTCATTACATGAGCCAAGTACTACGGTCACAAAGCCACCTTTTAACAACTGTGCTATCTCAACTAATAACTGAGTGAACTCCATCCACTGAGGATGACCATAAGATGTGGTTGAAAGTAGACTTTGACTTAAAATATTTTTAGAAAATTTGGTTAAACTGGGGACTTGTGCTATCATAAACAATTATGAATCGTCTTATAAACTATTTAAAAAATGCTAAATAGGTGATGTTTTTACATCAATATATCCTCATCTTCTCCATACTTTGGCTGTCACAAACAACACAATAGAAGCTCCTAGAATCCCTAGAAGCTTCATTATCTGTACTGTACATTGGATTGTCCTACAGCTACAGACATGATAGAACAAAATCAGAATGGCCTCTACAAGAGAATGTTTTTGATTTCACTATTATGTCATGCCTGAAAGAATTAAAGTCATCAGAAATATTAGGAATTACTACGTCCTATAATTTTTTGAAGTCAAAATGTGAGGGCGTGCATTGACACATACGTAAACACAGCAGAACTTTAGAGAGTGAGTGTAATCAATGTTTTGTGCCCACAAGAGGAATTGTGAGATTTGAGTGAGCAGCAGGGCTTCCTCTTCTCACTATTGTCAAAGCTGCTTGCGCTCAGTTTTGGCAGTTTGAATCCCTAACATGCAGACTGAGAGCAGAGCAAATTACCCTGAATCTGACCTGGGAGTGAAGTGGCATTCTGTTAAACCCCAGAATCAGGATACTTTACTTGCGATCCATCAACTTTTCCATTTATCTACTGACATACAATACATGATAGAACAGCTGGAGTTTGGAGTGTTCCTTTTAAAGCAAAGATTGTTAACCAGAAATTGTTAGCAAGCAGACTTTCTTGTTGTTAAGTGCTCAGACTGCCAAGGAAGCTTGAGAAAACTGAGAGTACTGTTTAGACTTAGTTTTTTTTCTCTTTTGTATATATGAACCATTTCTGTGCACTGGCTTAAATGATATATTCAGACTTTTTCAAGTCTATCTTAAATCATCACTCAAATTGCAAATGTACAAGAAAGAGACTGGGCCAAATTTATCGCACATGTATAAATATTTTTCAACTAACCGTTCACTTTATTCTCATTGTGTCTTGCAGTTATGGCAGCATTATACATGGGCCAGAGGCGCCACAGAGAGAAAGAGACTCTGATGACATCAAAAGAGGACATCCGTGATAATGTCATTCACTATGACGACGAGGGTGGCGGCGAGGCCGACACCCATGCCTTCGATATGGGCACTCTGCGCAACACACACTCACAGCGCACCAGTACTCACAGCAGCACCTCCAAGAAGGAGAAAAATGGCTACGGAGACGGGGTACTGCTGCATCTCAGCAGTCGCTGTGATGACGTCAGGTCACCGGACATCCACCGTCAAACAGCCAGTGTTATCACTGCTATGAACAAGACCCCACTCCCTTCCCGTGGCAGAGTGACTGAGGGTGATGCTGAATTGATCAGGGAGTTTATCGAACAGCGGCTGGAGGAGAGTCAGCAGGGTTACGTTGCCCCACCCTATGATTCTTTGGCAACCTACGCCTATGAGGGTGAGGGCTCAGTGGCTGGCTCGCTCAGCTCCATAGAGGAGTCATGGGTAATTGACGATACAGGGGATTTTAGTTCCCTTGGTGACTGGGGACAGCAGTTCAAAACACTGGCTACCATCCTGAACAGACAGCCGCCTACTCTGACTGAGGAGAGCTGAGAGGAAGTTGGACAGCAGAGATACTTTGGGCAGCCATGTGGGAATTAGCTTTCTTTTCTAGACATGTTTTTTTTACTGCCACAGGCGCTGGATAGAATGATGTGAGGACTTTTTAGAAAGCTGTCCATGTGAAGTAGAGTTGTGGACTGGTTAGCTAGAGAGCAGAGAATCCAGCTACAGGTGCGTGAAAAGGTAAACTTGATAGCTCAAAGTGCCTGAGGTACTATATGTTTACATGTATTTCAATTCATGTTACTTAATAAAAATATCTTCAACTAATGTTTTGATTTCAGTGTGAGGAAATGGTTTGATGAGACTTAAGAATCTAACTGTGATTCAACCAGACAATCAAATGCTTGTTTGACTTTGGTCCAGATTACAATATCTCAACAAATATTGGATGGATTGCCATGAAATTTTGAACAGATATTCATACTCCCAGAGGATGAATCCTGCTGACTTTGGCGACTTTTCATCTAGCATCTCCTCCATAAGGTTGCCATTTTTGTTTCGGACTGAAATGTCTTAACAGCTATTGGATGGATTGGACTAGTACATAAAACTGTGAAATATAGTGGAGTGAGAAAGTACAATACTTCATACTGTAAATGTAGTAGAAGGAGTAGAAGTATAAAATAACATGAAATGCATACACTCAAGTAAAGTAGCTCAAAATTGTACTTAAGCACAATATGTCAGTAAATGTACTTAGTTACCTGCTAGTCAGTGATGGAGAAGCAAGCAGAAGTATTTGCAAAGTTAAAACATCTTCCAAAGCAGATTATCTTTATGAATGTGTACATTTATATTTCTTATGCAGGCACTATAATCAGTGTGTCGCTTAACAACCCTCATTCTCAAGGGAAAAAGGTGGTGAAGACAAGCTATTTTCTATGATTCTTGGATATGAACCTATACGCTCCAGATCCCTTCTTAGGGCTCTAATAATAATCATCATCATTATCTGCAATACCAAATTCTAAAATTCAGAGTAAAAATGGAGTGAGATTCAATTAGTCATTTATATCAGCCGATGACATCCTGTTGGTATTTTTAGGCCATCCCAGAAGACACTGTGGAGACAAAGCATGGTACCTGTTTTTAAAATGCGTAAGAATAGAAACAAAATGTTGTCTCAACACGTTTGGCTTTCGTAGCCCATTGAACATTAACAGTACATTTAATTACTTTTTGAGTTACAGGTAATACAGGTTCTGATTTCTTGTTACTTTTCAGCTCTCAGATGTGTAAAAAAAAACAGCTTTTCTTTACGTTTCGATAATGTTTGTCTAAAAAATGTTTGGCTTTCATAGCCCATCAAACACTGACAATATAAAACGTACATTTTTAAGATTTTTGAGTTACAGGTTCCCATTTGATGTTACTTTCGAGTTCTCAGATGTGTAAAATAAATTAAAAAAATAAAAGCTTTTAGCCATACTGTTGTAGCACACTAAAGATAAGGGAGTCTGGTGATATAGGGACTATACTGTACATTTCATCTTGATGTGGCAATCAATTGTCGCATGACGACGCAATAGTCCCTGTATTTAACAACTTCTGTGTGTCACTTCATGTTCAGTAGTGTTGAAAGATGTCAAAAAAAGAGACACATCTACTACATAATAATTTTCTGTAGCTACTCAAGAAAGAAGAACAATGTAATCTATTTTATATTAGTTTCTGAAATTAATACAGTTTATATTATAATAGAACTTTATTCTTGTAATAATACAAAACAGATAGAAAGACAGAAGTTATCTTTCCTGTGGAATACTGGAATATAATACAAATTAAATAATGGCTGAGTCTCAAATAATAGCCATAGCAGCGCAAATAAATACATGCCAGTCATTAATTAAGGCCAGTAAAAACACTGAGAGGAGGGAATTACCTATACTATAATGGCTCATGTGGCAAATTCAATGTAATGTTAATTTCAAAAGCACTTGGGCTATATAAATAAAACTGACTTGACTTGATTCCACCAGTACAACAACAGAGTCACATCATACTCAGTATGCTACTGTTCTCACTTACTAATTATTTACACTAGCTTCTTTTTTGCTGCTTTATGAATGTGATTAAGCTACCGTCACTGAAGCTCAACGCATCCTGCTCAGATATTTCAAATCAAGCGCCCCCCAACAGCTCAAAGGGCATAAGCCGTCCTGATCCCTGTTGGCTTTTAATTTGAAATATATGCAGGGAGTGTTGAGGTTATTGGTGGTAGCTCAACAAAAAGAGACTGCAGTTAATCAGTGAATAAGCAAAGCATAAAGAGAAATTCAGAGCAGCAGATTAAATTAAAGGTATGACAAGTCAAATTTGTCGGTTGATGTCTGAAAACACAACATTCAAAGTTAGCCCCTCCTCCCCGGCTCAAAGCGTGCGTCCCACGTGCTTATGATCTGGCAATTGGTCACTATGTTTTTATAGAGTCCTGCACCTCACACTGTGCATGCTGTTATTGGCTGGGGGCTACACACCGCTGCCCAAAGGTTGATGCCCAGAAATGTCTCTGCAGATTCAGACACCACCATACACTTCCAGTGGATCATAAGTGATGATTGAGAAGGATTATTCTATACATTGTTTTTTAGGAAAATCCCACTTGTTATACCTTGAAATTAATGCTGTTAACAAGGGAACAGGGGAAATATGGAATAAAGGCCTGACTCCAATGTAAGACTGTTCCAATTAAAGGGCTGCCATTAAGGTTACTGACAAGCCACAATAATTCAGTTGTAATAGTGGAAGCATAAAAGCTACCAACCATTATGCAGTTCTCCATGCTTTGTCAATGTATTCTCTGCGGATTGTTCAAGCTCAAGTTCTTTTATTGTCATATGCACAATTACAGTGAAGCAGACATTGGCAATGAAATCCTTAATTCTCAGGCTCCCTCCGACAATGCTCAAATAATATGTATACATAGAAAATCTCGCAAGTAAAAAAGAGAATCTAAGACATCAGACATAAAATAGTGCAGAAGTTAAAATATAGGAATAGAATATAAAATAAAATATAATACAATAACAGGTAAAAACACAATTTTAGACAGGCAGTGTACTGATAAATATATAATATATATAATATATAAATAATAAATATATAAACAAACATACACATACTGTGATGTATACAGGTAAAAACAGCAGTAAGAAATATATATAAACAGAAATGTAAGCAAGCAAGTAATAGTATGGTAAAGTGACATTAGTATTAGTAAGGTGTGAGTAAAGTGAGAGTAATGAGCTTGAGAACTGAAGAGTTCAACAGTCTTAAGGGCTGAGGAATGAAGCTGTTTCTGAGCCTGGCGGTGCAGGACCGGATGCAGCAGGGAGAACAGTTTGTGGTTGGGGTCTTTGATTATCCTGTTGGCCTTCCTCCTACACCGCTGGGTGTAGAGGTCCTCCATAGATGGCAGCTCCGTCCTGGTGATGTGCTGAGCAATTTTCACCACCCTCTGTAGAGCCTTATGGTTGAGGGCGGTGCAATTGCCATACCAGGCAGTGATGCAGCCAGTCAGGATACACTCTATGGTGCACCTGCAGAAGTTGCAGAGTATCCTGGAGTCCATGGTGAGCCTCTGCAGCCTGCGGGTCCGCAGCCTCCATAGCCTGGGATCTGCCTGTGAGGTTGAGGTGAAGTTCAAGATCCAGCCACAGACATTTCCTCCTGACATTATCTCAGTACTGCTGGTTTTCCTTTGTAGTCTCTGAGATTTCTTAGTCCAGCCCACATGTTTCTGGTGTTGGAGCCCTGATAGTTAGACTTCACTTTGTCCCTGTATTGTTTCTTTGCACTGCTAATAGCTCTCTGGAGCACACACCTGGATTTTCTGTACTCCTCCAAATCACCCAATTTTTAGGCATCAGTCCTTTAAGTTTGGCATGGACTTCTCTGTTAAACCAGGGCTTCTGATTTAGGAATGTCAGTACAGTAATCCAGGGCTAGCACTGTCCCCTCACAGCAAGAGGGTTTTGGGTTCGAACCCACTGCCCGAAGGTGTGAGTGATTGTCTGTCTCTATAATGTCGGCCCTGTGATTGACTGGCAACCTGCCAGGGTGTACCCCGCCTCTCGCCCAATGCCAGCTGGGATCAGCTCCAACACCCAATACATTTGGTGATGTAGCCAATGACGACGCAGTGCTAAAGCAGTGACGTAGGGCTGAGTCTGATTGGTTGGACTGCTGAATAGTCTGTGTCACCGCTCTGTCTCGTTCGAGTTTCTGCCTATAGGCAGGCAGAAGCAGGACTGAGATATGATCTCTGTGCCGAAAGGGGGGCGAGGGAAGGCTTTCTATCTGTCCCGGAAAGGAGTGTAAACATGGTCGAGTGTGTTACCAGCATAGGAAATACTTCCTCTGTTGCTCTTCCTGATGGTTTCTTCCATTTTTTCTCGAGTCGAGGGTCTAAGGACAGAGGGTGTTGTATACTGTACAGACTGTAAAGCCCCTTGAGGCAAATTGTGATCTGTGATATTGGGCTATATAAACAAAACTGACTTGACTTGACACACTCCCACTTTGGATGCGCTGACGAGGCAGTGACTGGTTTTAAGTTCTCCACACAGAAAGCCCTCCCCCTCCCCCCTGCCGTCAAATTAAAGTCAATTCTGTATGGCACTGACAGTCCTTTGTCCTCTGAGTTAAGAGCGGTGCCATGAACCTTCTGACACCACTCTTAGGAGGGAGTTAGGGCCATCAATTTCGGACTGTCATAAATTGTCTTCCCAATTCCATTAGAGACCTTTTGAGGCCTGTGAAGTTGGGGTTTGGGGAAAGATTCCTCCTTGAGACTTAACAGAACCTGTCTTGACACAGAGGGGCCCTGTGGATAAAAACTTAAGGGAAGATTCATTCTTTATCCATAAGGATGTGGACTGCTCATTATCAGTTTTATCAACTCATCACGCTGCACATGATCAAGACTTGTTAAAACCTATTTTATAACACTAATCCCTGAATCATATTTCTTTTAATTGTGTTGAAATGCATGTGAACAAAATGACAAATCTAGTGAAGGCATAATTTAAACTGTGCCTCAAAGTGTACTTTGTCGGTTTCTCCTCTCTACATGTCACTGAACATAATTAGCATAAGCACTTTAGGGGATTATCCAAAGAAGATATAACATGAGACAAAATATCTATTCATGAACTCTTATGTAAGTAGTTAATTAAGTAGTAAGGTTTAGTGGATGATATAACAACAACCAATCATACCAAAAATATGCATCTTTTGAAATTAATTTATGAAAGTGCACAATATATGGTGACACTAACTACACCTGTCACTGCAGGAGGCATGTTTTGTTTTTTGTTCCAGATGTGTGCGCCATGTCTGGTGCTTTTACATATGTAATACTGAATTCTTTGAAAGTTAATCTCTGTTTAAAAAGTTTAGAACGTTTAAAAAGTTTAAAAACCCATCCAGCCCTGGTGCTTTTGGAGGTAACAAACTTTGCTCTGCTATAAAAGGCAGTGCAGGCATAGCACCACCACGGGAACGAATACAAAATTGGTTATCTAAACAAGATGCTTACATGCTTCATGCAAATGCTACTAAGCATTTTCCAAGAAACACAGTTCTTTTTTATGGACTATTTCAGGGGGATTTAGTGGATATGACTGAATATTCAAAGGAAAATGGCAGCGTATGGTACCGGTTGACGTGCATTGATGTGTTTTCCAAATATACTGCAATCTCTAATGAACTTATATAAAATAAAACAAATTTCAACATCCAACAAGACAAAAACCAGCATAGTGGAGAGTTTCAACAGGACCTTAAAAATGCGTGTGTGGAGGTATCTCACAGCTGTCAATTCACGCCGTTACATAGATGAACTGCAACACATGGTGCATGCTTATAATCACTCCTACCATAGATCAATCAAAATGACACTGGCTCAAGTCAAGAAGAAAAATGAGAGGACAGTTTTCAACAACTTGTACAAAGCAGAGCCTGAACCATCTATATTTGTTAAATACAATATTGGTGACAAAGTGAGAATATCAAAGCTTTGTGGAATTTTCAGAAAAGGTTACAAACAAGCTTTTTATAACAGAGTGTATACTGCGCAACCCTTCTGTTTATAGATGCAAAGAATGTGCTGGGAAAATGTTGCAGGGATATTTTTACAACCACCTAAACTGAATGTTGCCCATTCTTACCACACTGGATAGGTGTGAGGACTAATGAAAAAGTAGTATGGGTAGTGACAGACTTTCTGTGACACTGCCTCGCAGCATGTCCTTATCTGTGTACCTAAAACAAAGCACAGAATTACAGAACAAAGCTTGCGAAGCCTTTCAATGTCAAGGAACCATATGAGGTGGGGGGTTAATTGAGATACAATATCCATGCAGTTGGCATACCATAAAAAAATATGATGCTGATGTGTTTATAGCTGATTTTAAAACACAAAATAATTAATTTGCCATTGGGTTTTTGAAGTGAATGCATTGGTTATCCAAAATGGCAGAATTAGAAGCCTGTCACTATAATACAACAATATCAGAAACCGTTCCGCTGTTACAGGTAACCCAAACATAGCAGTCACATGTAACAGTAAGCTGGCCCATATTTAATGGTTCCAACCAGGTGTGGTGGTTTTGACTCCTGATGAGCTGCACTACCCCAAGCAGTATGCTATCCAGCCAATATTCATCAATAATATGTTTGTTTATACAGACACTGTGGACTACCAGATTGCTGATGACAGTTTTGTCCCCCTTTTGCGTAGCATTAATATAGCGGGTACACTTTTCTGTTTGACGAACCACATTATGTGCCCCTGTCCAAATCAGCAATCTGATGAAATTGAAATTATTGAAATTAGTCTTAAATCTGATCAGGGTCAGCACATATCATTCACATATGGAAAATTTGCTGTCAAACTTCTCTTCAGACCTGTAAAACAAATACTATTAGTTGTTCTAAAGATGGTTTCCAGACCAAGTCACAACAAGGAAAAATATACAATATATTATATATTACCTGAATCAGGCTGGATCAGGACAGCCTAGTTTTGTTGGATCGAGCACACAGCATGGAGCTGGTCTTGTTGGTATGGTTTATTCACAGTCTCTTCAAAATGGCTATAACTATATTCAAATGTGGTCTAAGTTTAGCTAAGACCCACCTGACATCAGCCACAAAAAAATATTGTCAGTGACGGTGTTACAAATATAGCCAGATCCGCCATGTCAAGACAGCAAGGATCAGGACTTGTGACGGTTGTAAAAAGACTAATAAACAGTCCGCCAATCAACTAAAAGACGCAGGAAAGCGATTAAAGCGGTAGACACTGCTAGAACGTGTCAGAGAAGTGTGTAAAAAGCGAGCTTAATCTTTTTACTCTGCCGCTTACACAGACATTGATTAAAAAATATTACATTTACCATTACCATAACAATAACAGACACACGACCATTGGAGTTCTACATTTCATCCAGTAGTGAAGACTGCATTGACCTAAATAACACATTTATATATTTACGTGTTAAAATCACCAATATGGATGGAACCAATATGGGACAACAGATCGAAGTAGGTCTGATCAACTACCCTGGTTGTTCACTTTTCTCACCGGAGACTGATTTCCAGTCTTCAAACAAATACCCATACAGGGGTATGACAGAATGCTTACTAAACTATGGGAAGAATGCACTTGATTCACAGTTTGCGAGTCAACGATTTTATCAAGGATACAACTGGTTATATGGATGCACGTAGGCCTTTAGGTGACAGCCAAGGATTGGAACAGATCATACATCTCAAAGGCATCCATAAACAAAGTCAGTTTGTAAACATTATCTTTTATTCTCTCTCACATACATACTTGTTTAAAGGTAGAGTCCAATTCTGGAGAGCCCTGATCGATCCGAATTTCATTAACAAGCATTTTAAAAGTTGTTTGCTTGTCGTCTTGGGGGCAGACCTGACAAAGCGTGAATTCAGACTTTTTACAAGTCGGCATCATGATGTAATTATTTTGGCATCCTTTTGATCCGTTTATTGCAATTAAATGACAGCAAAATCTGTTTATTTTGGGATCATACCGCTGTGGTAAACCAGATTAATTCAGTCGACGTGTGACTTGCTAGATACAGTGAATATTTATCGATTTTGCATTTGTGTTCAGTGTCACTAACCATGACTTCTCAACAGTGCTGACAATTCTCCTTCAAACAGACTTGCCCCTTGGGCATGTATCTTCATCTTTCTTCCTTTGAGGTGTGAGGTATAGCCTAGAACATTTTTCACATAATTTTACATGGCTACATGGTGTAACCCTGTATGTTGGAGAGCATTGTTTGTGCATCTCATAACAGTGCTATGATCTTTGGTCTGAAATTACACTGATGGCTATTATTACTGATTGACTGTGGTGACATATTATAATCTTCATATCCAAGTGACTCTCAAATTTGGAAACATCAGAAACTTTTTTTTTACTGCATATCATTGTTGACAGGCGAGTACCTTTGCTTCACACGTGGTGAACACTAGGCACACACCACTCCATAACAAATGTGAGATGAAAAAGACACTCTCTGATATCTCCTCAGTACATCGCGAGCTTATATTCTTTGTCATAATGGTTCACCTCTTAAAACTCCACTGTAAGATTGTCTAGTCACACAACTGAATGAAAACAATATCAATGAGCTCAAGACAGTTGTACCGTATGGTGCAGACTTGGCAGTAAGAGTTTGACGGTCTGATTTAGCATCATCCATGGTTGAGAGGTCGGAGGTAAAGGTGAACAACGTGGGTAGTCAAGGATTTGACAACCTGACTAAAGTGATTTCACCTTATATTCACTTATATACCCTTAAGAAGGTTTTTAAAAACGTTTTTCTTTGAAGAATACAAGAACCACACCCTTTTTCTCATGATACAAGGACTGAGTCTGCAATTTGCATGTGTGTCTCATGCATGCGCATTTAACAAAGTAACTTACTGTTACTACTGATTTTAACACAGGGGATTTTTCCAACAAAACATATTGTCTGTAAAAACTGCTTTCTCTGCTCAAAATCAGCTTGTACACTATGTGTCTGTTCGGATTTGAAAGTATGGTTCAGCTGAATTCTCTGCCCCCTTCCAAACTGTGATATAGGCCAGACTCCTGACATCTGTTACGTATATTGATCCTCCCGACTCTGGTATCAGCTTCTGCGCCAAGTATAAATACAGTGGAAACCGCTTATAGTTATCACGTCTGTCCGGGTCAAATTGATCACTATAAGCGGATGATTATTATAACCAATTATTTTCTTTTTCTTTATTTCTCATGCAGATTACCATCTAATTGACATTTGTATATTTATTACATGAATATAAAGTAATGAAACGGACAGCTTCGATATTTACTGGGGTACGCTATTTAGGGGGCATTACGTGACCGGGCATTATCAATCCACTTGACGAGGGCAGCTTCAACCACAGGTGCTTACCCCGTGTTATCAGCCGAGCCTTCCCCTTTAAAGAAGGTAGCCTGAGTGGCGTATGCATGAGACATAGTCTGGCAGGTTTGTTATGAGAAGTGAGTCTCTTCTCTGTGTCTGTGAAAAAGTACCTGTATGTGCTGCAGACGCTGTGAAGCGCATGCTTCCATGGGCTGTTAACTTACACTAGTCAACAGTAAGTGTCCAGATAAGCTCAGGTTCAAGTAAAGCGGTTGTGAAAGGGCCATGTATTGTGTTCGCTGCAACGAGTGAATAAAGCACCTGTTTTATGCAACGTTACCACCAAGTATCACGGGAGTAAAGTAAAAAAAATAGAATTACCGTAGTTTTAAAATTTCTTTCCATATGTTGTCATATATGAAAAGAGCAAAAATGAACACTGTAAACGGACAACTTGATTAGCAAATTATTTAAGCAGCATTTGTATTGGAATGATTCTGTCCCGAGCTTTTTGATCCATATAAGCGGTTTCCACTGTAGCAGAACACTGGCTAACTGTAGCCCCAGTTTGTGTCTCTCACACATAGCTGCTAGTTGCATTAGCGTTAGCTAGCTTGACAAGTGCCAGCGGAAAAATGACGTTGTACATGAACAAGCGACTATAAAGGGAGGAGCAAGTGCTGCTCTTTCATTTTACTTACTACTGCCAGATTGACCTGCTGGGCCGAACCGGGGACCTTTGTGTCTAAGTAGACAGGCCATTGTCTCTCATATAATACTAGAATATATCCTCTTTCTCGCACTAATACTCCAGTTTACAGTCTTTAGATGCTGTTATTTAAATCAAAACTGCAAAAAAAGTGCTTAAAAAGTGTATGAAACTTCCACTTGGGCCCAGACATTACTCTGAGACAAAAACAGTTTAACAGTTGAGAGACCGTTTAATTTGTCCTTCGGAGATTGCCAAATCAATACCTGTCCATGTGCATCAAATCCATCTTCTCCTGTGCGGCTGCTGTGATGGAAAATAGATTTTGTTGATTGCTACGGCATAACAGATAGCCTCAGACAGTTGGGATGACCTTCATGTTATCAAGCCTTGGTCTCAGCTGTGACAATGGACAACACTCAGCTTGGCAGGACAGGGTCAATTCACTCCTTTCATTTTGTTCAGTTCATTTTGATTTAGAAGGTATAAATTACGGCCGCGGTATGATCGCTCCAATCAGAACATGCCAGGACGGGGAAAAGATTCATATTGATTGACTGATGTGAAATGCCTTTGGATTTATATTGAAAACTGAAATCCTATTTTCCCAGCTGACTTAATTGAGGAGTAAATGAAGCACAAGGCACTCAGCTGTACTTTGATGGAAGAGTGGATGACAGAGCAAAACCACTTCAGTGTTGTCAATGCATGGAGGTGGGAAGGTGTTGTGGTTTACTGACAAAACATACCGAATATATCAGAGCTTAAAAATGTTGATTTCTCTATTCCTAAAAATAAAATTAAAAAAAAACTTTAAAAAGTTCAAGTAGTTGTTAATCTGCTTATTGAGCAATCTCTTTCATGAGAAACAGAAAAGACAAGTCACTGACTTAACCCCTCATCAAAAACTGGAGAAAAGAGGGTTAAACAAAAATGCTACCCACCCCAACCGAACCTGGGCTGTCACATCACTAATACATTTCACACAGACACATGTTGACTGTCGGCCTGGCTGAGAGTGGAGAGGCCGCAGGAGGTGGAGGAAACTGGCCTTTTGAACCGCAAGCTTGGAGGCTGGAACCAATTAGCTCCCTGAAACAACCTACACACTCACAGAGCCAATCATTCACTCAGCCCATCAAGCCAAGCTCACCTGCAGCCCATCACACACAGGCACCACAGGAGAGGGAGAGAGAAAACATCCACAACACATGCACAGAACAGATTAGAGCACATACACAAATACATAGAAAAGGTTCAGACCCCGGGGTCGTAACACAAGAATCAGGCCAAATAGGACTCAAAAACACTCAAAAGTGAGGCCTTGCACACTAGACAATCTGGCAGTGAGTGAATGAAACTGGACGGGCTGCAGGTGAGGAGGTGGGCAGGGAAAACCAGGCGAGGGGGATTGCAGGGCAGGAGGGAGTGGCAGAATCTAAAACTACAGTTTCAGAGTTAGTGATATGGCATGAAAACAGACCAGATGAAGAAAATGCCATACAGGCACTGAACACAGAATGACTGCATCAGGGAACACTTGTTATTTTGTAAGATTTGCTCGCTTGTATAACTTCTATAACGTATTTGTTGTTATCTGCCCATTTGCGCTATTGTATACTGTAATTTCTGTATGTGTATTGCATGTACTTTTGCTATACGATGGGAGAAGCCAAAGACAAATTTCTACCGTGGTGGACAATAAAGTCATTTTAACCTCATCTAAAAAGCTAAGCTAAGCTAAAAAGCTAAGCATACGTGGGGGAATCCACACACAATGCAGGACAAATGAGTTTAACCCAGTAGGTTTTGTTGCAAACTTAACCAGACATGGTTACAGCGCATGCCATATGGCCACATGGTTGTAACCGTCGCTGGTTTGGTTCCGACTGGCGACGTTTGTTGCATGTCATACTCCTCTCCCCATTTCCTGTCTGTCTCTTCACTGTCACTATCCAATAAAGGCAACAAAAAAAAAAAGCCAAAAAAGTGTCAATTGCAGATACCTCATTACAGGTGATGAGGTCCACTGAGTGGTTCAATGAGTATGCAAATGATGTGAATCATATGCTATGGCCTTGACAGTCACCAGATCTTATCCCACACTGAAGCTGTTGTGGAGGCTGCTGTTAAAACATCAATCTGGAAGTTTTAGCAGCTTCTGACCTTCAGGCGAGCCAGCAGAGGATACATAAATCTGCTGGTCTACTGTCTTTTCTTTAATCCTATTGTTTTTTTTGTTTTTTTTAGTTTGGACATTGTTTCCTTGTAGCTGTTCTGTGTCTGTTCAAATAAGGACATACCTCTTTCCCTGGTCTGCTGGGTGACTGAAGGCCATCGCTAACACTGCTGCTGTTTCTGGACATGCACTCTTCAATGGAGAAGCCTGACTGCATATTCAGCTGATGCCACACTGCATCTCCATTCATTCTCTCTGCTCTCCTTCAGTTATTCCTGTCTTTCTTATTGTCTTTCTGTCCTTATTTGTCCTTTAGTTTGTAAGTGGTTTACTTTTGGAGGCCTGGAGCAAACATGAAGGTTAAGGTTATAAAAGAAATATATTGGAGATTTGCAGCTGGAGAGGTAGAGAGGGATTAATAAACACATCTCATGTAAAAAAGCACTTCAGTGTGAGTGGGGGGGGGGTGTTATCCCACAGAAGGGAGCAGGAGAGCTTGTTAAGAGATGAGTAGAAGAGGTAGACTATGAAGGAATTTGGGCCAATGAACAATGGATGAATAACAAATGTAGGACACACATACAAAGACGATAGTGCCTAAGGGAGAAAGACAAGTGAGCTATGAGGGGGGAGGCAAACAGAAAAAAACTAAGGACATCTTCTTAGTCTTTTTCTGTTTGCCTCCCCCCTCCTCTATTTGCCTGTATTTACCCCCTTTTCACTATTAATGTATTGAACTGTTATTTGAGAATGTAATAAAATGATAATATGCTTGGATAGCTTTAGTGAGCTTCAGGCACTTTTTGGTTTCATTTTAATGACTAAACATTGCACACTTTACCCACAGACATATTTACCAGAAGACACATTTCAATTATATTTCATGTTCTGTAGTAAAATGGTGAACATGATATGATTCATGGTTTGCACATTACTGTTACAACCTTTGTGTCTCCAAAGTTTTTCAGAAACACTTGGCACACTCTTATTTGCAGTCTGGTAATACTAAAAATACAAAATGGAAAGAAAAAATTACAATGTTATAAATGTGTCATGTGATTGGGGTCATTAATCACGCTCAACAGATAATTATAGATGTATGGACAAAGGCGGCAAAGTCTGCATAGGGAGGAAATCGGGGATGGATGAATCAACAAAACACCGCACTCCAATACAGGAGACAGCTGTTTGTTTCCTGTTTCCAACTGACAGTCAGCATTGGGTTTTTGGGTTTTTTCTTGCATGATGTGGAAGAAATCTTATGTTGAAGAAAACTTCACTCAGGTTACAGGGTTGAGGAAAAGAATCTTTAGCTTCAAAAGAAAACAGATGTTATGATGAGCATTCATGCAGCATGGAGAGAAACACACATACAGGTTGCATCAGTACTTCTCTGACCTCTATCCTGAAGGCAGACAATTTATACACTTTGCCCAACACACAAGTCTGTCTGAGTGAATTTCCACAGGCTCAATACACGTCTGTTTCACAAGGCAAAAGGTGAATTGAATTCCTGGATAAGACGGGTTACACTGCAGTGTTACTAGGTTGCTATTGTAATGACAAAAGAGCAAAAGGCGGAAAGCGGCTGAGACTCAAGAGCAAGTTGAGTTCCCATGTGAACTAAGGCGTAACTCCTCACAGGGCTGGCCTGGGCTCTCCTCACAATAAAACAAAAAGTTCCGTTCACAGGGATTTGCTAATCAATGTAAGATGTGTCAGCACAGAGCTTAATGTCATACAGGAAGACAGGAACTTGATCAGGAAACAGAAAAGACAATATTATGACAAGATAAAACTAAAACTATTAGGTAGCACATTTTCTTCTACAATGAGCACGATCAGTGCATAAGCTTAACCACATGTTTATTATTGTAACCACGATGACAAAGGTCTCCTAACCTTTATGAAGTAGTCATTTTAACCCAAACCATAATCTTTCCCTAAAACTAACCAAGTTGTGTTGTGCCCAAACCAAACCTTAACCACAGTCTTGTTGCATCAAAAAACAGATTTATTTTTCAACAGTGATTTGTTTTGGAAGACACAGACAAATGATTTCAGATGATTTCATCCGGCTGATAGGGGCGTCAGACCAGATAACGCGTCTATGTGTCATAATAAGGGCGTGGACAAACAATGTATTTTGTTTAATTTCGAGGACTTGCTGGGTAGGGAACGTCCAAATAAAGAGCCTATTGTATTGCATTATGGAACTTCAGTAACTCCAGTATTTTTGGAGTTTGACCTAAACAAGAAACTAAATGTCAGGATGTCTCGGCCTCTGCTGCTTTGATTTTGACCATTCTTTCTGAGACCTTCGCTAAGATTTCAGTTTGGCTGTATTTGTTCAGCCAGGCATGATATATACAGTATATTATTATTCAACCCTGTATCTTAAAAATTATGTATATCCTGTATATCGCTAAATGGTTTTGCCAAATACATTTTTGAGGAAACATAATTACTGTGCGGAACATGTTCTGGCATTAAAACATAATTGTTGTTTCAAAGTAGTAGGGATGTCCCGATCCGATCTCAAAGACTCAGTATCGTGGCCGATCAGGGCGTTTTTTAACTGATCGATATCGGCTATATTGAGCACGAACCTAAGCCTGATCCTTTGTTTTATGCAGGGCTCCAGACTAACTTTTCCACTGGTAGCACCAACTGAGAAAGCTGATCGCATCAGTGTTAGTTGTATGAACGATACTATAACAAAGTTTCTTTTGTTTCACCATCGTCATATTACAGTTCTTAATCTTACATAGCCACAAATAGATACATCACCTCTTTGCTATGCATCCTGCTAACAGCTGTGTTTAAAAAAGAAAAACAGTCGCTTCCAAAACAAATGCACATGATGCAGATCAAGATCTTGACGGCACAAAGTGGTGGTGAAACACTACCGCTTTTGTCCACAGGGACCGCCAAAATCAACACAAAATGAAAGTTACATGTAGTTGCTTTAGAATAATCTTCTGTTGACCACTTCATTTTGGGAACACGCTAACAGCTAAGTGGATTGTTGCCAGATTTGGTGCATTTGGCGTGTATGGCGTATTTGGCAGATTTGACGCTGTTGCCAGATTCAGCCACTCGCATGAATGCGACCATGTAAAATTTTAACTAGCACCAACTCAAAAAACGGTCACATATGCGACCATTTTGGTCAAAGTCTAGTGCCCTGGTTTTATGTCAGCTGTCACACAGGTATTTTTACTTGCGAAGCTTTAATGCACAACAACGCAACGAGTGCAGCCGTTGTCAACTCTCCGTCTCTCCTCCACTCCGCTGAGCTCCATGTGTAGCCTTGGACATACTTTCTGCGTTCCGCATCTGCAGACCTGCGGACGGGCATGTGGTTCCATTCAATTAACTACAATTGAGGGTCTGCATGTGTACACTCGCCAGTCACACTCAAAACTATAGACTGTAACGTTAGCTATGGCTGGTAGCTCGGTATAGGTAGATACTCAATATTAAATGACTCAGATTGGGATCAGGGGCAAAAAAATTGATTGGGACATCCATATATACAGTTTATTGTTCAAGTTCAAGTTTTATTTGTCACATATAATCACACAGGATATAAGCATAGTGAAATGTGTGACTGTTAGCTCCTTTAATTATGTAATACAAATAAGTGTAAAATGAAATAAGAATAAAGAATATAAAGAATATAATAATAATAATAATAATAATAATAATAATAATAATGTTAATTATGGTAGTAACTTGAATAATAAGTAAAATAGTCTTAGGGCAATCTTAGGCAGTGTCCTCAATCAGGATCCTAGTGGCCTGAGGGTAGAAGCGCTTCCTGAGCCTCTTAGTGCTGGCCTGGTGTATATCTTCTTCTTGACCGTAGTAGGGAGAAAAACGAACAGCAGGCAGTCACTGTTCATGGTGGCTGGGGCAATGCCCTTGTGGCTGGAGCACAGCATGGCCTCCCAGGTCAGGCGGCACCTGTGCCTGCTGAGCTCCAGCCAGTAGGCAAAGTTCTCGGCCTGCCCGCGAGTCCCGATGAGCTGCACAATGGCGAAGAACTGCTGGTGGCCGCCACACATCTCCCGCTTCTCCAGCTCCAGCATGAAGAGGAAGCCGAAGCATCATGCATCATCACCCAGTCCACCAACAGGCAGGTTGGTGTCTGTGGACAGGACCACATTGTCCTCCCCCTGGTTGAATGGCGCTGTCCAGTATCCAGGATTTAGCCAAGTTTCGGTGAAACAAAGGACATTACAGTTCCTGATACCCCGTTGGAAACTGATGCAGACACGGAGGCCGTCCAGTTTACTGTCCGACGCCTGTACACTGGCTAGCAGGATGCTAATAGAATATCCATGTGGCTGGGACCACAGCTGGTGTTTAATCTCTCCACGTTTACCTCGGTGTTTCCTCCCATGTTGAGGCAAATGCATAGATGGAAGCAGAGATGGTCTTGCCTGTCTATGTGGTTGGGGTCATCGCTGGTGTTTGTCCCCTCCACCTTTTCCTCAATATTTACTCCGATGTTTACATTTGAAAACCTCGACTGGCCAGGCAGCAGAGCCATCACTGTCCAGCACCACTCACAAAAAGCGCAGTACTCGTAAAAAAACATAAAGAGCACAAATTTGCTCAAACTTAGCAGAGCCAACGGAGAGGCAGCTGAAGACGTCCACGCCAATGTTCCATTTATAAGTAGAAGTATACTGTAATTTTTAGGAGACAGGGTTGTGTTGAAATACCATAATTTGGCATGTCATACTATGTATAAAACTCACACAACTTCTCATAGCGACGCACAATGTCAGAGGTGTGTGTTTGTGAATTCACTCCGGTGGTGTCAGTGGCACCCTAAGTGCTCTCCTGTTGTTCAGATATGAATAGCGCTGCTCAGAACCACACCAACTGCTCCAGCTGAAGGCTTGAAGCTGAAGACAGTCTCTGTCTGTCTGTCCTTCAATTATCTCGACAATCATTAATTAACACGTGTGTTGCTGAGGACCCAAGGAAGTGCAATGTGGAGGACGAAGCTATTTGGATGAGCGGTTCTCGAGAAAGCTGCAATACCGGAGGACAAGCAATTGTCATGTTGAACGGGCATTGCGCTGGTGTTGACAAAGCCTCTGTGGGCTGTTGTATGTTCAGTGATGTATGGGGTCAATCAATTTTTTTGACGTGTTATTTTTTCTGTAATTAATTGAAATTAGCGCGTTATTTTGACAACCGTAATATACATTTAAAATAAACTGAGGTAACATCCCTGGGCGTGTACTAAGAAAATGTACCAACCAGCTAGTCGATGTCATTAGAGTGTGAGAGAGAGTGTTCCAACCTACTTCAACAGATCCACAGAGGATGCCATCTCCACTGGTCTCCATTCAGTCTTCACACACCTTGAAAAGAACAGCACCTAAATCAGAATATTGTTTGTTGGTTTCAGCTCAGCATTCAGCACAATCTCCCCCACAGTGCTGACTTAGCAAACTTAGCACTCTGGGCTTGAGTACCACACTCTGCAACTGGATATTGGACTTCCTCATAAACAGACCCGAGACAGTTCGGATTGGCAGTCACATCTCCTCCACTCTAGTGCTAAACACCAGAGCCCCCAAGGGCTGTGTGCTCAGCCCCCTTTCGTTCACACTGTACACCCACGACACTCTCCATGTCAGGACGACACCACCATCAACAGCCGGATTTCAAATAATGATGAGACTTTATTTGGCAAGGAAATCAACAGTCTTGCAGGATGGTGCACAGAGAATAACTTACTGCTCAACATCAGCAAAACCAAGGAGCTGATCATTGATTTTAGAAAAAAAGAAGGAGAAGACACACACCCCTGTCTACATCAGTGGAGCTGAGTGGGAACAAGTGAACGGTTTTAGGTACCTGGGAATCAGCATCAATCAGCATCACAGAGAACCTTTCATTGTCATCTCACATCTTCATCCTGTTAAAGGAAGCTCAGAAATGACTGTATTTCTTAAGGAAACTTAAGACAGCAAAATTCCCTTTCCAAGTTCTTGTTAACTTTTACAGAGGAGCAATAGAAAGCATCCTGACTGGAAACATTACAAACTGGCATGGGGTGTGCACGGCCCAGGACAGGACAGTTCTGCAACAGGTGATTAAAAGCATCCAGAACATCATTAATACCCATCTACTGAGCATCAGTGACATCAGTGAGGTGAGGTGCGTGTGCACAGCCCAAAGGATACTAAAAGACAATACCCACCCCAACCACAGCCTGTTCACCCTGCTGCCATCTGGCAAGAGATATCTGCCGTACCACCAGACTACAGAGCAGCTTCTTTCCTCAGGCTGTGAGACTCAACTCCACTTCAACCTTCCATACTCCACGTTCTGTTATGCTGGTTTTGCATATTACAAAACTACAACCTTTTTTTTATAATACATGTATATAACTGTATATATTGTTTTTATTTTTATTCTATTCTAATTTTGAAGTATTTGTATACTTGTTCTGTGTGTGTAGCGTGAGGGGGCTACAACTTTCATTTCATTGTGCAACCCTGTATTGTATAATAACAAAATAGATAAATTAACCTTGTAACCTTGTATGTGTGTCATACAGTAGGTTCAATGCTCAGTTAATCACATGTAGTTTCTCCATTATAGGTGAAATGTTACTAACACAATAAAAGCAACAAGTAAAAGTGTAGGACATACCCATATACTGTATATGCAAACCCCAATATAGTGCTAGTTATTCTTACAGTGTATTTACAGTGTGAGCTGTGTCTTCATACATATGTCAACTCTTTTAAAGATGGAGCTGAATTTGATTTGGAAATGGAGAAGTGATTCTGTGTCTTTTCAGAGTGGGGGTAATAATTTAAGTATGGGCACATTATTTCAGGATTTACTTTTAAAAACTTAAATTTTGTATTTACTTAACTGGTGAAAATCAAGTTAATAATACAAAATATAATATAAACATATTTAAAAATACCATTTGCACCATTTATTTCTTTCAGCTTCATAAAGGGACTCACAAATTATTATTCACTACTTTTTCACTATGCTTTTTATTATCACAATCATTTTCTTATGGGAAGAATTTAGCCTCAGTATTTTTACAAATGTGTGTTTCATGATCTACAAATAAAAACAAGATGTACAAATGTGTATTATGATTTGTGAGTAATTTATGGTGCTCACAAATGCACTGTCCACTCCACAAACTATTTATTTCCAATTTCGAATTCATAGATTTAATAACAATTAGTTTCCTGTGCATATAAATGTCTAAAAATATGTCTTTTTTTTTTGCATTTATATAAATTTGTGTGCGTGGATCGCCTGGCACGTGTGGATGGGTTTTGAGAGTCTTTTCAAAGTCCCCCACAAATGCATGTTGCGTTAAAGGAAAACGTGGGCGTCCGGCTTTTTAGCACAGTCCTGTGGAATTTCAAAGTGGGAAAGGTGTTTTCCCCAAAAGATAAAACAGCACGTCATAAATTAGACTGATGCGTGGGAATATGAAATGCAGGAGAGAATTGGTTTAACCAATCTGAACCTTTTGAAAAAAAAGCATTGGAGTGATAACTGTTCAACATTCAGTCCAGTACTCCAGTGGCACAGACATTTGGTGGAAATACAGCTGACTAAATGTGCTGCACACGATGTTCAGTCTTGTTAATATTTTGCATGTATCTTCCATGTCTATCACAATCCTGTGTACCACATCCAAAACTGTGAAGTAGACTTCAAGAGTACCAGTTAGAGCAGAGAAAAGCAATATAGAATATATTTAAATCAATAACTTGGCAATATAGTTGCCGGGTTATGGCTTTAACTCTCGTGTGGGATAATTATATTAAACTGTCGAACCCCTGGACCATAATCTGCTTTGTGTAACAATAATCATCTTAGTTCAGATACTTCAAATGTATTTTAAAAAAAAGGGAAGTGGGAAGATAAGATACGGCAAAGCTTGAATTCATTTGACACAGCAGACTGAAGTGAGCACAGCAGGGCCTTGATTTTTTCTCAGACTTTTGAAGCTTAAAGCTAGGGTTGGTAATGTTGAAGAAACCAGCAAGAGTAAGCTAGATTTTGAAAGTATACGACCGCCGCCCCCTTCAGGTCTCCCTCCAAAGCCACTCCCCTCAAAACACATGAACGCGCACCGCCTGAATACTGCTGGAGGACGTGGAGAGTGCGCGCAGGTAGTCAGATGCGTAGCTGGACAGGCAGGCAGGCTTAGGCGGGCTTATTACAGTCCTGTGACAGCCACAGACACCGGACCTTTTTTCCTTTTTTTGTCAGAGCACTTGATTTATTGATTGCTGTCTGGATGTAAAGAGAATTTCAACAAATATAACAAAAAATGCTTCTAAAAGACATTACCTACCCAAGCTTTAAAACAACAATGGCTAAGACAATTGCTACTATTATATGTCAAAGTGTTGGTATACTGTAGCTTAGACAACAACAGTGATACACCATCCATATTTAAGGTCAGTGTACAAAGTCAGTGTTTGGCTGCTCACATTTGCCAAGTACTTTTTTTCAGTTTTTTTCAGTTGCAATTAACACAGATAAGATTTTATTACAGTTCATCCTGAGGGGGACCTGTCTGTATTATATTTCATTTCTATGCAATAGTTGCAGAGACATGTATCTAAAAATCAAAAACCTCAAGGTGGTGAGGAAAAGTCAGGGGATCACCAAAGTCAGTAGAATATTTCCTCTGGGGACCGTGAATGTCCATGGAAAAGTCAGATATTTGCATCCAATAGTTGTTGAGATATTTTAGTCAGGGCCAAAGTGGTGGACAGACAGACTGATAACATCCATACAGCCATACCAGCCAGCTTACAGTATGTGGCTAAAAAGAGGACTCACATATGCCAGTTCCCTCACTGAAATCTAACTAGGAACATTACATTTAAATGGTATGTGTATTAGATAAGAGCTTCTCTTACCTAAATGACAAATACGTTGCTTGTATCGAGGCTCAGAAAAACAGCAGACTTGAACCCAAAAGTACGACTAACAGGTAGACAGGTTATCCCCTTGGACCTTGGAGATACAAAATAGACAGTCTGGCAACTGAGTGGGGAAAAGGGGTGGGTATATGTACTGACAGGGTGATTGGGAAATGAGACACAGGGGAGCAGGAGGATTTGAGAGTCAGGTGACCAGGAAGAGGCAAGTCCGAGGCCATCTGGTGGACAGGTGAAGAATGGCAATAAAGCTTAATAGTGATGCATTGGCATGGGGAGGGACAGAGAGACAGAACAGCTGTCCACTGACTCCTGGTCGATGACCTTTGACCCCTTCCCAGTGGATATTGTGAGTGGTTTTGGTCTGATGTTCTCAGACAGCTGATATTAAAAGGCTTGCGGCAAGAGCTGACTCATTGTGATTTGAAGGCTGTAGCTAGGATTCTCCTCATACTCTACTTGCAACAGGCCCAAGATCTCTTCTTCCAGGGAGTCCTGATAAAGACAGCAGCATAAGTAGTTTCACATAAAGAAACAGTTTCACATATTAGAGCACACAAATGTTGTATGTCCAAGGTCATGTGCAGAGATCAGGGAACATCGACATCACCAAAGTGAAGAAACACAAGAGGTCAGATGGTCAGAGAGGTTGTAAACAAAGCTAAGGTTTATCCAGATAATCTAAACCACTTTATTTGGAGATCATACTGAAAGTGAATGTACCTGAAATGTCACTACTGATCCCTAATTGCACAGAAGAACTGTGAGCACAAAACTTATAAGTACAGTAAGTCAAAGTAGAACCAGGAAGTGGGTCTGTAAACTGGGTTTACAACAGACAGTTTGGGTAATAATTTAACTTTTCATCTTCTTTTTCTCTTCCACCTGTCTTCCAAGTTTGAGGATTTTTTTTCAACTTGCCAGATCATCTGACTGCTCATGTTTCTTGATCTGTCTGGGTTATTTTTAGCAATGTCACCTTGTTGTCAGATCTCAACACATGGTGAGTACAATGTTATCATAACCTATAGAGATGATGGCCAAACTTACGAGAGGAAGACCCATAATAAACCAGAATTATAGTGTATGATTTAAGGTTTTATGCAAATCTGACTTTTCGAGTAGCTTTGACATAAGAAGCATCTCCAAAGGCTTAAAATAGAAGAAATGTATTGAAATAAAAACAGCAAATGCACCACAGCTCTGGCTACTCACATGTCTCAAGCAATTGACACACTCAGTTATGATCAAACAGGCTGATATTCTCTATTTGCCGCTGATGGGTGGTCAGGCTTTAATCTTCTCTGCTTCACCAGTGGTAGGAATTCACCCAGACATATCTGTATCGCTTTCATCTACTCTGATACATCCCTTTTAAAACTATATATTTATATGGAGTACTAACAGTCACTCTTCTCTGTGATGTATAAAACTCACAACATTTAATAGCAGAATACTTCTCCAATGGACATATTTGGTATGCCATAGGGTTAGTGAATACTAACAACAACATTGGGTGTGGAATCAAAGAGTGTGTAAAGTTGTCAGCAAGGAGGGTGTTTTTCCAAGGAGAGACCTCCCAGAGGTGTAGTTCATTTTCAGCCTCATAACACAACTCATTACAGTTCAGCAAGACTCATTTGAAAAGCTACACTAAAGTCAGTCTTCAATTCATTGAGAGCATTTATATGCTCAGTTATAATTAGCTCTTGAAACAAAGGGCAGTACTTTCAGCTTCCAGCTAACCTTCATGCCAAAGATTATGGTAATTATTAAAATTAATTATTTTATTTTGTTTTATTTATTCCCAACGGCCTTTGTCTACACTCCCAGGAATAAAAATCTAGTGGAGATGAGAGTAGTCAAATTAAAATATCGCTTGAAATATACTGGAATCAGCCAAATACCCATCATCTATAAGGTTTTAATTGTAGAATGTAAACTGCTCTGCAGTTGCTAAAAATACTAAATAAAGACTTTGCGTATTATTGTTAACTGGTTGTTGTTGCTTAGCATGGTGTTAGCTGATGGTGTTAGCTGGTGATGTTGTAGACAGGAGTGTATTCTTTATTTGCTAAGATGAGATAGCTGAGGATGGTTGTCTGGTTTTACTTGGTGGATTGAGCAGCATGTTGCAATTGATAGCAACAGAGGACAGCTGTGTTGAGTGTGTGGTTCAGGTAAAGACGAGTGGTTCTGGGACACTGGAACACACTGTTGAGCCATGTGTCATCGGCACTGAGAGGGTGCCCACTTGATGACCCTGCAGATTTGCCTGCACTCTTACACTCACACACAGCTTCATATTGAAACCATGTTTGTTGCTTTGATAAGACAGGTCAAGGGACATGATTTGTGAAAAGTTTATCATTTCAGAGGGGGTGCTAACTAATCGCTATTGGTAAGACAAGTGGAACTAGATAAACAGTGATGGTGGTTGGACTACTGAGCAGGCCATGGTATTCAGATGAAGTTGTCTATCGAGCCCATTGGGCCAGCCACTGTACTTTAGCCGAAGCAGATACATTGTAGATATAAGTAAATCCTCCAAGTTTGTGCTCTGTGCTTGTGTTAGGTTAGGATTCAAGGACAGTGTTAAGGTGCATTAAGTCAGACAATGGTGAGGAAAAGTTTAAAATACAGCTAGTGTAAGACTGGTGGAGTTAGATGGTCACCAGTGCTAGCAAGCACTACACTCTCTCCTGGTTGTGATTACCGTTACAGTGTAAGTAATGTTAGCCTAGTTCGTAAAATTACTGAAAAGTAGCTTTCATCCTTCGCTGCCAACATCTTCCTTCCAGGGAAGGCATCGTCTGTCCATGACGTCTCCATTTCCATTGAGAATTTTGTGGTGTCCCCGGTTCGTACTGCAAGGAAGGTGTGACACTAGACAACCAGCTACCCTTTGCTGCCAACATCGCTGCAACATTAATTCTCACCCAGGAGGTGGCATACGGCTTTTGTCATCTCGCGCTTAGGCCACTGCAACTTGCTCCTGGTTGGTGTTCCTGCATGTGCCATCCGACTTCTGCAGCTCATCCAGAATGCAGCAGCCAGACTGGTCTTCAACCTACACAGGTTCTTCAACACTACACCACTCCTCCGCACCCTGCACTGGCTACAGGTGGCTGCTCAAATCTGATTCAAGACTGGTACTTGCCTACCATCCTGCGAGTGGCCCTACCTCCAGGACATGGTCAAACCATATACCCAAGCCCGTCCACTGTGCTCTGCTTCAGTTTGCTACTGTCTCACTATGAGGGGGGGCCCAGATACCACTCAACAAAATCATGACTGTTTGCTGTCCTGGCTCCACATTGGTTGAACAAGTTCCCCATTGGCATCAGGACAGCAGAAACTCTACACATCTTCTGTCGCAGACTAAAAACTCATCTATTCAGACTGCACCTTGCCCCTTTTACAGCTGTTCCTTTTGTAATGATTGACTATGAGGAAAAGTCCTTTTTGGGCAGGTGTGCACCATGTAGTCTTTACTGAGTGTGACAACTACATCAAAATCAGACTCCACATTGCTTCCCTTGACCATGTTTGTTGACGAGTCCGCGAGCTCTGCCTGCCTACCTAATTTACATATTGAAATTTGATCTTGGTGCAAGCAGAACTGAGATAAGAAGAACTCTTATTAATACCAGGTGTAAATGCAAAATGTAAAGGCCTGTGATCAAATGTCATTGTCCAGATACAGATTGCATACAGTAGTACAGTAATACTGGCTGGAGATGGGGTCTCTTACTCTGTCTCAATGATCAACTGCTGGACTCATATTCATGTTGCCCAGATAATTCCTAATGGTTATGATGCAAATGTTCTTTTGTCTAGCTCCACTGTCAGTTACTTGAACATTTTGTTTAATGAAATATCCCATTCATTTAGGCTATTATTAATAATGCAACACTCTGCTGCACATGTATGTGTCAACTTATACAGTCATGTTCAAGTACAAGACTTGTAAATACAGTTAGGAGGACCAGTAGGTATTTTCTCCCTCTTCACTTCCTATTTTACAATTCCTGTCTTGCTCCCTTCCCTCTCTTTTTCTCAATACCTAACTCTCTCTCTCTTTCTCATTGAGTCTCTTTCATCTCTCTCTCTCTGCCTCCATCTCTCTCCATTTGCTCTTCATCTCTCACTCATTTCCCAGCCTCGCAGGTCTCTCTCAGTGGCGCATCTTCTCACTCTTTTCTTTTTCTTCATTACTCTCCTGCCTCTTACACTGCTTTCCTTCTCCATCTTATATCAACTTCTCGCTCATTTTTCCTGTCATTTTTTTTCTTTTCTGTGAAGAAGCTGTAAATGTTTTAGCCTTCAAGTTTTCAAGGCAATATTTATGTGAAAATTGTATAGTGCTGCTATGCACCTGCTTCCAGTTTAATGTAGCCTGTGTGATATACAGTATGCCATATTATTTAGGCATGTGGTGTTTCAATCCTATATTTGTGGAGTGTTGACACATTTGGCACAGTTGTTTTACTGTGCAGCGAGCATTGGGTGTTGTGTTTAGAGTAGCTGTTGGAAAGGTTAACTTGCTATGTTCTGTGTAAAACCAACATTTGAGGCTGTAGGCATGTTCATAATTGTCATGGGATGCAACCTAGGTGTGGTCTGTTTAACAAAGTAACGCAAACCGTTGCCTGTCTACTGTGCGTTGGCATTCTTATTGTTGTTCGGGGCTTCCACGAAAGTCACAATGTAATTGGAACACTGCTACCTATTGTATGGCAGAGATATTAGATATAACTGCATCTGCTCTGTCCTGTCTGTGTTTGGGTCCTGTACTGCTTTTCCTGAGATGGAACACTATGGTGTTCTCAGATTCACTGTGCATATAGCTGTTTACATTTTAGCTCTATACATTTGTGTCTAAAAACTCAATTTGGGTAGATTTTAACCATTTGCACAACAGTAAGTCATGTAAAGGTGAAAGGAAACATGCAGTTTATTTTCTTGTTGCATTTACATTGTAACTGCAGTATACTGTAGCTGTTGCAGATTTAGGATAGTAAAAAGTTTATTTAATGTAAATAACACAGCTCCACTACAAAAAAAAGTATGTGGAGAGGCAGCAAAACAAAGAAACAGTAGTAATTAGATATCACTTTTGCCTATGGCACTACATGAAAATGATGTCTAATTTATGTTGTTAAATGTAAAATGTAAAATTTACACAGTTTGCATCCACACACCATGTAATCTGTGTCTCAGTGTGTTTGCTTGAAATAATGATAAAGGGCTGTGTTGTCTACGCAGAGCTGCTTCTGTCCTCAGCAGCACTGCCTCTGCCCTCTAAGCACATCTTGGCACTGCTGTTGGCATTTATTTATTTATTGGTTTGTTTTTTTTTATTTTTTTATAAGGCTTTCTTTCTGTCTCAGGAGTGTCTCTGCCAATTACTGTGACACTGCACTCAGCATATAATCTGAATCCACAGAGCAGTGCCTCTACGGACAGAATCTTGTGCAGACATACAGTATCTTGCTGCTTCAGCAACAGCAAGAAAAATGGTGTTTGGCTTAAAATTAGTGATTATTCAGGATGATGGTTAACAGCAGTTTGGATGGCCCATTCAAAAAGAGGTATTTGATGGTATTTGCAGAGCTGAGGTGGACTGTGTATGTTTGTGTGTGTGTCTGCTTGAATATGAATGCAGTCTGCCAAAGACACTCCTAGAAATTGTAGACCCAGTGAAAACAGCTCAGTCGGGGCCCTGAAACACCAAACAACAACCATGTCAAACCATCGCCAGACACAATGTTGCTGCCACAGGACAATTCTGCAAACCCCCGGTTTACATTCAATAAGTAAACTCAATTAATTATTTATTTCTACAGTCTCTGAACCACAGTATGGTCAAGGTCAAGGAAAATGCACTTGCACACCCATCCACCACATTTTACATCCTTACTCTGCACCTTAACACCTCACTACGCACAGATAGAGATAATTGGACTGAATATTTGTAATCCTTAGTATATGTAATAACTGCAGATCCCTTATACCCAAGAAATAACCTTTTTATCTTCTCCCCTCTGGGAGGTGCTACAGAGCAGTGTACACCAAAATAACCAGACACGAGCAATTTCTTTCCACATGGCATTACACTAAAGAGCAGTTAAAGGTGAATTCCAGTGATTTCTCACATCAAAATCTGTTTACAGGTGTTGGGGAGTACCATTGAAAGTGAAAAATATATAAAAAACCTTTAGTGGCTCTAGAGGGAGCTGTTTGAAGTCTGATAAATAGCCTCAAGTGATGTCACTTGAGTCATGGTTGGTTGGGGCTGAAGACTACAAGTTTGAAAATATAATAAATCTGGTGGTGTGGAGTTGGAAAGAAGTGAGTTTACCAGACTCCTGTGGCCCACTCCTCATCTTGAGGCTAGCAGCTCGAGGCTACATTAACCACAACTAGCATAACACACCCGAATCTCAGACTGTTGACATTCATGTTGCATTGTTGGTGTGAGGTTTTGACAAGGAAGAAGAGTGTGTGGAATAAAAAAATCTATTTTTCTGCTGCATCAATTATGAACCTTTAGTTTAAACTGTGCAGAAGACATGATAATCTGGGTTTGCACTGCTTTAATGAGAAACACTAACCAAAGTCCTCAAAGAATTTTGTTTGTGTGATTAGCCTAGAAGCTGTCTTCATTGATCTAGTAAGAAAGAGGTTATGCATGGTAAGTCTAAGTAAATGTTGCTGCTCCTGTATTTGCTGCTGTACTGTCCACTTTGGATTATAATCTTTTACTGATACTTGTTAGTGTACAGATAGTGTAATGTTTTTGTTGATGCTGCTTTAGTTCTTTGTGTGTTGACTCATGTACATGGTCATTATTAAGAATGTACTTTATTGTGGTCGTGTTGTAGTGGACTGTATTACATGAAAAAGGTGTTTCTGATATTTTGTTATAAAATCACCAGAGAATCTGATTTTACGTGCAAATGACTATTATAACATTGTACATTAATTATTAATTATATAATTCATTAACATTGTCGAAGGTTTCTGTCATATATCATTCTACAAATGATATGTCTTTATACTCAATTAATCATATAAATGGAAAGAACAGAGCACACTTTCAGACAGTCTCGCTTTGAAGGTATTTATATCAATTGGTTCTACCCAAGTGAAAAGTGAAAAGCTGGTGGAAGAATGAAAATGAGACATACAAACCCTGCCTACTTTCACACCTCCACATACCTGGCTGATCACTGTGTAAAGTGTGTGTGATTGCTGGATTGTCAGTTAGTAAAGTTACAAAAATTGTTGGGGCCCCCTAATTATGACATCAGAAAGGGGGTTTCAAATACTGTCTGACGAACAAGCATTTTATTTGAAGCATACTTGCCTTCAATATACTGAGAACTTCTCAAAACATTGAGTCAAATTACTTGTATGGTCTTGGCCAACAAAGATTCTGATGTTCCATGGCACTTGTCCAGGCCCAAGCCCCCTGAATTTTTCAGACCTCTTGCACTTAAGTACCTTCTCACACTGTTACGGTGCAAACGTTTTTTGTCTGTCGATTGATTCGTGGTTTGGGATTTGCAGATAACAAGAAAGCTAAAGAAAAAAAATGAGAGTATTTTTTGATACTGCTCTGTGTCTGCAATTTTTGACAGTTGAGAAAATGAAAGAGGTCTGAGGAAGGCTCACACAAGAGGGAACATGCATGACAAAAGCATCACCACAAATCATCACTACAAAGTAGAGCTACAGAGCAAGTATTTTGTTGTTCAGCTTAATCTTAAAAACATGCTAACTTGCACTTTTATACACTTTGATGACGTTGTTCAGATCAGTCTGGTTCTCTGGGATTCGGATTTGATGTGACGTGAAATCACAAAGGTAATTATCAAATCAATAATAGTTTTCCAGCCTCAGCTGATGAGCTTAGCAACTACATAAACATTTCATGGTCTTTACCTTACTGAACTCTGCAGAGGAATCACCAGACTTACCGCATCAGCTGAGCATTTATTTTTCAAGAAATTCAAGAAGTCTCTTCATGTCAGTGTCAGATTAGTAATGATTTTCTATCTCTTCCAGGTCTTGCTCTTGTTTCACACTTTTTGGGAGAAGCTGTTCCAGTGTAATTGTGACTAAAGTTCCCAAGATTCTCAATCTCTTCTCTATGGCCTCAATTAACACATGTAACACAGAGTTCCTCTGAAACTGTCTGTTAAATCTTTTGGACACTTTCTGAGGGCCAGCTCTCGTCTTTCAGTTCCATTTTCTCTGTCATTATTTCCAAAGAGTGAAGAATAAATCAACTGTTCTAAAGCAAAGGACAATATGTTTAAGGATGATAGAGATTTTTTTTTGTCCCATAATGGCCACCTTTGGGTTCTTTTACTCAGAAATGGGTTTTTAGGTTTGTTTTGACACCAAATACTGTCTTGAAATCTTCAATATCAATACAGTTGTCTGTTAATATGTTTAAATGGTTTTTACTTGAATGGTAATAGTTTCCTAACCTACTTGTTATACATCATTGTTTAGTTGGCTCAGGTGCATAGGGGAGTAGTAATGTGTTACATTTCACTAGCAAGGGCCACGCCACAACAATGTGACTTTAAAAGTTTAATGAAATGAGGAAGTATAGGATGTTGAGGATGAATGAATGGCCGTGAGGAAGGGGATGAACTTGGGGAGGAACGTGGGGCGGACGCCGTCTGTTTAGGTCGGTCTGGCACGAATATATTGAAGATTGGTAGGAGGAGACACCCGAGCCAATTACGGGCCCCCAAAAGAGTCAACAGATTTAAATGGAGCTGAGGTGAGCATGAGATTGACGCTGACCGTTAAGATTGTTGCCAATATAGGAGCGATGTGCCTGAGATGACAGGTGACTGTTAATTTGAATGGTTTGATCTGAGTTAGCCAGTCTGTGGAAGCCAATGTGGAAAGAATGGCTGGAATAGTGTTCTGAAGATGCCAGAGCTGTAGTGGACTTGAATTGAGAGAACTGAGAGGCCATTCTCCCTGTTTCATTGAGAAAGAGTGGGTATTGAGGTGAGACGCCGAAAAAACAGCAAGAACATGGATTCTATAGTTAAGTCGACCACGGGGGATGAGTAGCCTGAACGTAGAGAATGAATGTAAAGGCTGAAAATGTCTGAAGTGAGTGGCAAGAGTTTTGCTGTGAGAGTGTTTTGGCAAGCCTTTAATTAGCATGGAAACTTGGAAACAGGAGGTAGAAAGAAAATGGCTGCCGGCAACTAGTTTGATGAAAAAAATGATTCTTGACAAATAGGTCTGGATGGTAGATGAACAGGTGTTGGGCAGATATTAATGTGAGTCCGCACATGAACTGCATGATGGCAGGAGAATGAGATCAACCTTTGTTTAAGATTTCTACAACTGATCAGAGTGAATGAGTATAACTTCCTGGACCATTTGTTCACCCAAAGATTGGTAGCTATGATGGTGGTGTACAGCTCACGGAGCGCAGACAAAGGAGAGCAGGACTCTGAGCCATGAGATATGAACTCTGGAGGCCAAGTGGAAGTGAACCATCTCCCTCTACACTAGCTTCTGAAAGCTATGGAAGGAGCCACATCAGTGTAAAGGTGGGTGCCTTTGGGTTGAGTGATGTAGTCATTGTAGAAGAAGAAAATGCCATTCCAGGAAGACAGGAAGTGTTGCCAAAGACACATTTCCATTTTGTGTGCATCCATGACTACTCTATCATGGAGAGAGTGGATCGCTGCTGCTTTAGTTAATGCAGTGGCCTTGGATGGGGTGGATATAAAGATGTGAGGAGGATGGTGTACCATGAGTGCTTCTTGGTGGATCAGAGAGAGAGGAAGCCTGAAATCGATCTGAAGAGATCTCACTAGGGCAACTTGACTGGAGGTGCCCACAAGGCCGAGGTATGTGCACCATGGATCGCAAGCAGCTCTGCTGAGAAGTCTGGCTGTGGTCTGACTGCTACAGGAATATCATGGCTTGAGAAGAATCGCTCTCAAACAGATCATCGCCTGAATCAGAACACATTGATCTGCAGTGTCTGTTGTGTTAATGCTAACAAGTTTAATACTACTGTATATACACACAGTATTATGCTTCAAAACTACAACTACACAATTATACAATGCACAATCAAACTATTTTTATTTTATATGGACTGCTATATCGTTTCAACCACAGATGGTCTTCCTCAGGTAAAATTCATGAATTCATGAAAATTTTGAATGACTTGTCTGAAGTCAGACATTTTCAGTAAGATTAGAAACTGATTTGGCCACTTCATTGTATTGTCTTCATTTGATTGGAGAGACCTGGATGTGTCTGTCTGTGATAAGAGCTGGGACTTGGGACATCTATACTGGAATTATCAAAGTTTAAGAACACAAACAAATATTTACTTTTGACATACAGTAATAGACATGGCCCATGCACATTTGATTTGCCTAATCATAATATAATATAGGAGACAACAAGCAAAGGATGTAGTTTAAAACTGTCTTATTGGTGTACTTAAAAAAGTATAATAATAATGTGATGTTCACATAGGAAATTTGTGATCACACTTGAGAGATGCAGACTGGGAATATTGTCCCAGTGTATATGTAGCAGATGATCTAATCAGGGATGATGACATTTCATCTAACTCAGGTAGTTCATTTAATGACTACTTTCACTTCTACTTGAGTACCTGTTTTTACAAAGTAACAGTACTTTTACAGTTTTTGGCTACTCTATCCACCTTTGCTCAGGTGCTGTTGTCCCCATTAGAGCACAGTCAACACTAACATGGAGGATAGATGTTGATGTTGATTTGTGCTGACAGTTAGCATCTCTTTCCTCCACTTCCTCCACTGTTCGGTGGCTGTCAACAGCAGTCAAATGCGACGTCGCAATGACAGATGCTGTGTTAGGGTCGGGCTGAAATGGATTTTTGAAAGCCAGTGGTGATGGACAGAAAGTGGCAGCTTGAATTTTGTGAATAGAATGATAAAATATAAAATATAATATTAAAGTAGTACATTTTATCTGATTGACAATTGTCATGCATTAATAAATACATAAATGAATTTCAAAGACTCTCTTTTTTTTCTTTTTTTCAGTGGTCATATGTTACTGAAAGTACCCCAGTTTGTAAGGCTGGTTTTCTGCTGACAGTTTGTAGTTGTCTAGTCTAAACCGAGATAAACCTGATGACTTCTTTTTTGTTTTGCTTTATTTTGTTTTGTTTTCCATTTGTACGGTCTTCCAGTTCTCCAACGAAGAACTGTTTTCACAGGCTGAATAGGACTCCCTGTGATACATAAACTGATCGTGATGTATAAAATCAGTGGAGTTCCCCTTTAAAGCTCATCATTATTGAAACTGATTTTAATTCTGATATTTTTTGTCCCCAGTACACGCATAAGTGCACATGCCCAAAAATACACCTGGTAACACAAAGAGAAAAATAGTGAGAAAACACAGATGAGAGGCTTATTATGTAGTTCCTTAAAGTACAGTGGAAACCACTTATAGTGATCACGGTTACAGTGATCGACTGCTTATATGGATAAAAAAATCTTGGCACAGAATCATTCCTGTACAAATGCTGTTTAAATAGTTTGCTTACAGTAGTCCGCTTACAGTGTTCATTTTGGGTCTTTTCATACATGACAACATATGGATAAAAATGTAAAACTACAGTAATTCTATTTTTTTTTACTTTACTCCCATGATACTTTGCCTCACGGTAACCTGTCTGCTTCCAGCTGGCTACCTGAGGCTGGTGCAGCGTGCACATTGAGATCATGACAGGAAAAAGAAAGTAATTTTCTCTCAATGAAAAACGTAGTCTCCTCGAAGCTTATGACAAACTGCCAAAAACGAGCCAACAAGATGCAGCAGAGAAACCTGGTGTTCCTCAGGCTGCCTTGTGTAGTCTACTCAAACAACAAGAAACAGTCAGCTGCTGGTGATGGAGACAGAAAAGGAATGCACGCGGGGAAAGCACCTGTGGTTGAAGCTGCCCTCGTTGAGTGAACTGATAATGTCCAGTCACGTAATGCCCCCTTTCCTCTTTGACAAAGCTTATAGTTAGGGCTGGCTCAGGTGAGCCCTGAACCATCCCTTAGTTATGCTGCTATAGGCCTAGACTGCCGGCAGATTTCCCATGATGCACTGAGCTACTCTCTTCTCCTCTCTCTCTCCTTCTGTACTCATTCATGTCCCGTTAATGCATGTTACTAACTTTATATCTTCCCCGGAGTTTCTGTGCTTTCTCGTCTCGCAGGTTCCTGTGGATCGTTGTTGCAGACTGCCTGCCGCCGTCGGCCTGCTTGACCCCCACTGCTGCTATTATTATTATTATTATTATTA
>NTHP01000009.1:3335893-3361306 GCA_003416845.1 Oplegnathus fasciatus | reverse complement strand
GGATTAACCAGTAACAAATTGGCGAAAATATCGGTGGATTGGTGGAGCTCAACTACTGCACTGCCATCTTGCTCGGCGCACCCACGTGACTCCGAGGAAATTCTTAACTTACTTTAACCACTTCAGACTCAAAAAGGTCACACAGGTTCGAAAACACTGGACTGAGACACGATTCTAAAAATAGATATAAATTTATTCACAATATTTCTCTTTTTAAAAATAACAGGCAAATAACATAATTCGCACTGCAACAAGTTTACACTTGTAAAGTATTGCACATTACAATGTAGGCTCATTAGTTTGCTACTGAAAGCCGAATACGCAAGGAGCAGGGCTGGGGGTTACCGTGGCATAAAGGACTAGCTGAGGAGGGAGGATCCTGATGCTAAACACCACACGTGACCACCCCACACCATCCAAATGACACCCTGAGTGCCACCACCGGGGGATCAGCCTGCCACCCGCTTAGGCCCAACAGCTCCTGTCCAGCGAGAAAGAGAGAAAAGCAAACATTATCAAGCAGTGTGGGGGACACACAACAAATACTGATGCCTATTTAATACAGGGGCCACTAACTTGTTCCGGCCATATGGACCATATGCATTGATCCGCCAAGTCGATCAGCAGCAGGAGAAGGAAACACACTGCTTATATTATTAAAAAGGAAAACCAGTAGTATTCCTAAGTTTCCTAGACAGTTTCACTCTCGGCTGAGGCAGGCACGGAGGACCACAGAGCCGAACCAGTTGCGGTACGAACACAAAAAGTAGAACCTACTGTCAATGAAGCGTAGAGATATAACCGTTATAGGTAGAGACAATACAGCAGTTTCACTGGGGAGTGGAGGCCGGGAATTTGGAGAGGGCCAACCACCGTGATGCACAGCTTGCCTACAAGTGCCTGCAAAGTGCACAAAAACACTAAAATTACAACTGAAATTACACTTCAATTAAAAGTAATGTGTACTCGCATATACATACCGGAGAGCAGAGGCGCAGCTTCCCAGTCAGCGGGAGGGTGAGAGCCACAAGCCTGCAGCTCAACCACTATCGACAGCAGACCAGAGACCAAGAAAAAGAATTACGTTTTGCTGGAGACCCAATAGAAGTCGTCTGAAGCAAACAAAGTACCTACCTCAAGGAAAGCGCAGTTGCGTTAAGCAAAGACCTGAAACGGAGCAATATCACTCTGGACCTGCAGCAAAACAAGCCAGCCTCGCTGCAAAGCAAGGGGAGCCTGTCAGACCTGTGCAGAGGTGAAAATGGTGGTAAGTGGGATTCAGATCCCATATATTTTGGATACAGGGTCTCAAGTAACTTTTCTTACCAACTCCCTTTTCCAATAATGTTTTAACTGCATCTAGATAAGAAGCACAACAGAGATATATATAAGGTATGCAGTCTTACATTTCCAGAGTGGAGGTATTGAAACTACGGGGAAGGGAGTATTGATTAAAAATGACTGTATGAGCACCCAACGGTATTGGGCGTGATGAGGACGAACATGAACAATTTTACTTCTTTCACTAAAGAACCGAAGAACCAGTTCACATCTTTGATTTAGAATGGAAAGGAACCTTCCTGATTTTGGTTGTCCACATGATCTCTGGGTCATGGCCCTGCTAAGACTCACAGAGGACACAAATGGAAAGTTAGTGCCAAACGGCCCTTTTTACAACAAGATGGGCCCACCTAACTTGATAACTTATTAAAACTCCCACATTTTAGGGTGTGATCAGGAGGTTCACAGATTTACAGAACTGTGAACTCATGAAACAAAGGAATGGAGATTGCAACGCAGAATGAACTGTACACTAATTGCTGTGTCATGTTTAACAAGAAATATAGGAAGAATGCAAAGTTTTAAAACATGGTGATTTTGATGCAGGTACAACGGAAATCGTACAGACAGGAATAGATTACATATACCCTATAATCCATAAAAGATAATGATAGAACGTCTGATCTTGTTCAATGGCTAATGAAACAGGACATTTAAATATGCATTTATATAACCTGTGAATTGATCATAGCTTACAATAAGACAAAATGTAGGTTGGAATGCCAAATCTTGCATGCCTCCAAAGGAGTATGTGCATGTGTGTCCTTCTCATCTCTCCCAAGGGGGAGGAGGTCACATTCCTGTGATACAAGGGGTTCAACGGTTCCTTTATTTATCATTATACAACACAAGGTTGTATAAAAAAATTCATATTGTAGTCCCTTTATGCTACACACAAAAAGCTATTCATTATGGTGGAGTGCGGAGGATGAATTTAGAAGTCTCACAGCCTTAGGAAAGAAGCCGCTCTGGAGTCTGGTAATATGGCAGTGGATACTTCAGGGTGAATTGTACGTAATAAATAATTATGTTAATTGTGGTAGTAACTTGAATCTTAGGCAGTGTCCTCATTCAGGATTTTAGTGGCTTGAGGATAGAAGCTCTTCCTGAGCCTCTCAGTGCTGGCCTGGTGTATCCGGTATCTCCTTCTCGACCACAGCAGGGAGAAAACGAACACCAGGCAGTCGCTGTTCATGATAGCTGAGGCAATGCCCTCGTGGATGGCCTGTCCGCCGGTGGTCGCTGCACTTCTCCCACACCAGCATGAAGAGGAAACCGAAGCAGGACTGCACCATCACCCAGTTCACCGCCCCAGGCAGGTTGATGTCTGTGGACAGGAACACGTCCTCCCCCTGGTTGAATGGCGCTGTCCGGTATTCCAGGATTTAGCCAAGTTCTTGTGAAACCAACAACATTACAGTTCCTGATACCCCGTTGGAAACTAATGCGGGCATGGAGGCCGTCCAGTTTATTGGCCAGCGCCTGTACACTGGCTAGCAGGATGCTAATAGAATATCCACGCGGCTGAGATCACAGCCGGTATTTAATCTCTCCACGTTTACCTCGGTGTTTCCTCCTGTGTTGAGGCAAATGCATAGATGGAAGCAGAGATGGTCTTGTTTCGTCGGTCTTCGTGGTCGGGCTGTAGCTGGTGTTTGTCCCCTCCACCTTTTCCTCGATGTTTACTCCAATGTTTACATTTGAAAACCTCGACCGGCCAGGCAGAAGAGTCGACAGGAGGAGAGTCCACAAAGCTGCAGTTGACCATTTCCTCACCTTGTTGAGCAACTCGCAGTTATATGCCGTCCACTGTCCACCACTCACAAAAAGCATAGTACTCGTAAAAAAACCGAAAAGAGCACAAAGGGGTTACTGATGAGGGTACCAATGATGTTCTGGACGGTTTTAAGCAACCACTGCAGAGACCTCCTGTCCTGGGCCATGCACAAACCATGCCAATTTGTAATGTTTCCAATTAGGATGCTTTCTATTGCTCCTCTGTAAAAGTTGACGAGAACCATTGAAAGATTATCGATGGAGGGTGATGTAGATACCTGTACACGTTTCCCTCACTTGCGTCTTTTCCTTGCATGGAGAGATGAAAGGAAACCATGCGAGGAGAGAAGAAACGAGGAAATATGTTTTTAGAGAAATGAGACATGCTGAAGCTCATGTGAAGCCACATCCGTTTCTGATGACAGCAGCAGGTGATCACAGCTGGATCAGCTGTCAGTCGGCTTTAACAGCTGTAGAGACTTTTGATGAAGTTTGTGTACATGTACACTGTACTAATACTAATAAAGGGACACAGTTATCAGTGGCAGAGCAGCAGTGTTTTCTCTCTGCAGCCTGTTACCTGTTTAAAGTCATAATCTCGAAGATTTTCATTTAAATGAATGTCTGTTAAGTCACTATCTATTGCCAAATGATGCAGCACAATGGTGATTGAGCCTGTGGCCCACTCATGAAAGCCTGCAGCATTTGCAGTATTACGACCTGCGTGTCGGCAGCGACTTTCCCGGAAAAATCACAAGAGGCGCACAGTTAAGCTTTTAACAAGGCTTTTAACGCAACAGACTCGCTCTTCAACTCACCTGTGTGTGAAGCAGCGTGCTGTTTTTTCCAGTCTCTGCTAGTGTTGTGAGTAAACGGTTACTATGGCCGAACAAACAAAGAAAAGGTCGATGACTACAGACGAGGAAACTGAAAGTGAAACTTAAGTGAGGTCCAAAAACACACCTGCAATTACCGATTATTGCCATAGGTGCCGTAAAAGACAACGAACTGAAAATCTTTGAGATTACAACTTGAACAAACACCTGCACATGAAGAACAACATGCATTCTTTATTTACACTGTGTCCTGCTGAGAGGCAGCAGAATGCCTTTATGTTATTGATTCATTATTTATTGACATTCATTATTTAATAACCCAGAATAGGATCATGGTGTCTCTTGAACACTGGAAATTATTTATTAGACTAAATGTTTCAGGGAAATTAAAATGATGTAACTCATATCAAACTAGATTCTCAGGAATGATCAGCCTCACATGTGACTGAATGGAAATTAGAATAAATTATGTAAAAAGTGTTTGTTGCTGACAGACAGACTCTCCTCCTCTCTCTGACTTTAATTGTATCCATGATAAAAGTTAATGGGGGAAATAACAGATCATGAAAAGAAAAATCTTTCTAATAAAAAAAGAAAGTTGTTTGCGGTCCTTTTGTTGTTCAGACCTACAATGAACACAGGTTTTTAACTAAATGGTGAGAAAACAAATCATATATAAAAAGTGATATGCTTGAGTTTAATCTGTTATCTGTCTTCCTCAGATCCTCAGAGATCCTTCCTTGCTCCTCGCTCCTCGATCCTTGGAGCCATAGTAGGCATTACGGTAAGAGTGTGTAAGAATTTTCATTTCAGAATGATAGCAGACCACTTCAGAGTGTCACTCAGACAATATCAGGAAATTCTAGTTTGGAATTTCAAAATTAAAGCCCTCTAAAATGTTGTATATAAGTTGTGTTCCCTCTAAATTCAGATTGAATTTATAAGAGAGATATGTATTCATTCATTTCAGAATTAAATGAGTGAAATAAGTGGAGTTGATTGGCACTATTGCAGCTACTAATGTACCAGTGTTTGACTGCTGCTGGCTGGCTAGCGAGCTAATTCTTTGATGTAGCCAATTGTGTGAGCCAACTGTTACATTTAATGGAACTGCTTAATTCTTGACAGTTGAATAGAACATATTAATGTTAAGGGATGATGGGTATTTAAGCATTACTGTACTACCTGGTATTATGTTACAGTCCTCTCACTAAAAAGGTTAACTCTGACTGCACTCTCTGATAGAAACCGTCAACACAAATTATTTTTACAGGGTCAATACCCACTAGTCATCAGATCAAAGCTATGGGTGGTAATATTCGCTATAGATAAGATATGTGTTAAATTATTGTTGTTTGTCTCTATGTTTAAAGTGTATAAATCTGTCTCAGGAAATATCCTTAAGCACACAGTTTCTGTTTGACTGACAGGTGACCTGTGTGAATTTCAGTGCAAAGAAACACCAGAGTGATGAGCACATAGCACGGTGAGGTGGAGAAGAAAGTAAAGATGCTGAGGATTGGAACAGAACAAATTAAGTCAAACACAATTCCACAAAAAACATTCTCAAAACTATTTTAAGTGATTTTCCAACTGTATTCTGTTCGTCTTGTTTTCAGTCTGTTTTGTGACCCAGTATTTTTTAAGTCTGATGTTGCATATACAGAAATATAAATATATAAGAAAGACGGTTATGTTGGCAGAAAAACATCATCAGTCATCAGAACCACTCATAATGCCACGCTCACATCAAATAGGATGTATGGTAGAGATGGAAAGTTTTCCATGAACAGGACTTGTGAGAGGTCATGTCCTTGGACAACTCAAGGCCATTGTGTGATTCCCGAGTTAGCCCTGTGAGGGTTAGAAATACTGTGTGCTGACAATATAACACCCTATCCCTTGAATTTGTGTTTAATTACATTGAACAATGGACTCTGACTGAGCTTAGGTATCCATGTTTGTTTGGTTTTCAGGCACGACCGTATCATTAAGCACCAAGTCAGGTATGTCAGAGTAAGTAATTAGAAGTAATTACGATGTAATTCCATGTCAAAGGCCTTAATGGTGTTTTACTCAGTTGTTCACACGAAAAGTGAGAGTAGTTGTGTGAAGAATGAAAAAAAGAGAGCTAGAGTAGATCACATCCTGCCTACATTCTGACTTACACACACTGGCCAATAGCTGCTTAAAGTGGGCATGTCTGTTGGATTGTCTGTTTCAGTAAGTAAAACTGATGGATGCAGCTCATCCCCTTTCCATTCCCAATTCTGCTGTCGGAAAGGACCAACGAACCAATCATCAACGAGGAGTAACATGCAGTCTGCGTGGCAGAAGACCGCAATGTTTTGAATTCTGAGGCATGCATCGGGTCCACGTGCCGGTTGCAATTATATGATTTTGCAGCTTTCCGGGTGCGCACCTGTGTTTGCGGAGAACCAAGAATCATGCAATGGCCCTTAAGGATATGTGCCCTTATATAGGCTGATTACGCTTGCTAATGACTGATTGCCTGGAACATCCAATTTAAGAACAACCCTGATCCACAAAGATTTGCATGTTGATGGAACAAAGTGGCCTGAGCATACATCTGATACGTCTTGATACATACACCTCTCTGACAGAGATACCCAGTGTGTATGCTAAAGAGAGCCAAATCACTCCACACATATAATTATGCTGGAAGCTTTTGGAATATTAAATACTTAACACATCTTGCATTTTGTGCAGTTTACAGAACAAATCCATGCCATACTGCTCTCACCAGAAGTTCTCTGAAATCCTATTGTCTGGCTTGTCTGTGCACACATCTCAAAAAGATCCCTCAGAAAGTAAAGTAAAAATAGAATGAAAATTTCAAAGAGCTGCTGATTACACTGCGGATCATCCACAGTCCTAATGGATCAAACCCAAAAAAGGCTCTATAGTTCTTTACACTCCTGAACTAATAATTCATTCTGGTTTAATAGAATTTGGGTCTTATTTATGTTTTGGCCATCATCCCTATCTGTACTAATAACACTGTACCTACAATAAGAGTAGGTGTTTTTATATAGAGTGCCATCATTCAGAGTAGATGAAAGTGGTACAGAGTAGACAGAAAGCTAGGTGAATTCTTACCATTGGTACAGCAGAGAAGATGAAAGCCTGACCACCCATCAATGGTAGAGTAGAGAATAAAGAAACCCTGTTTCACCATAACTGAGTCTGTCAATTGCTTGAGAAATGACTGGCTTGAGTAGAAGCCAGAGTTGTGGTATATTTGCTTTTTTTAATTACAGTGCTCTCCTTCTAATTTAAGACTTGGGGGATGCCTCTTATGCTGCAGCTTTTTAAAAAGTTTAAACCTGTAATAACAGATTTTTTGACCACTTGGGGACAGTGGAAACAACTTGTGAACACAGCACTGACATATCATCACAGAGAGGAGGCAAATCAATGTGGGTAACTCTTGGTCAATGTCGTTTCTCATTCAACATTATCAGGGGAGTCTGGAACTTCTACATGGTCTCCATCTTATTGTTGTCTCCGGACACACAGAAACATTCCTCCATATCCATATATTTCTACCACAGTTCCCCCCTTTTTGATCGTGAGATCAACATCAACAATGAAATAAATCCATCTACATTTGCCCATGAGCTCTTTCTCTCACAGCCTAACAGAGGCCACTCCAAAAGGAAAAAGAGTCTTAATACATTGGTAAGATCTCCAACAGAGGTCATAGGTTACATGCACATTGAGCCACACACCCCGTTCCCTTTTGAATTTTGACTTCCTTTTTACTTGACAAGTAAGTACTACTAGTCGGAAGACTATGGCAATAAGAGGAAAAACCAAAATGCACTCTATAAAATCTAAGTCATACAAGCACACATCAAATCATTTCAAATCCAGTTAAAGGGGTAAATATATTGATTAAGCTTCATTATACAAAAAGCAAAAACAATCATTAGTCATTAATCATTAATTAAGTCACTTCTAAGGTTCTAAAGTAAAAGAAAAAAATAAACAAAACACTCTAATTAAATAAATCTAAATACCAAAAGATATCCATCTATCATATATTTTACAGCCTCAACACAGTAACTCAGAACACATTAACAATACATAGGGTGTAACTTTAGAGTCCTTAAAAGTCCATTGGTGTAGACCCAATTACCCAATTAATTTGATCATATGTCAAAAGGAACCTCTGTATTGTGTGAAACTAAGTAACGTTTGTACGATATTGACACCTGGAGGTACATGATACTGGTTAACCTCCGACATTACAAAAGCCACTATTTCTCTTGTCTTATCTTTCAAGTATGATGTTATCTTCGGACGTCCAGTGACAGGCTTTTTCTTCTTCCGTGAGGTTGGTTTTGTCCTTCAGTGGCACTATAGTCCAAGCACTCTGATTCATTTGTGTGAAAGATTAGGATACATTAGTCAATATTGTGATCAACAGAGCCCTTGCGCTCAGGTGATCCTCTCGCTTGTCATTGCTGTGGATGAAGAACCTCTGCCTGTGCCAAGGAGGAGGAACATTGCTGCATGGGAACATTCCTCCAGCCACAACCACTTTCTGGCACCATACGTGCCTGCTTGGATTTCGGATTTTCTTGTGGCATAGACACATTCTGGCTTTCCTTCCACCTTTAGTGCAGTTCTCGTGGTTACCAGCACTTGGTATGGACCTTTCCATCTTGGAGATAAAGAGACACAAACACAACAAACAAAGACAAAATCTCTTGGCTTAAAAGAATGGATAGCCTCTTTTCCTGGCTCTGACAGGTCTGCAGAAACCTGTAAGTGAAAGTTTGTCAGAAGGGGGCTTAGGGTCAGCACATAGTCATACATGGATTCCTCTATCCATATCAGGGTAGCAGGGTCAGCGGCGGGCTTGCACCTGTGGACATTCTGTAGATATAATACTTCATGCAGACATGACACTGATGGAATATTACTAAAAGCAAAACATCTGGCTATTTTAAACAATTGGCAATTGGAGCTCATAACAATGGAGGATGATTTTTCGATTAGAATAGCTGTAGCTGCAACAGCTCGCAAACAGACTGGCATCCCCCGCATTACAGGAGGCAACTTAGAAGAACAGGAAGCCATCGGGCAGGAATGAGAGCCATGTTTCTGAACCAAGATGCCGAAGATGAAGCGCTTTGTCTCTTGCACATTCAGATGAAAAGGCAAGTCATAGTCTGGCAAGCCCAAAGCTGGTGCTGATGTGAGAGCAGCCTTCAAGTTTCTGAATGCAGATGTCACGTTTTCAGTTCCTTGGCAGCATGAAGGACAAAGTCCATTGCAATGTATCCATGAAGCCATTGCCTGCAGTAATTGGTCATGCCAAAGAAGGAGTGCATCTCTGCTATCGTGTGAGGAGGAGGCACTGTAGACAGCAGCATTACACTGGTGAGAGGAGGAGGCGACCATTTTCCAAAATGTACCCCAAGTAGATGACCCTCGGCTGACAGCTTGGCAAGCGATGCTCTGTGACCTGTTTCAGTCAAACATTTCAGGAGGGGAATAGCATCTGCTTACATGCTTTCTCAGAAGCAACATGCTTCCATCAGGTCAACAAGGTCTCTCTTATCGGAAAAATAATGCTGAACACAAATCCACCACTGTATAGAACCACGAGGTAATGAGACAAAAGTAGAATTAACATCAGTCAAAATTGGAATTGTAGCTAGAACAAGGTGGTTTTAATATTCTGCCCCTCTCATGTATGTAAATGGGGTGAACAAAATATTAAAACCACCTTTCAATATAATGCATTCTAGTGCAACAACACCACCCACTACGACCTCAATAATAAACATAAAGTAGAATTATTACCTTTCTGACAGTGTCAACAAAAACTGAAAAATGACAAGCTTCATAAAAGCAGAAATCATGGCAGAGCAGTTGTATTGGATCACATTAGATTGTACAGGTGTACTTAATGTTGTGGCTGACTGGTGTAAATGTAGGTGTATTACTGGCTAAAGACAGGTGTCAGAACACCTTGCTCCAATTGCATCTTGAGGTAGATGATATTGCTTAAAGCATGGCAAAACAGCATTTGGTATCACAGTTACTTGATGTGGAGGAGTTAAAGTTACAAAGCCTACATTGTTTTATGCAAAGCCCGTAATAAACTCTAACAACAGCAACAATTGCAATTTAGAAGCAGGTGAAAAATGTTCAAATTAAGTATGAATTGGCTCTGATGCATGCAGAACTAACAATCACTCAGAAATGGAATGTAAATAACAATAATAATAAGGAGTAAGGGATGTGTTTTCCTGTGTGTGTGTTTTCAGACAGTCTAAGTTGTAAAACTATCATTTTTGTTTACTGGTTAGAGTTTCTGTAGCTGCACAGCCCTCTGGACAAGGGTGAGGGTTAGAGAGTGGCCTAGTTATCTGATTCTGTGCCTGATATTGCAACATGTTGGACCGGTTGGTGACATATGCACCTCAGTGTATGAAAGTCATTTCTGACCCTACAGCCTCTAGCCCAATGTCCAGTTCTTCCGCATGTGCGACTCTTATCTTTTCTCTTGTCTGTGTGTGTGTGTGTGTGTGTATTTTGGAGCCCCTCCCTCTGCTGTCCTCTGAGATATTGTGAGGAGAGGAGGGGTTCTTCTTTTCATCTGAAACACATCGTTTCTTTCTAAGGCTTCAAGTCTTCTGACCTGTGTAAATTTCTTTGACTGCCAAGTGAAATCATTGATTTTAAAGATAGTCACTTCATTAGGCAATAGGCTATTCATTACAGCTTATACTGACAGTGGTTCACATTGATCCAATTTTATGCAGGTGAAGGTGTGGGAATCTAATGTAGGAATATTCCCCAGCAGCACAGGAGAACCTGCAGGGAGAAAGAGATAGTACTTAGGTACTTATAGGAGCTTAACATACAGTAAACCACAATAACACATTAGTATTATTATTATCAATGATAAGTCACAAGGATTATGACTTTGCTACTGCATCAACATAACTTCTCTTACTTGAGATTTATGGTGCTGACTCCCTCTGGTCACAATTGTCTTGCTGTGCGGCTCCATCTCTGTCATTGCAGTCAATTTGTCTGACTCCAGCTTCCCGAGCAACACTCGCAAGGTGCCACTAGTTGCCATGCAACCAGCAGCTTTCTACCAGTTGTCATTTCTAACCTGACAGACACTTGTCAAGGGGGCACAGTTTGACGCAGTAGCCGAGTGGTGTATTAAGTGTAGGTAGGCTATTGAAAGTGACGGTATTGAAATGGTTTTAGATAACTGAATGATTAAGATATAATGCATGCATTTCATGTCATGCTCGGGAGCCACACAAGATGTTTCTGAGAGCTGCCAATGGCACGTGGGCCGCACTTTGAGAGCCTGTGCTCTAAATTGTGAAACTATGCCCCCTTCCAAGCGTCTGTCAGGTTAGGAATGACTTGTAGAAAGCTACTGGTTGCATGGGAACTAGTGACACCTTGCGAGTGTCTCGGGAATTACATTCTGTCATCAATGCTAGTGCTGTTAGCCAAGCCAGGATTATCCATATATGGCATCGGGCGAGAGCCCGGGGGCACCAGCCAATTTGTCTGTTGAGGGGCACCAAATGACTAAGACAACGGCTAGACTTTTGAAATATTTGTCATATTTTCTATATATAGGCTATTATTTACTGGAAGATGCAAAACAGGTACAAAATTAACCGTTGACACAATATACTGTATATAGAATCCCCCTAGAATCCCCCTACCTACAGCCTTCAGCACCACAGAGGCATGGAGGGCGGCGAGGAGAGAGAGATGCACGTCCATATAGGAGAACTAGGTGGCGAAATGTGGCCCATCTATCCATGAGCAAAATCGAGTAACCAATAGCAGTAACTGCAGGCTTGCTAAGCTACGCGTTCTGTAAGCACAATGAATTGCTGGGGAATGTTTCAATCACGCTGCACCTGCAGCCGCCTCCCGCCCACAGCTCTCATGAGCCAATGGTAGCATAGCTTGGCCTACTGGCACCAATTTCAATTGTCTTTGACAAAAAATAAATAAATATATGAGGGCCCGCCATGGCCTATGCTTCTAAAAGATCTAAAAGATTGCTGTTGATTAGGCTATATGTGCTTGAGCACATTTCATGTAAGTTGTGGAGAGATTTGCACTGGTATTATTTAGTTTGAGAAGCTAAAATTTGACAAGAGTTAAGGTCGTACACAAACTCTGCAAAAATTGACCGGTTCTAGAATTTTTAGCATAGGTTATGTGATTAACTCACTCGCGAGTGGAAAGTAAAGCTTAGCCTATATTTGGTGTATTTTACCACAACAAAAACATATAATAACATATTTATCATTTATTATAATAACATATAATACAACATATAATTAAACATTGCAATTACAGCCAGCCTATTAGGACATGAATTTAAACAGTGGCAAAAATTAAGTCACACACAAACTGTGCTGATTTTCAAACCGGTAGAGTTCTTTGCTTTAAAAGTCTGTATTTTATAGAGAAGAAGAATGCTGTGCGCATTTCTTACTAACTCAAAGACCCCTGCCCCAGACTTCAAAATACACAATTGAACATTGCAAACCAGTAGGGCTAGCCTGTTGTTTTAGCTTGCTAAACACTGAGAAGTAGTCATGTTGGAGTGATCTATTAGGGCATTCCAGTCTCAAATCGAAGTCAGAGGGCAGTTTTAGGGCGCTTTCACACCTGTAATTCGGTGGTCTCTGTGCGATTCAGGGGTGAAGTTGCAACATTGTTGCATTTTTCATTTGGTTCAGTTAGCGTTCACACTGTAACTTTGTCAAGTGCACCAAACATTGTAAACAAATGTCACACGGTCAAAATGAACACTCGTCTATTGGACAAAATATCCGAGTGAAACTCTCCGACACTTGCTGATCTCAGAAATAATGGAGCAACACCAAATTTATGTGGTTCTGGTTTTGCTTTGGTGTTTCCATCAATCAGATGCTTTACAAGAAGACGAACAATATGAGCAGCTGACAAGACAGCGAGTGAGAAGGAAAAGGCGGGCCCTGATGAGAGAGAGGGATTATGATATGTTGTCCTTGTTACACAGACGACGGGCGAGGTCTGGTCATAATAAGTTATGGATTTGAAAGTAATCATCCGCAATGCACTGTTTTTTGGTTCACTTCCTATATTTGGTTCGGATCGCGTTCTCACCTGTAGCAAACCGAACTCTGGTGCACTAGGAAGCGAACCGAGAGCACCTTTTTCAGGCGGACCAGAGTTTGGTTGTTTGGTCCGCACCAGAATTCGAATGAGCTTTCACATCAACCCAAACGAACTGGACTACTGGGCGCTCCACGGTTTGATTAAAACGGACCAAACAGCTTAGGTGTGAAAGCACCCTTAGAATTGTGCGGAGAAACTTTTCAACCCATCGGACTGTATCTCCTTCTTCCGACTCCTCTTTAACTCTGTACAGTCTCAGGTTATCTCTCCTTTGTGCGTTCTCTAGTACCTCGCATCTGGCCTCCAGCTGTCTGTCCCGGTGCATTAGATAGGATAGCATGTCCCTCGGTTATGCTCATCTTCCAATGTGCTCACTCGGTCTTCTGCCTTGGAGATTCGGCCAGTCAATCCTCGAACGCTCTGGTCAAGTCCTGACACCTTCTCTGAAAGTGTATCCACCGCTTCGTTAACTTCATGTTGAAATTTTCGTATTTCTGTGATGACAGCACTCATGTCCGAAGTCTGTTCAGTAGAAGGCCTTGTTTTAGCATCAACCTCAGAAGCTAATGTTAGCTCAGCCAGTGTAGCACTGCTGTCTTCCTCAAAATACTTGGGCTGCGGTCGAATAGTCCTTCCTAACTGAGTGAAATGACCCGAAAGTATGTAAGTGGCAGCCATTATAAGTGCTGTTCAAATTCTCTAAATGCTAACGAAAGGTGCTTCAGTGCTACCTTTCTTATCTCCTTTAGCATAGGATACACTGGACCATCCTTTACAAAAGGAAAATAGATGATTCCGTCCCACAATTCCTTGCGGCAGCAACCATTCCGCCGTTCACGACAACAAACGATCATGACCGAAAAAGGACGCAGACCATGATGCAAGTTAATCATGCAAGTTACCGTTGCATTTTCCATCTTATGCCATAACTCGTTAATATGTTTATGTTTTCAACTTTCAACAATGTGTTAAAGCGTAACCTCTGCTCGGTTTGCATCAGTTATTTCTTCATTTTGAATGTTGTTGTATTGCCAGCCTTTAGGAATATCATTCATTAATTTTACTTCAGTCACAGACTTGGTAATGAAGTAATAGTTTTCACCGGGTTGTCCACGTTTATATAGCCTACATGAAACAACATGAACGTATCTAGGTATCTAAGATGTGCTTTATGTAGTCCATATTTAGAACATTGTAGTTTCACCACAGCAGACCCATGTCAGTAACATCGCATAATTACATAGCCTAGTGTAAAGTGCAGTCTGATTCTCTTAGTACCGTGGTTGTCTTTTCCTAAGTCCTTGTGAATTCTCCTGCACATCTGTCCTTGACCTCATGATGTTTTCCATCAAGGTCAAGGAAAAGTGGTTAGGAAAGGACATTTTTTTGACTATTTGACCGCACCCTTGGATTTTTCTTCATCTTGTGCTTTCGGCGTTTTACTCTCATGCAGATTGGTGATACTTCCTCTCAATGAAATGAAGTCTAGGGGCTATGAACTTAAATGATGATGTGGATTTAGTTAGGGACGAGGGAGCTCCTCTTCAAGCGGCCATTAGGTTGATGATGTCACCGGATCCCGAGACGCAATTCTGAGGTTTTCAAACCAGACACTCTCCTCCCCCCAGCTGTGCCTTTAGATCCTTTCAATGAATATCACAAACAGAATCGGAGACGAGGGGCAACCCTGGCAGAGGCCAACACTCACCGAAAACATATTTGACTTTGTTCCAAGAATAGAGACACAGCTCTCACTTTGGTTATATAAGGACTGGATGGCTCGTAGCAATGGCCCGGGTACCCCATACTCCCACAGTACCCCCCACAGGACCTCCCAGGGGACACGGTTATAGTCCTTCTCCAAGTCCACAAAACACCTGTAGACTGGGTGGGTGTAAACTCCCACGACCCCCCCAGCAGCCCTGTGAAGGTAAAGAGCTAGTCCACTGTTCCACAGCCAGGACTGAATCTGCATTGCTCCTCCTGGATCCAAGGTTTGACAGTCAGTCGGAGCCTCCTTTCCAGGACCCTGAAATAAACTTTCCCGGGGAGGATGAAAAATGTGATACCCCAATAATTGGAGCCGGTCCATGTGACACTGAAGAGGCGTGTCAGCCAAGACAACCCAACAATGTCCAGAGCCTTCAGCATCTCACGGTGAATCTCATCCACACCTGATGCCTTCCCATTGAGGAGCTTCTTGACTACCTCAGAGACCTCTGCCAGGGATATGGATGAGGCTTCCTCCGAGTCTTCAAGCTTTGCATTCTCCACAGTGCTCTTTCCACTGCTTGATAATATCACCAGTCAGGTTCAGCAGTTCTCTTCCCCTGGTGAACACAGCCTGAGCCAAGCCCTGCTTTCCCTTTCTGAGTCGTTTTGACAGAACTTCCTTGAGGCCAATTGTAAGTCCTTCTCCATAGCCTCCCCGAACTGCTCCCACACACCGTTTTTTGCTTTGGTGACCACTGAAGCCGCAGCACTTCTGGCCTCCCCAGTACCTGTCTGCTAATTTAGGAGAGCCCTGGGCCAACCAAGACCGAAAGGCCTCCTTCTTCAGCTTGACGGCCTCCTTCACTGCGAGTCTCCACCAGCAGGTTCTTAGGTTGCCGCCACGACAGGCACCGACGACCTTCACAGCCACCTCCACAATGGAGGCTTTGAACATAGCATAGGGGAGTTCCATGTCCCCAACCTCCCCTGGGATTCAAAAGAAATTCTTCCGGATGTGGGAGTTGAAGAGCTAGTGGACAGGGGCCTTCGCCAGATATTCCCAATTCCCCTCAATACACGTTTGGGTTTAGTAGGTCTGTCCAGCAGTCTCCCCTGCAGCCAGGGGCTCATGAGTATCCACAGATGCTCAGTGCCTCTCACCCTGGGCAACTTCAGAAAAGGTGTCCAGCCCCACTCCAGGAGTTTGGTTCCAGAACCAGTGTTATGCGTAGAGGTGAGCCCAGCTATATCTAGCTGGTACCACTCCACCTCCTGCACCAGCTCCAGTTCCTTCCCTTCCAGAGAGGAGACGTTCCACATCCCTAGACCAGTCTGCGATGCCGGTCCTTGCCTTTGCTTGCCACCCAGCTTGCAATGCACCCGACCCCAGTGTCTATCCCTGCAGGTGGTGGGTCCACAGGGCGGTGGTTCCATGTAGCCCCACCCCCTGGTGATGTCAGGGTGTTCCCAGATCTCAGCTATTACTTTGGTGAGTACATTGTTATAATTCTGTTTTAATACAGAATTGTATTAAAACAGAAAACAGGTCTTGTTTCTCAGTTATATCATATTAGATATCATGTGTGCGGAGCCAATCATAATCTCACCTTTATGTGTTTTTGTGTGTGCAGCCACTGGTCTACAATGTGTGTGTGTGTGTGTGTGTGTGTGCAGTAGCCGATAGTGGTCTCACTCTGCAGACGCAGAGGTTACAAGCTGGCAGAGTGGGAAAAGACCAAATATAAATTTATAAATATACATACAGAGAGGGAGTGAGAGAGAAGATCGAACCAAAGAGCTGAATGGAACTGAGAGAGAGAGAGAGAGAGGGAGAGAGAGAGAGATAAAGAAATAGAACAGCGGAGGAGGGGAGAGAGTAAAGAGAGAGAGAGGTGGACACAGACTAAACAAAGGCAGTCTTTTATCCTCCTCAGTGCTACAACTACAGAGAGAGAAAGAGACAGAGGGAGAGACCCAAAGGGAGAGAGAGATATACACTTGCTTGTCCACAGTGGCGGGCAGATGCAGATCGAGCAGGATCGAGAGAGAGGGAAACAGACAGATGAGAGTAGCGCAGCATGAGGAGGGGGAGTCCGAACATATCCGTCTGCACGAGGTAAGGACCATCACTCCATTCATCTCTACCTCTCGTTCTCTGTTTTCTCAGCTTTGCTTTCTTCTTTCCCATCTTCACCTTTCATTCACTCCTGTTTCAGTGCTGAGAAAATGCTATTTAGGTGCTGCAGCTGTTTCTGTTGTGTGTGTGTGTGGTAGAAAAAGTGTCTGCAATTGGTACAGTATGCTGTCTACTTGTGTGTGTGAGAGAGAGATAATATTGTATGTATATTATTTGAGAGCATGTGTATGTGAGCTTCACACTCCATATGTGCTGGTTTTGGCCATAGAAAATATTCTTTATATGACTGCAGATATGCTTGCCATTAACACACACCCTCATACACACACACACACACACACATACACACACACACACACACACACACACTCACTCCTATAGCCCTACCAGCCAGTGTGTTTGGTAGTGTGTGACTCCAGGCAGAGCAGAGCTTAAAGGAAATCATTTGCACAGTGGCTGTAATCAATTCTCTGTAGTCTTGCATGCAGACAGGGCAGCTGGAAGAATGCAGATTTTTTAAAACATCCACCCTTATCTGTGGATTTTAATAAGCCAGTAAGAGTGTGATATTTATAAGCTTTGCTGACAGAGATGGGACTTTTCTCAGTGACACAAAGGAGAGAAATGTGTAAATCCCTTGGTAAATCAAGATTTGTCTTTTGATGTGTAAGTGCAACCAGTTTAGACAAACTGAAAAGTTTAACAGAGCTGAGCAAGAATGCCAGAGTTAATGTGATGATCTCCATTTGCTGGTAATCTTGCCTCCATCTTTGACTCATGTCTATGGTGTTTTTGCCATTTTCTCAAAATGTGCAGTCTGTACTGTCAAGTTTTTTCTTAGATTTCTTGTATACCGACTTTTTGTTTGTTCAGCCATGAAGTGTAATGTTGGTCATGGTAACTACTCTAACCATACACCCATCCATCCATCAACTTAATGCAAACTCAAAACTTTCTCCATGTTTACCTGTTGTCCTGACATTCATGCTATCAATGTCCATTTCCACAGCACTAATTCCATCAGTACAACTACAGTCATGTCATACTCACCCCTTTGCTGCTTTCACTTTCTCTTTTTAACACAAATACTGCTTTCGTTCAACAATTAATTTCAGTCATTCCAGTGTTAAGTACCATCAATTAAAGTTAACACTTCCCAAAAAGTCACCCAGTCTTACCTTTATTGGTAGTCTTTCAATGTGAAAAATATGCAGAAAGCGTTAAGTTTCTTTGACAATAGCTTAACATCTCACCAGCAGGCTTGAAATGTCTTTATTATTGGATGAATAGCTGTGAAATTTGACACAGATATCCATGGTACCCAGAAAATTTATCTTAATGACTTGGTGACTTATCCAGTGAAATATCTGATCATCTAGTGGATGGATTTGCACAAGATTTGATACAGACATTCATGGTACCCAGAAGATAAATCCTAATTACTTTAGTGTTCCCCCGACTTTTCATCTAGCAGCACCATTTGTGGTTTTGCGTGAAATGTTTCAACGACTATTGCCATGAAATTTGGTATACATGTCCCACTCATAAGGCATACATGTCCCACTCAGGATGCATTGTAATAACTTTTCATCTAGCTTCATCATCAGGTCACAGTTTTGATATGTCTTGGTAATTAATAATTTGGTAATTAACCAACCAGTACTTTGGTTAATTACCAAATACCTACAGTGGCTAATGACAATCGCCTTAGCCTCGCTTGTACTACAGAGATGGTCCTTAAAAATGTATTAATTGTTTACAGTTAATTCTTTTATAATAATTGTGTATGCGAAAAAGTCTTTTGGGCCCAGTGAGTAGGCGACAGTGGCCACTGCGCCAAAGTACAGCCCAGTATTTCTAGGAATTAAGCCAGTATTGAATGATTCCACATGTCATGACTTATGTCTAGTGCCCAATGCAGGAAGCAGTATCCCTGAAAGACTGAGCCCGATCAGAACCAAATTTATCATAACATCTGGCTCAGTTAAGGCAATCAGATCTGGGATGGCCTCCAAATGCACAACAACCCAGTAACGACATGGGTCGATATTGCAGATTCATACCTGACACGGCCACATGCTGGCACAGATCAGTTATGAGTCGGTCTTCTCATCTGGCCCAAAGGCGATACAGATCCACCAGACATTTCCTTTTTCTTTTTTTTTCTTTTTTTACCTTTTATCCTTTATTTTGTATACCTTTATTTTTTTCTCATTGTAAAAAAAGCACATTCTTGCATGATATTGGTTTGTATGTAGAAACTCAATCATTATTTGCTCAATAAGAACAGGACAAACTATAAGTAAATGGATAAAAGGATTCTCATCAGTCATGTTTGTATAGCACATTTAATTTTTGTTTGGAACAAGCTAAACATGCAAAATATTCACTCGTATGTTCATAGCGCGTGTTTAACTTCAGGTTCAACCATTTGTCTTAGTTCACAAAGTTGCTAAACAGTTGGAGGTTAATGTCACAAACCTTACAAAATTGAAATTTTTGCAAACTGAAAATGGCATGCACACTATTCAAACCAATCACATCAAATACATATACATAGTGGTTCCATCTCAACGTTAGTTTCTGGTAAATTGCGGAGATCCCCAGCTTCAACATTTAAAGAAAACAAGACTTTGGATAGGAAGGCAGACACGGTTGGTGTGCCTGTTAAGTGGATGATTTGTGTGAATGATGTTGCTGTGCAAACATGTTGACACTAACCATGCTTTTGAAGATGGGAATGAAATAACTGAAGCACTAAACTCAGCACTAAACATCTATGTTGTGTCTCAATTTGCGTTCTTCCATACTCACACATGCTATTTTGAGTGCATACTGTAAGTGCATTCACACTGACAATTATAGCAAAACGCAGTGCACTATGAGTACCTGGATGGCGTACTCAAAATGGTCAGAAATTTGAGTGTGGAACGCTGGACACTTTTTACCCTCAATGGTAGCCATCTTGGCTACGTGGTGGAAGGGGAGGGACCACCAACCTATGAAAATGGCGGCTGAGGAAGCTGCAGCGGTGCTACGGTGAACACTGCACTATACATACAAATGTATGGTACCGTATGTTTTCAGCTAGTAGGAGTCATTGGTGCAGATGGCGGCATAATTTCCACCTCGTGTGAAACGGGGCACACACAAGCAAATAACAGCCATTTTTATTTATTTTTAATAAAACTTCTTGCTTTAGGTTCTTGCCAGATAACCAGGGCTTGACATTAGCAACCATCCATCCGCCCGTGGGTAGAATTCGGCAGTGGCGGGTAACACAGTCACTCTTACTAGCCACTTTGTTGAGTGGCAAACACATTCATACTATATATGTGTAGTGCTGCTGGAGCACTCCTGAAAGACGCTCTGCCACTTCCAATAATCCAAAACAGAATGGTCATATTGACATTTAAGGTGTGTTGATTGATTCATGATGTCAACTCATGCATTGAGTAACACGCAAGAAAACGTTCCACCTTAAAAGTTTCTGGTAGCTGCCGGTGTAGCCTTTGAGCAGCTCAGTGAATTTAATTATTTTTTCTCCAGTCTATAACCAGCTAACGTTAACTAGTGTGGTCAGTTACAGCTGACTAATGTATGTAAACTTACCACCGTAATAACAGTGGTTACATCACCTTCGAAACAAGCCACAACGTAACCTGCGTGCGTCATATGTGCGCTCCGATACTTAAACAAACAGCACTACACTTCCGCAGAAAGTGTAAAGTAAAATTGTGTTTTTAGGACTTTTATGATTTTGAATTGATTAGACAAAAAAAAAGACATGAAATTGTTCTCTACTGCAGAGATTTCTTCTGCTGTGTATTATTGACTGCTGTTGTTTGTAGGCTAAATATTTAAATCGACAAAGTTTTTCTCTTCTCCTGCTTCAGTTTAGTTTTTATCTTTTCAGTTAATCTTTTACACCCCTGCACCACTTTTATTACATGCAATAAGAAGCTACTCTTTTTATGTCTTTGTCTTAATCAGTTGCATGTTTTCATATAAGAGCTTTACACACCTGATCAGAGCTGAATATTTGCTGGCTGTAGTACAATCTATGTAGTCTTGATTTGGGTGTTTACAGTGGGCATTTACATTTAAATGAGTTGTAAATATAAGTTCTTCAAGTAAATTGTAGCACACCATAGTCAACTCTAATCAAATAAAACGTGATATTTTTCCCCAAGAACAAAACTGTGGCTAGTGAAAATGCTGAGTGGCTAGTAACTTCGGAAAACCACTAGCCACAGTGGCGGGTGAGCAAAAAAGTTAATGTCAAGCCCTGCAGATAACACAACCTTCTAAGCCTAAGACCATAGTATAAAGGGGATACCCCACTGTACTCTTATGATGTAACATATTTCACAGACAGCTACCCACCACATTACATGCCTCAACTTCTGTGATGACATCCCATAATGCTTGGCTCACTGTGGATTACAGTGGAGAATAGACCTTACCCTTAAATATGTTGTCCAGCTTCAGTGAGTAGATCACAAGGAGGTCACAGAGAGGCTCATATATTTCTTTGGCCGCACTTCAAGTCTCTAGGTAGAAAAGAGCGAGTTAATGTGGTGCTGCTCTTTCACTTGGGCAGTGGAATGAAATGTTCAGTGAGAATTAGATGGCTTTCACTTTGTAGGCAAACAATGGCATTTAGTCAGTATGCTGACATACAGCTTTTGCCCTTTCTGTCATGATCTGTTGATTCATATAAGTACAAATGCTCAAAATACTGTATCATGTCCCATAATCTTTCAGAGGAAATATCACAGTTCCACTAAACAGTGGAGATAACAGTTCTTATCTCTTAAACCCATCACGCTGTGATTCGTCAGCTGTGTGGAGATGAGAAAGAAGCCAGGGTTTGAACTTCTTTTACAAGTCCTCGTTTTCCATTCTTTACACAGCTATTTGCATTTATATCAACATTTTTCACATGTACAATCCGGTGCAACACTATGAATGAATTCCAGGAGAGACCATCTAAACCTTTAAACAATATCACGTCTCCCCCCTCTCAATGACAGTGGCTTTTCGCTCAACCTTCCAGGGTGGCTCTTCAGGACAACACATTAGGTTGGAGGACACGTCGTACAAACTAGTTCTATTGAAGCGTAACCTGGCACTTAGGATTCATCCTCTTGGGGCCATGAATAGCAGTCCATTCAATATCTGTTGACGGGCATTGCTATCCTTGGGGCCACGCAGTCTGCTTTTAGGATAATAGATTTATTAGGACAAAAAATAACCAAATGAAACTGGACTCTGGACAGTGAAAACATCTAAAAGAAAAAGAGATACTTACTATATTGTACTTACTATAAACAGATGTTAAGAATTTAAATGAGATTATAACTGACAACTCTCTGCTGCTGAGATTCCCTCAAGGCATGGAGGAGACAAGTAATCTACTGCTGATGTTCACTAATAAAGCAGAAAGCATGAAACTCAATGCCACAAATTTCTAAGAGCAGACCAAGATCTAGCGAACGGACTTGTCTGTTTACATCAGTTGACTTACAAGTGTAAAAAGAGTGCAGTGACAAAAACTGTCATTTGGCTCCCATCCGGGTCACTGTCTGTGCCCAGTGGCCACAGCAGCATCGAATTAACATGAACAGCTCTGACGCAAGTCACAGCTGATAAGGGTTGTAATGGCACATGTGCACATAGGTTTACTTTATTTTATGTATGTATTTATAATTTTCTTATTTATATGGACAGACTGACTGACTTGTTCCAGCTACTGGTTGCAGTTAAAAACTAGAAAAAGCAATTTGTTGCAGCAAATTTATGCATAAGTTATAACCCAGTGCAATATTCAAGTTATATCAGAGTTACAGTTAGTACCGGTTTGCAACTTGTAAAGTAAGTATGGTTTACATCAAGTCATAATCATGACTGGAAAACTCTGAACATAAACTTAGCACTAAATAAGTGCCTGAAAAGGCAAAGAAACACGGACGTCTCACACCAGCTAAAGTCTGTAATTTAATGTAATTAAACTAATTGAACAGACATATCACTACATTGCAATTGGTGGGAAAACACATGCCCATCTTTTCTGTCCAGGTGCAGAGTCCAAAAACTAGATGTTATCTGTTTCACAAGAACACTGTAGAATGCTCCCTTTCAAAAGCAGTTTTTCTTCAATTCATTTATAAAGAGCACAAGCAGGTTGGTTCTTCATCAGGTAGAGAGGCATCAAGTTAACTAAGGTGTGTGTCATTGAATAAATAATCAAGTCCATCCTGTGGGTGTGGATACAATCACAAAATGGGTGCAGATCTTCAAGCCACACTCAATCAAAAATATATAGTATCCTATTAAGTTAGTAAGTAACCTTCATTTATAAAGCTTCTCCAATTTGGAGACCTGCACCCGCATTTTAAATGTCGAGCAGTGTAAGCTTTCCAGGTGATTTCTTTATTGTGTGTTGTATTGATGTGTTTTCTTTAACAATTAACTTTAAAGATTAGAGAGGCTGCTTTCAGTAATTGTAAACATTTCCATGCGCGATATCTGCAACAGATATCGGGATCAAAACTAAAAACTGTAGTTATAAACTCGACAGGACAGAGGAAACTCTCAGGGGAAACACAATTAAACTTTTAGCTTCTGAAATAAATTTTTTTGACAGCTCTGATGGAGCTCAGGATTTATCAGGAGGACGCTGCTTTACTCCAAACAAATTCACTGTATGAACCTGGACTGTGTGTGTGTGACCTTTTGGATGTGTAGAAGAACACAGAACATTAATATACATTAGATCCTGACCGATCCTGTTGGCATGTCTGGACATTTAAATAATCAATGAAGTTAAGCTGCTGTGCCTCGAGCGTAAATGCGCACTGCGTCTCTTAATGGGGCAACACGTGTTCTGTATCTGAATAATGCACCCTTTAAATAGCAGGAAAACACTGCGCCATTGACTTTAAACCAGGTTTTTTGTTGGTTAATGGCGCAATCACTTTCTGCTGCCTCAAGATAGCAATGCGGCAACAATGCGCCTGACCACACCTCATTTTGCACGTTTGCACGTTGCACGTTGCCTAAAATTCAAAAAGACCCTCCTAACCCAAAATTCATAGAATCCTTCCTCCAACCCCATGTAAGGAGATTACCCTCATTCTTTCTGGATACTACAGACAAGATTTAAACACTAAAGGGAATAGAATATGTAGGTTCTATTGATTTCATGGCCACTTTGGATATTGAAAGCCTATACAGTAATGTCCCTCACGAAGGAGCACTAGAGGCTATCAAATGGTATTTAGATCAGAAGGAATTGGATTCAATTCCCAAAACCTCTTAGCCGAAATAGTCTTAAGGAACAACTACATGATGCTTTCTACATATAAAAGGCTGCAGCATGGGTTCTAAGGCTTCTCCTGTAATTGCCAACCTGTATATTAGTATTTCTGAACATGACTTTATTCTAAATCCTAAACAGAATCCTTTTTTGGCTCAAATAAAGCTCTGGCGTAGATATATTGATTATGTGATCTGTATTTGGTCAGGATTTTATTCTCTTTTTATTAACTCTTGAATTAAAAAAATATATATTTGAAATTTACCATGGAGCAATAGCCCTAACCAGGTCAATTCTTTGGATATCGCCTTCCACAGGGAACATCAGGGCATACATACAAATGTCTATAGGAAACCAACAGCAAAACAATCATTTTTAACCCTTAAATGGGCAAGCACATATAAATATTTTGGAAAATTAATTGCTATTTTCTAATGTATCTAGGCTAAAATGACACAATTTCATGATTTTTTTCAAAATACGACCTTTATTTTCCAGTTTACACTCTCCCGAGATACATTGCCCATTTAGGGTATAAATTTAACATTTCCCCCTTTTTTTAATAGTTCATTTGCCAACTTTTAAAACATTTTATAAACAATTAATTAGCTGCTTTCTTTCATGTTTTGCATAAAAAGTTTTCAAAAGTGAAAAAAAACTGAACAATAGTTATTCACATACATTTTGAACGCTGGAAACAAATCAAATCTTTGAATAAACAACGAGCTATTAACATTTATATACAAAACACTGATTCCTGTTTTTACCATCTTCCCTGTGGTTCCCCTAGTAATATCCTATCGGCAATGGAAGCTGAGGAAACAGTTGCGAGCATTTTGACCAGTGACAATGCAAAGCCTCACTTTGCACTTCTGACATATGATGGAGGTCTGTCCATCCTGGCACATCCTGCATCGGCCTTTCACTGACAGGATAGGGAAGTGGTCAATCCCGTCATATCTCATATCATCCATAGGCCCGGGGACTTTTGGCTGTTTGATGACTCTTGGTGGTGTATTGTCTTCATTTCCTTTGGAGGGCCGTCCCCTTTTCTGCTTTTCAGGGTAGATGAGTCCTTTGGCAGCATCCAACCT
>NTHP01000009.1:3236688-3324451 GCA_003416845.1 Oplegnathus fasciatus | reverse complement strand
GACAGCTGCTATAAAGGAAAGGGCATGGAAGCATCATGACCTCAGTGTTTGCGATCTGTCATAGATCTTATTGGGTATAAAACGTTTCCACAAGCATCACATTATATACATATCCATGGCTAGACCGTGTATGGTGAATGTGCTATACTGTGGCCAAATTGTAACAGGCAAAGTCAGCGGTGGTGTCTGTAATGTGAATTCCTGGATATTAAATGTGCAATTTTCTGTAGTGGTCCCAGTAATATTTGTTCTTAAAGTGTACTGAGGTAGAATATCACATGACATGGTTAAGCTCCGTTTGAGAGGAAAAAGTGTATAAATGCAGTTGCAAGAACAAAACTTTCCACTCATATCTTAAGATGTTTGATTTGAAAGAGAACTTATTCTAATTCTAATGATCTATTATCTCCCTGCTCTTCCATTTGTTTCTATTATTGGGCTCTCTGTGTTGAGTGTTTTGTCAGAGTGGTTGTTATTTGGGGTGTGCTCTCCCTCACTCTCTGTGAGGCATTTTCTCTCCTACTCTGCTCTGTGCTGGACTGTTACAGTGCATAACCATCGTCTCCACTTCTCACAGCAGCAGGTTTTATGTTGTTTGACAGATTCGTTCCCTCATGTTGAATATCAGGTATTGTGCCGTCCTTGTGCCATCTGTTGCATATGTTGCACTGTGATGCGCTATTGTGCTATGACACATTGACAGGAGTGTGGACGGGTTATTGTTTCACATGAAGTGGATGTGTGTTTGGGCTTGTGGGTACCAGACGTACCCAGTGGGGCATGGACCACATTCTGTTTCGTCCATATCTCACTAGCAATAGCCTTAGAGGGCAAAGCCTGTATGACAGGTACCGTCAATTACGGAACATAACTCCAGGAGTGTAGGCGCAGCCCTCTAAACTGTGGGCTCCACTGGTTCCTTTAACTAGCCGAAGAAAAAGCTGTTTGGGAGCCGATTGTCTGGTCTCAATTCAAGTTATGCACAACAAGGTGAGACCGAGGTGGGACCATGTAGTAAGTGGGCGTAGACTAAAAGTCTTGTGCTGCGCGAGCAAGGGATAAACCCACTAGCGGTAGCTTTAGAGGGCTGCGTCTATACTCATAGTTTTACTAGTGGTACTCACTGTCTGAGCGTAGGTGTGAACCAGGGTTTGTCATTGTTGAAACTCACCCTGGTGCGTGATGGTACACAGCAGTCCTCACAGAAGTGGATGTATGACGTCACAGCCTCTGTGTACTCGTCCAGACGGTTGGTAGCAGTCCTGAAAACATTCAGTCCACTCCATGGCTTCATTGGTCCACTGCTTTGATGCTCTCGCAACAGGTTTGCGCTTTAATTTCTGGCTGTATGCAGGAGTCAGGTGGACCGTGACGGTGTGATAGGCTCTGCTTACTGTAGTGTAACAGTGATCAAAAATATTCTCCTCTCTGGTCGGGCATTTAATAAACTGTCTGTATTTTGGGGAATTTGTGGCTGAGGTTACCTTTGTTAAAGTCACCGAGAACAATAACTAAAGAGTCTGGGTTTGTCTGCTGCACACACAGTATTCGCTCTTCCTCCTGCACACTGGCCTACGTGAGATGTAAACACCGACCAGAATGAATGAAGCAAACTCACAGGGGGAGTTAAAAGGTTTACAGTTTATGAAAAACGATTCCAGGTCAGGAGAACAGTATTGTGTAGTGTTCTGTGTCGCGATCTGCTCTAAAGAGTGTGAAGCCTGCCAGCTGTAGCGCAGAGTCTAGTATCAATCCACACAGCCACGTCTCCGTGAAACATAAAACAGAAGATGAAGAAAAGTCTCTGTTTTCCCCCACCAGTCGCTGAAGTTCGTCCAGTTTGTTACACAGTGAACACACGTTGGAAAGAAATATTCCCCGGTAGCAGTGTGCAAAGTCCGCGCCGGTGTTCGACTGCATGTACAAAGGTGAGGGCACCTTTGACAAGAATGTCCAATAATTCCACTGTCGGCAGGAGAAAAGCTGTTGTTGTTCCCCTGATGTTCATGAGCTCTTCTCTGGTGAAAGAGCTCCGGGTACCACAGCAGAAAACTGAGTTAACAAACAGAACAAGACAAAGCAACGTGCACCAACACAGCGAGGCAACCATCCACGGCGCCATCTTGAGTGACGTTTTGCTTCTATAGTAGCTACTAGTCTTCAGCACTGTTTATATTTCAGCCCATTTTTACAGTTTTTCTCGATTGCTAAGACACAGTGAACACAATATAAAGACACAACACATGTATAAAATTTCATTTTTTTAAATTCCTCAATGTGCTGTAGTAAAATAAACTGATAAAGAACAGAGAATACAGTAAAATCATTTCGATGTATTTACCATATGAACCATACCATATAAACCAATGAAAAAAAAAGCAACTGTGAAGCGGCTCAGATTCGGCTGCCCAGCTTCCCTCATTGACATCCCACGGACAAGGACATGGTCAACTAGAGTTGCACAAATCTCATCAGAAACTGTTTGTCTCCTTGCCCTTCCTCTTCCTCTCCCTCTTCCTCTCCCTCTTCCACCTCCTCTCCTGTGTCCTCTCCCTCTATCTTCAGGTCTTTGTGGATGCATTGTTCCAAAACAAGTGAACTGACCCATGGCCCTTTTATTCTGACTGGTGTGTGAACAATTTAGACTCACAGTGTTTCCACCTGGGGAATAGTGTGTTTATTGGGTTCCAGCTGTGATGACTTGAGTTAATGATATTGAATGCCAGTGCTCTCTAAATGAGCACATGCTGTGGCCAGTGATATGTGAAGGGATTTGTGTGTAGTTTTTCACAAAAAGTTCAACGAATCTGAATCATGTGTGAAAACAGGGGAACAGTGTTTATAGTTTAAAGTGTCTTTAGGTAGATGGCGTCATGGTTTGGAATGTTTAGTTAACAGGCCCAGTTATAGTGTGGAAGCGATCAAGAAAATATGACTCAGCCTATTATCCAGTGCAAACCTGGGGAAGTCTCACATTTTCAGTCTCAAAAAGAGAACTCTGAAGTTTGTATTGCGAAATAATACCATTGCAAACAGATTATACATCTTACTTTTGATTCAGACATTTACCAGTTATAAGGTGCCAGCTCATCTTAGGTTTCAGTTTTAACGATGTACAATAAATCTGATGCAGCTTGCTTGCTGTCCACCCACAGTTGTTCAGTGGGTGGGATGGACCGAGATATGCACACCTTTCTATACACTGAAAATGAATACATACATACATTGCATTGAAAGGTGGTTGTTTACTGCAGGTGTTTCCATATAATACCTCTGTTCAGACGGTTTTTCTATCTGGACGCTTCAGAGATTATAAAATAACACTGTTTCAAATAGAAGCAAAATAAAATTACTAATGGCTTAAAGTGTTAAAGAATCTACTGTGTATGTTTTTGCTTGCGAGTTAGATAAAAAAAACATAAAATGTTACATTACATTACAGTTAATGTTGTTCAAAGTTTCTGGAAATATAGGGATACTCAACAAATGACTTGGAGGCCTTTTAGCTTTGTTCGTTGATGATAGGTGGTTTTGTAAGATGACATAAGATAACCAATTTTGATATGCTTTTGTGTTTTTATGATAATTCCATATCAACTTTTATGTCTTTTATACGTTTGTGTATATGACCATGCAAGAAGGGACTGTGACGACAATGTCTCCTCCTGTTTTATATGTAATCCAGCACTTTGCAAGCTCCAACATATGAAATGGAGGTCATTTACAGTAATATAACAATTTTCAAAACTCTGGATATTTTGAGGATATGGCTGGTTAAAAAAAATGGGGAGTGTACTGTATATTTAGAGAATAATTTGGTCAACTTATGCAGTTTTATTTGTTTCTGTTTACCTTCTTGTGGAGAGTCACCTAAAGTTGCTGGTGTAGAATACATCCACACTAAGTACTAGGCAAAAAACAGCTGACAGCTTAAACTGGGACATCTGATCAGCCTAATGATAACCAGCCTGAATGACAGACAACAAAAAAGCACACAAAACAACAGACACCACATTCTACTTTAAAATAGATCAATCAATCTTAAAAACCTGCTGACTGTTACAATAATGTCAGTGCTCATATACAAATCATATAAAGGTATATAGGATTAAACTAAATATTATTTTGATTATTGATCAATCTATTGATTATTTTGCTGATCAGTTAATTAATTGTTTAGTTCAGTGGTTCCCAACCTTTTTTGTCTGATGTACCCCCACAGTCAGACAAGACGATATATCCTCTTATATTTTCCTTTACATTTTTCTAAGACGCACAAGACACAGTGATCCTGGGATAGTCTGTGTTCGGGCTTGGTCCTGTTTTCGTTTTCCAGTAGGTGTGGTCAAGTTTGCATTTGTACTACTACCATTTGGAGTGGCAGAAGCTCGACTGTTCAACCATGTATCTGTGCTTGCTTGCTAACTAGTTTTTACACTCTCAATCTCAGCACATGGTGTTGAAGTGTTATAACTGACAATGGGAAACTGGCATGTGCAGTCATCATACTGGTATTTTATTTCTTATTCTCTTTGTGTGTTATATCTATATCTAGCCATCCATCCATCTATCTATATATATTATATATATACTGTATATATATATATATATATATATATATATATATATTATAAAATTGCAATTCCACAGCAACTGCAGTGGAAATGATGAGCAGAAGCAGTGACTAATGGTCCATTGGCTGTCCTATAACGGCTCCTACCACAGGCATGTTGGACATGGCAGTTCAACAATTACTGAATGGAAGCAGTACAGGCTTTTACAAACATGGAAGTGCTGTAACTTGGGCCTGGCAGAAGATAATACAGCCCTCACAAGAATTTACAGAATTTACATTTAGACTGTGCCTTGATAGAAGATCACTCTGTGTGTGTGCATATATGGTGACTTCAGGAGTGGCCAGTGGTTGGCCTGTCCAGTGGCCAGTTGGGATGCATGGATGCAATAAGGCTGATCTAATCTGCTCTGACAGTAACATTGCATGACATTGACACTGCACTCTTTATGAAGGTGAGAACTTGAGCTGGGACTGAGACCCCAGGGGAATTTCAGTGTGTATGTGTGTCTTTCCACATGTGTGTGTTAGTGCGTGAGGGTTATGTTATGTGGCTGGCTCACTGAAGGTGGAAACAGATGTGCTTAAGGTGCAAAAAAGCACACATGAAGACACATTAAGTCATTGTTTTGTAGGGTGCAGTGACAGCTGAGCTACAGTTTTTCTCACTCAGATGAAGCCTCACTTTCTACTGATCGCTCTCGGCATGGGAGGTTGAAGTGCAGGTTCGGTACCCACTTTGAAAACATGTGCACACACACACACACAGGCGCACAGGAACTCATATTGCGTGCATTGATTTTGACTGATGGAGAGAGCTATTCTGCTCTGAGGAAGGTGGTAGAAAAGCACAGGTGAAGTAAGGTGTGTGAAGAACGGTATAGAAGAGGAGAGAGAAGCAGAAGGGACAGCCGAGGAAAAAATAGGTCGAAGCAATGTTAGGAGAAGAAAGGGGAGCTAGGTGGAGGAAAGAGGATAAAACTACATACACACTAAGCCAGCTAAATATGAAAACACATTAAAATAAGTCACACACGAGTCCACACTAACGTTTTCAGGTCATTACACAAAGACACCTGGACAATAGAAAAATCTTTTCTTTTTCATCCTAGCAGCCTGGTTACTCTACTGAGTCTGTTTTTTAACAAAGCTGGACTCACAAATTAGTTGTTCTCATTTCTCTATTTTTCTGTCTCTGTTGTTGGACAAGTGAAGAGCATAAAAGAGCTTTGTGATGACTGCTCTCTTATCAGAGCAGTGTTACATAAGGTGAACAGTAATTTCTGCACTGCGGGACAGAGACATTGATCAAATCATTATTTTTGGGATATTATCGGGGAGTTGTCTGACAAAGACAATATAAATACAGGTTATAGCAACTGTCTCTGTATGATTAACTCCAGGGCTATTATCTTGAGACTTAGACTCGAGTCATATTAAAGTCACAAATATGTGGACTATATTTTTCCTGTTCTCAAAGAATCCCATGAAAAGACCAAAACCGGTGCTGGTGCCCATTGAGCTCCAGCCGGTAGGCGTAATTCTCGGCCTACTTGCGAGTCCCAATGAGCTGCACAATGGCGAAGAACTGCTGGTGGCCGTCGTACTTCTCCTGCTTCTTCAGCACCAGTATGAAGAGGAAGCCGAAGTAGGACTGCATCGTCACCCAGTCGACCGCGCCTGGCAGGTTGACAGGAACACAATGTCCTCCCCCTAGTTAAATTTCGCTGTCCGGTATTCCAGGATTTAGCCAGGTTTCGGTGAAACAAAGGACATTACAGTTCCTGATATTCCGCTGGAAACTGATGTTATTATCCAATATCTGCCCATTGGCTAGCAGGATGCTTGGCAGGGAAGATCCATGCTGCCGGGATCGCAGCCGGTGTTAAATCCCTCCACCTTTACCTTGGTGTTTCCTCCCATGTTGAGGTGGATGAATAGATGGAAGCAGAGATGGTCTTGCTTGTCTATGTGGTCGGGGTCATAGCTGGTGTTTATCCCCTCCACCTTTTTTCAATGTTTACTCTGATGTTTACATTTGAAAACCTTGACCGGCCAGGCAGGTCGGCAGGAGTCTATAAAGCTGTGAGTCGACCATTTCCCTATCCTGATGAGTGACCCGTAGTCACACGCCATCATTGTCCAATATTATTCACAAAAAGTACAACTAACATTTGTAAAAATAAACATAATGAGCATAAATTTGCATCAATTTAGCGGAGCTAACAGAGAGGCGACTGGAGAGGCGCCTTCTAGACTGACTTCTTTACTGACCCCCGTCTGCGGCTCTCAGATCCAGTTTTTAAAACAGTTGGATATTATAGTTTTTAACAAGAAGAAATAAGTTATATCAGGCTTTGGATTATTAGTAAGATCAAGTCATTATTGTTTCTGTCTTTTCATGGAATTTGTTGACCGTACAAAAATGTAGAATATCACCAGATTTGCTGCTTAAAATTATTGATCACAGAGAAGTTTGAGGTGACAGAAAGTTGGCTTCTTAAGTTTATTGGTATACAACAACAGCATTTCCCCATCCACACTTTAATGTGAGGCTGGTGTTTTCAGAGTTATCCCCTCTGGAGAATGTTTTTGAAAATCTTCGGCCATCTTCGGCCATGCTAGGACCAACCTTAGTACTGCTTAAAAAAATGCAGCCCCCTCATTCATTTCAATGAGGCCAGTGCATTGACATAGCAGCGGTGCTAACGCAGAGGCCTTCGATGAAAGAACACAGGGTTGTTGGCAGAAAGCTCACCCTGACTAAACTTTGACCTCAATGCGATGCAGTGTCACCACACTGGCCAATTAAATACATAACCGCACATTCCTGGTGGATTACTTTGCACTGTGAGTGGTATAATTCTACCTCTCAGTTATTGCGACGGACAATAAAATGATTACTGCTGTGTTAACTTTAAAGAGTTGTAGAAAAATGTCCCATAGTATTATAAAGCACTATGTATGTTTTTTACTGATAAGAAGCATCACAGCCCCTTGTATTTGTTTTTCTTTTTAGCACAGTGCTGTTTTTCGTCTGAACTCCTTTTTAGTGTGGGTCTACCCCCAGAGGCCAAGCAAGGGAATGAAAGGTGAGAAATTGTGAGGGGAGTAGAAGTGACGACAAGGAGAGGAGATGAGAGGAGTGTTGGGCAGATGATGAGTGGCCAGGTGAGAAAGCAGAAGGGATGAAAGGAATGGAGTGAAGATGAAAGGAAAAGCAAGAAAAGGAGAGGAGAGTGAAGGTGAAGGTGAAGTAAGGTAAAGAGAGGAGAGGTAAGAAGGGATGGTGAAAGGAGATGAGATGAAGTGAGGCAAGAAGTAGAAGGAGGTAGAGATGAAAATGAAAACAGGCTTGTAGGGAAGTTGTGGCTAAAAGTTCCTTTAGGCAGTAAATGTGAGACAGTTTTCTTCTGAATCCTGACACTCTGCACCATGCTTCACACATTTCTGAAGTACAGCCTCATCACTCTTGGTCCTCTCTTTCACACTCCATCTCACAGTTGTCCTTGCTTTTTTAGCTTCCTCTTCCTCTTCCTCTTACTCCGGAGTGCCAGCATATCAGTGGCCAAGCGATGCAGCAAAGTATATAAAGAGAAATTTGCCAGGTAGCTGTGAACCTATCCCATCTTGTTATTCCTTGTTCTGTCAATCAAATTTCACGCTTCTCCTCATGCATGATTGAGCCTGGCTGCCTCACTGAAGAGGTTTATTGGAAGAGTCTTGACACAAGCTGCTTGAATTTCTTTGGCAAACAAATAACCCAGACAATGAATAACAGCACCTTCATATCCAGGCAGGTCTCCTTGATAACACTGTTCACACCATGATTCTTTCTCTCCTCATTCACTGAGTTGCCTTGATTTCATTATTGCCTCTGCAGTGCCTGAGGTAAGGCCAACATTTTTTTGAGCCTTTGAGGGGTAATAAGACAGAGGCTACACTTCCTGTGTGATTGTCTTACTAAATCCTCTCCCACAGACAGAGGATGCCAGAGGCAGGCAGCCACAGCAGCAGATTTAAACAGGCTGATGAATGCTGACCTTTAGATTGAAGTGCCCTAGGATGTTAGCTGTGTTCATATATAATAATATTAACTCCTCTCTGTCTCATTTGTCAATAAAATTATCAGAAAATGAGCCTTAGTTTCACTTAGGTTATTGATCTTACAAAACAGACATATTTGTTGTGGCCAGAAGTCACGGAAACAAGATATAAATCAACAGCATTAAACTATATTAACACAATTAACATAAAAGTAGCCACAAGTCAGTAAGGCTACATATTTAAACCTGCACTAATTAGTATTACATGCAGTACATTAACAGCGAATCAAATGACGGAAGAATGAAGGAAGAACGTGCGGTGAGAATGTGTGCACCTCACGCAGACTCCAGACCAGCCGTACACATGGTTTTCAAGAGTTAGCTGCGGGTGACATGATGAGGTGGGCATGAAATATAAGATAAGAGATGTAACCTTATAGTAAAACATTGTTTGTTCAGGTTGTTTGACTGATTGTGACACTGATTGTGTTATTTTGCAGTCAACACTGCAGTCTGTAAAATGTCACTCAAAGATGCACTTAAAAACACAGTTTAAATCACTTGAGTGATGAATTTATCATTCTTTTTATTAACATTTGAACCATCATTTCCCTGTTAAAGATATTTTCATTTGATCCTGAATTTAAACTTTGTAATTGATTGTATTGATCATCCTTCTGACGTTTAATAACAATGATTGAGATTACCGCTATGACAATTAACATGTGATGAATTAGTGATATGAGCGCTATAAATAGCCACAGAAGTGTGTAACGGTCACACATAATGACAGCTATTCTCGCCAATGTGACACAATCGGTGAAACTGCACTTTTTCTTCTTTGTCGTTCTTCTCATTTAATGGTCAAATGAATGGTGGAGCAGGCACAAGTAACAATATGCAAGTGGATGTTTAAGGGCATTTCTACGTCCATTTTTGGCAAACTGCGGGAGTAGAAATGAGGCTGGTGCCCAGTTCCACAATGACTGAGATTTCTAAAACAGAACAATGCGGCTTTATAAATCTGACAAAATGATTGCGTATGCACATTTTTTTCTTTGTGTGTACACACGGTTTCAGTCATGAATCTACACAAACCTCCAGTAAACCAGCAGCAGAAGATCGCAGTGTTCTTAAAGGCAAACAGTGAACAAGGGAGTTAGCAATGTGGCTTGGTCCTAGCACATTAAAGGCTTTGTATATAAGTATAGAATTAAAATCAATTCTAAATGTTACAGGAACTAATGTGCTCTCTCCTCTTGGTTCTGGTTAATAGCCAAGCTGCAGAGTTTTGAATGAGCTCTCAGTGGGTTTTTTTGGGAGGCCAGTAAATGTAATGCTTCTGGGATGTACAGAGACTCAGTTGCAGAGAGGACACAGGACACGAGGAATAGTTCAAAGTAACAAAGTCTTTACTTGAGAACCAGGCAGTCATACACGGGAAATCATTCCGAATAAAAGCAAACAATACGAGGCAGGGAGAACCAGGGGAGATCAAAAACTGAAGAAACTAACTCTAGGAAAATGCTGGAAAGGGATGAACACACTGGGTAGAACAAAGACAATCTGGCAGGGGAACAGGGAAGACAAGGGAGTATATAACGGGGAGGCTGAAGGCAAAAATCTGGGGCAGGTGATTAAGAACCATAATGAAGGGGCGGGAGACACACGGGCAGGAACTGAAATGACAGGAGATGTTAGTCTACAAAATAAAACAGGAAACGCAATATGCAAGGGCTTGAAATAGAGGCGTGAATCAGTTTTTTCAGCATAATTTTTTACCTATAAACGGTTATACTTTCGCTGTGTCTAAGGTGGAAAAATGATGTTCTCACCACCTTGTTAATGTGGGACTTGAAACTTAGATCTGAATCTAAAATAACACCAAGATTTGTAGCCTCAGATTTAATCCAGGGAGTTAATTTCCCCAGATTATTAAACAGCATTTCTCTTTTTGTTTTAGGGCCGACTGGTAGGATTTCAGTTTTGTCCTTGTTTAACTTTGAGAAATTATTGCTCATCCATTTATTTATTGCCAAAAGACAGGAAGTAATGGAGTTTATAGCTGGAGCATCATTTGGTTCAGCGGAAATGTACAGTTGCGTGTCATCCGCATAACTATGGAAACATACATTGTGCCCTCTAATGATGTCACCAAGTGGCAGCATGTATAGTGAGAATAATAATGGTACCAAGGCAGCTCCCTTGTGCAACTCCAAAACAGATGTCATGTTTCTCAGACACATGATCTCCAAGACTGACGTAGAACTCTCCCTTTGATGTTTTGAACCAGTTTAACCAGTTTAAGTTTGAAGCCCAACAGGGTCTGAGGTAACGTTAACGTTATACAATCGACCGACCCACGGACACAGCAGCCCACCAGGATTTTGCCCAGTTTGCCCGATGGCCAGTACATGCCTGATTGAGACCTTATTTTCATCAGAATTGAGGTCGCTGATTATTTTAGTAAGAGCAGTTTCAGTACTGTGGGATGTTCTAAAGCCTGAAATTCCTCCAGGATACTGTTTTCTTTAAGAAAGGAGTTTATTTGCACTGAAACTATCTTTTCAAGTATCTTACTAATGAATGGAAGGTTGGATATCGGCCTATAGCTGATCAGTGCATTACCGTCTAGGTTGGGTTTCTTTAGTAAGGGTTTAATAACAGCTGTTTTGAAGGCATCTGGGAAGATGCCTGTTTGAAAAGATGTATTTATAATCTTCAGGACATGACTTGAAACACTGTCGAACACTCGCTTAAAAAATGCTGTTGGTACAGGGTCAAATCACGAGGTGGAGTTACACTCAGTGACAGTCTTGCAAAGCTCAGTTAATGTAATACAGGTGAATATTCCCATGGTTACATCTTTTTTACAGGGTTTGCTGAGGTCATCTGTGTTTACATCAGCAGCAGTGCTGGCTCTAATTGAAGTTATTTTGTTAGAATAATGTAAGTTCTTCACAATTTGATGCAGAGAACTGAGGACAGGTGGGGGCAGTGTTGAGTAGCTGGTCAATCGTGGAGAATAATATTCTAGAGTTTCCAGCTTTCTCTGTAATAATCGTGGGAAAGACGTTTTGCTTTGCTATAGGTAGTCATGGCTTCTTTGTATATATTACAGTGAACTGTGTGCCTAGTTTTCCTCCATTTTCTTTCCACTGCTTGACAGATTCTCTTCATGTCTTTAACACTGTTATTGTTTAACCATGGGGAGACTCTGTCGGTCGATTTCTTTCTAACCTTTAGCGGAGCAACAGTATTTAAAGCAGATGACAAGGTATTATCAGATAATTAACCAAAAAGGATTTGTTAACCAATAATCTGACATTAAAAAGAGCTAATTTCAGCTATGGGGATTCTGTGACAGGAAAGGAGGCTGGTTGTGGCTGAACACTGACCAATTTAAGATTACTGAGACAGGTACCAGATGGTCTGTGATTTCTACGTGTTCTCAGTGAAAATATCTGGAGGCCTATTTGCCCGTTGTTCATGGGCACCAGCCCAGCCAGGTAGTTCAACATCTGCACTGGCTTACTGTACAGAGAAGTTGATGCGACTCAATGCTTGCCGTTCACGAACCCAAACCTCGCTTCCACATGGCAACCTACTAGAGGGTGCAAAGCTGGACGGCTGCCCTTCCAGTAAAGTCCTGAAAGAGAATTAATCAATATTGATATGTGACTGATAAAATCTGAGAGATTGTAGTTAAAGATATAATCTTGAAGATTTTCATTTAAATAAATGTCTGTTAAGTCACTATCTATCGCCGAATGATTCAACACAATGGTGATTGAGTCTATGGCCCACTGATGAAAGCCTGCAGCATTTGCAGTATTACGACAAAAGGGTGTCGGGAGCCACTTTCCCGGAAAAATCACAAGCAGCGCACAAAATCACAAGCAGTTAGGCTTTTAACAAGGCCTTTAACGCAACAGACTCACTCTTGTCTCCGCTAGTGTTGCGAGTAAACGGTTACTATGGCCGAACAAACAAAGAAAAGATGACTGCAGATGATGAAACTTAAAACTGAAGTGAGGTCCAAAAACACACCTGCAATAATCGCTTATGCCATAGGTGCCGCGAAACGCAACGAAATGAAAATCTTGGAGATTCTAACTTTAAAACTCCTATTATTAACACAGGCCACTACCACAGGTGGGCACAGCTGTGTGGGGTAGCTGTGGCTCAGGAGGTAGAGTAGGTTGTCCAATGATCACAGAGTTGGCAATTCTGTCTCGACCTCCTGTGTCCAGTGTCCTTGGGCAAGACATTGAACCCCAAATTGCTCCCTGTGGGCCAGCACCCTGCGCGGTAGCTCACTGCCATCGGTGTGTGTGTGCGTGAATGGGTGGCAAAAACCTCGTAAAGCGCTTTGGATAAAAGCGCTATATATTTAGCCATTTACAGCCTGGCCCCCTGCTCAGCACCCGAAAAGACAGGAACGTGCATCCACATTTATGAAGAGGTGTCCAGACACTACCACATCCTGCTGCAGTTACCAGATTGAAATGCTAAAATTCTGCAAAATTACCTCACCAAGTTAGTTTACACTGTATTGGTTAGTTGATAATAAACATATAATAATGTTCAATGCTTAATTTACAAGTGTGACTGTGCAATACTGCATGCATGTCATTAACACAGTTTGCTTTATTAATACTCCGTAATAACCCCTACAACGTGACCACATTCTTCAGGAAAAAAACGGAAAAAAAACAGCAAGTTGAAAGATCAGCTAGCTCTGCCTCTTCACTGTCCAGCAAAAGCTAGCAGTAATAGCACCAGCTAGCAAGTCTTTACTCAAAAAATTATTTAAAAATGAATGATGCCTGATAACAATATGGACATCAAGACAATGCAAAAGATGCTTCTTGATACAATGTGTAAATGCAATGGACCCTACACTGGATGTCATTATCCAGTTATGTGGTCTGAGGCTCTAAGCCTACTCAATTATATTCAGCTATACCATGATAATATTGGTACTGGGGTCTAAACCTAAACTGACCAACAGCATTCTATAGAAAAACAGATTTGATTTTTTAAGTGAAGAGTTCAGGGAGATCAGCTTTTTGTCCTCAGACTGGCAGGCCTGCATTTGTCATATAACATGAGAGCTACCAGTCAACCCACCAGCCCCTCTGCTGCAGCAAGAGGTACCTTCCTAACATGGTTAGTCAGGAATCTGGTTTGGGGTTGACACACCTGAACAAGAAAAACTTGTGTAAGCACATCCACATTTTATGAGAATCCTGGTTAAAATTTCAGGCATACTCCAATATTAAACAGGTTAGGAATGAAAATATCTTCCTGCTTTCCCTTTTGGTATCACTGTCTTGTGAAACTCTAAATACTGTAGCAGCACTCACAATTGGGATCTTCATTTCTGCTCCCTGTATTAAAAGCTAGCTGCAATTGCTCAGTCAAGAGGCAAAAATGTTCTGTTAACTGGTTTATTCATGATAACAAGGGGAGTCAGTTACAGTTCAAATGTTCATGTTAACCTAGTAACATGTGAAATACTTTAAGTATGTACAATAGTACAAGAGGAAGGAAACACAGACACTAATCCAATCATCCTTACTACATTAATAACTTCCAACATAGCCATTACCACCACACTGGTTCTGTGACACACACACACACGCACACACACACACACATATCCTCCCTCGCTAATCCATCCTCTCCCTGCCTAACTGGGAGCAATCTTGTCAGATGGCTGCAGAGCTGCTGTAAAACTGACCTCTCCATTACGCAATGTGCTGTAATTTGGGGTTAGTACTGCTGAGGATACAGAGGGTTTGTTCTCATCAGGATCAGCAGTTCACAGTGTCACATGTTTGCAGTTTCTTGTTGTGGAGGAGGGGTAGTTGGCTTGCTGGATTTAAGAGAGTACAATTTACAAGCATGTTACCAACCATGTTATTATACTGTAGAAGCTGTATAGTTGCCTCTAAAATACAAACCTATCAGTAAAAAAAGAACATGGATATTGGATGTTTCTGTGAAACGCCGGATTATGTCCTCTACCAGCTTTTTGAAGTCTCTGTGCATGGCAGCTATGGTATGGTTATGGTTAGGGAATGATGGTGGTCATGCTAAATAAACCATGGCTAAGGTATGGTCATGTTTAGGCAACTAAAACATTAACTTCAGGTCTGTTATAGAACGCAAACTGATCTCCTGCACTAAAGTTGCATGTGTTACACACCCATCCACCACCCCGTCCTCCACACCCTCGCTACAGAAAGGGCACACTACTTCCTGTAATGATACTAAAAGTTTCTGATGAATGTAAACTGTGCGCTGCAGATTCATCCAATATGAACATACTGTGATCTCCAAGGATACTTAGGTCACAATTTTCAAGACTGTCTTGACAGCATTCCAGCAAATGCCTCAAAACGACATCTGTTTACATTCAAGTGATGAAGCCCTCCAGTGGCAGGAAGTAGTGTGACATTATTATAGAGCGACAAAGTCCACATAGTGAGGTAGTCGGGGTGGATAGATGGATCAACAAAACGTCAGAGTTAAAGGAGATTGTGCAACAACATTTTGACATTCTGTCCTTTAAACATAAGAGTATGTACATAAAGGAGATGAGTACAGTTCACTAGTCACAGGTAAAGTAAGCCTCAAATTAGAGGGAAAACTGCCATAAACAACAAAATACATCATTGGTCAATGTGCTCCAGAATGACACATAGACGTGTCTTCTGATCTGACAAACAGCAGATATAAAGAAATACATGGGCAGTGTGGTGTCGTGTTAGTCATGTGTAGATGTGCTGTAGTGAGCTGTTCATCACCCACACATCACCACTCTATAACATACTGTAGCTCGTGATTGGTTTACAGATTAAACCAAGGTATGAACTGGGATCAGCTGATCCTCCTCTCATAAAACTATTTATCAGCAGTGTTTTGGCCAAATAATGAAACAAACCTGTAATAGTTTTAATAACTCAAATACTGTGTTCTGTCGTTGAATTACAAAGCCTCTGGCCAATGTAAGTGATCACTCAGTGGAAAACTGGCAGAACTACAGGTCAGTTTTTAAAGAATAATACTGACATTACCTTGTGATTTTTTTCATTAACAAACCCCTTAAGACAGCAAGTTCTGCATTTTCAGCATCTGTAGAGTGTCTGGCAGTTCCATGTTTACACTGCTAAAAGGAATAAACTACACTGTTTCATGTAATAAAGGAATATGCCTCCAAATACAACAGTGTGGCTCTGTCATTTACAACAATTGAGCTCTATGGCACAGAGGAATTTGGCTTTGGATACACACACAATACTTGTTAGTAGGATACATTCATTGTTGGTTTTGATATTTTCATGGGATTTGTTCATATTATTAAAAAGTATTTAAAAAAAGTATTAAAAAGTGATGCTTCTGACTCTAGTAGAGACTAGTAATGGTGTCCTACAGTTTTATAACTATAACTATTTATAAGAGACTTGTTTTGAATGAGTCTGGGTTCAGTAGTCTACTGTGATTCCCCAGGATTATGTATTGAAGTGTCTATAGGTGGCCCTCTTCTGCGTTCAGACAACCTACTAGAGGGTTACTGTCGTCCATGCTAACAGTTAGATGTAATCATACAAACAAATTGGAAATGTGCAATGTACTTGCTAAATATGTTTTTGAGAAGTGGGCTATCAGACACCGGGTGTCCAGAACAGATGAAAAAGCTTTCTTGAACGTTAACAGAGGTTAACCAGATGTAAATTTGCTAAACCAACCAGTCAGTCTTCATCCTTGAAGTCTTTTCTTTTGTAAAACCAAAACATACTGTTTTAAAGACAGTTGGACACTGTCTCATATGACCACCAAGTCAACTGACTCCTTGTAATGTGGATGGGTGAACTGGCTGACAGAAAACCGTTTTTTTTTTTTCCATTCAAAGCAGTCAATCTGCTAGCAGCCTTGACTATAGAAACCAAATAGTGTATTACAGAAATGTTTGAGTAATAAGAGATGACATACTTGTTTTAAAAAAGATCCACATTATACCACCCTATAGCATTATCCCAGGAATGATTCAGTGATGCCGTGGAAGATCCACATTTTATTAAGTAGCTAAAGCTAAGCCACCACCACTAACACATTAAAGCATAATGAAGAAGAATGTGTCCTACTAACAAGTATCGTGTGTGTATCCAAAGTCTGATATATCGTACTTATCTGTGCCACTGTTGTCCAAAAAAAATTAAAACACATCAGTGAACCACACTGTTGCACTGGTGACATGCTCCTTCATAACCATGAACACACGCACTGTATTTTCAAGACTCACTGACTGACAGCAAACCAATGGTCAACCTACATCAAGACTAAAAGATGTTTCTCTGCAGGTAGACCAAACCAGAGCTCAAACACCAGTGAATGTTAGACTGACATTTTACAGTCAAGAACAAAGATTTTTTTTAATTTTTTTGCTCGATCTAATTAACACTAGGGAAGCGTTAGCCAGAGGCTGATATAGTGTGTACGTCGAAGCTTCTTGCTGTCAGTTTGTTTTGGTTTATTTCTGTCCAGTGGCTGTCTCTGTTTCTCATCTCTCTGTTACTGCTGTTGTGATCTGATGGGAAGTTAGAACGTACTCTGAAGGAGAGTGACAGAAAATGTGTGGATCGAATTTACATTGTCTNNGGCCTTCTTGAATGGTGTAATGACACCAAACTGGAGAATCAGTGCCATCAACTGTTTATCTCGATGTCCCAAGTCCTAATATTTGCATAACAGTAGTGGATGGAAACACACATTAATTTGCATTTCTTTTGCAGATTTTCTGGAAATTTGGTTAAAAATGTTGTTACATTTGGACGGAAATCTGGTTTTAGTTCCAACAAACAATAGACAATATATAACAATATATGAGTTATTGTATTGGATTGATTTAGGTTGTACACGTGAGCCTAATTAATTCAAACTCATTGTATGTAAAAACACTTCTTTAGAGCTGTGATTTACCATCACATTGTACAGTGATACTCTCTATCGTAGTATCTACTAATATCTATTAATATCCATGGTGATGACAATGTCCTGCTCATTGTGGAGAGTGGATCCCACAGTTTACCTGCTTATTTATACCCTCTGCCTGAAATACTGAGTGCCCTCCAGAGCTATGAGTGTGACTTCACATGGAGTGACACTCATTCAGAGTGACGTGTTACTGTATGGAGAGGTATCAATTTGAAAAATGCCCTTTGTTTGAAGCATTTGTTTTCAGGTTATTCCACATACCCTGAAAAACATTTCAAAGTTCTAAGAAGAGCTAGGCTCACTAGGATTAATGTTGTCTGTTAATAAACACAACTGGAAAATCTGGGATCACAAACCATCCAGCCACAACTGCAACCCAAAACCAGAAAGTGCATTTCCTAATGAAAATGCATGTGAATGCAGACAGCTGAAATAAATTGAAAATGCAGAAATGTGAAATGAATTGCCTGAAAAATCTTAAAGCTCAAATGCATAACACTGCACTGATGAAAAACCTGGAAGCTGAAATGTAAAATTGGCAGAATTGGAGGCTGAACTGCATTACCTAAAGAAGCTAAGAGCTTAAATACTTTGCTAGAAATGCTGGAAGCTAAACTGTAATACTGTCAAAGCTGGAAGTTGAAATGAATTAACTGAAAAAGCTGCAAGGATACATGCTTTGTATTTATAACAGTCAGATGAACTGAATTGAACTGAACTGTACTGGATTTCAAAAAGCAGAGTACAACTTTAATAGTTCAAAGTCTTATGACCCGTTTAAAGTTTAAATGAAGTCTGTAGCTGACAGTATGCAGAAGTAGTAGAACTTCAAAGTGAAGTAGGTTAAAGAGGATTTGAAGATTCCTTCCATTCACTTCCATTATAATTTTTTTTTGAAAAAGGCCTAATATTTTTATTGTATGTATATATATATATATATATATACACTCCCCTCCAAAAGTATTGGAACAGTGAGGCCAATTCCCGTATTTTTGCTATAGACTGAAAACATTTGGGTTTGACATCAAAAGATGAATATGAGACAAGAGATCAACATTTCAGCTTTTATTTCCAGNCTCTGTTACTGCTGTTGTGATCTGATGGGAAGTTAGAACGTACTCTGAAGGAGAGTGACAGAAAATGTGTGGATCGAATTTACATTGTCTCAGTCCCAATTCGACACGTGTGGCCTGTGTATTGGAAAATCAGATCACCATTTGTGATCTGATTCGTGAAGAGACTAGAATAGTGGCCGTTGTAACATCAGATCTGTGTGGGGCGATGAGGAGACTGTAACCGTCCTCAAATTAAGACATGAAACAAACAGAAATGTCATATTTCCATCATGTTTTCCACATAGTTTTCCACCACTTGAGATTTGACTGGCTCTTTTGATTACATCACCTTGTTGCGGCCTTCTTGAATGGTGTAATGACACCAAACTGGAGAATCAGTGCCATCAACTGTTTATCTCGATGTCCCAAGTCCTAATATTTGCATAACAGTAGTGGATGGAAACACACATTAATTTGCATTTCTTTTGCAGATTTTCTGGAAATTTGGTTAAAAATGTTGTTACATTTGGACGGAAATCTGGTTTTAGTTCCAACAAACAATAGACAATATATAACAATATATGAGTTATTGTATTGGATTGATTTAGGTTGTACACGTGAGCCTAATTAATTCAAACTCATTGTATGTAAAAACACTTCTTTAGAGCTGTGATTTACCATCACATTGTACAGTGATACTCTCTATCGTAGTATCTACTAATATCTATTAATATCCATGGTGATGACAATGTCCTGCTCATTGTGGAGAGTGGATCCCACAGTTTACCTGCTTATTTATACCCTCTGCCTGAAATACTGAGTGCCCTCCAGAGCTATGAGTGTGACTTCACATGGAGTGACACTCATTCAGAGTGACGTGTTACTGTATGGAGAGGTATCAATTTGNTATATATATATATGTATATATATATATATATATATATATATATATATATATAATATGTATTATAGTATAAAAGGTAGAAAAAATACACATGTCCTCAAAGAGCTGAACATTTTGACATTTGAATGGTTTCTGCAGCTGAAAGTATGCAGAAGTAGTAGTCGACAGAAAGACATATGGAAGAATAATAATAAAGACATGTAGAACAATAGTGTGACTGTTGCTGAATCAGCAGTCGCACTGTGANNGGCCCTCTTGCTCTACCACGGCCTGTAGGTTTGTGTCTTGCCCTGGGCTGCTGCCTGTGTTTTGTGTCTCCCTTCAGGTCCTGGTAGGCTGAGTTTGTATTAGTGCAACTGGATGCACCTGGCCAGTCCATCCAGATTGCAGTTAGAATCAGCTGTGCCCATTCTTCCTCTCTCTGACTCCATTGCTGGCACACCCACTCACTAACACTACGGATCTACTGAATTAACATTTCATACATTTAGTTAACGAACTCTGTTCGTTTCTGTAAATAAATTTTTGTTTTTCCCAGTAAAAATAAGTTAAGACATCTACAGTACTCTAAGTCACTGAGCGAACACCAAGTTGTTATATATTTGCATTTCACATTGTCGTTATATTTTGTAATGATAATAACTTTGCCTGACTTGGATTAAGAACTGACTACCTTAAGAACAAGGGTTTAATCCTGGGAAACGGGAATCCCAGGAATACCCATCCAAACCATTTCCCATTTCCCGAGAAATGTAATACAGTGGAAACCTCTTACAGTGATCACATCTGTCCAGGTCACATTGATCACTATCAATGATTATTATAACTGAATTTTATATTTGTCTTTTTTTATTTCTCATGCAGGTTATCGTCTAATTGACATTTGTATATTTATTACACGAATATAAAGTAATGAAACGGACAGCTTCGCTATTTAGGGGGCGTTGTGTGACCGAGCATTGTCAATCCACTTGACGAGGGCGGCTTCAACCACAGGTGCTTTCCCCGTGCACATTCGTTTTCTGTCCCCATCACCAGCAGCCTGTTTGTGACCGTTTCTCGTTGTTTGAGCAGACTACACAAGGCAGCCTGAGGAACACCAAGTTTCTCTGCTGCATCTTGTTTTTGGCAGTTTGTCATAAACTTCGAGGAGACTACATTTTTCATTGAGAGAAAATGACTTTCTTTTTCCCGTCATGACTTCAATGTGCACGCAGCACCAGCCTCAGGTAGCCAGCTGGAAGCAGACAGGTTACCATGAGGCCAAGTATCATGGGAGTAAAGTAAAAGAAAATAGAATTACTGTAGTTTTAATTTTTTTTTTAATTGTTGTCATGTATGAAAAGAGCCCAAATGAACACTTTAAACGGACTACTTGATTACTACAAGCAAATTATTTAAAAAGCATTTGTATAGGAATGATTCTCTGCCAAGATTTTTGATCCATATAAGCAGTTGATCACTGTAACAGGAAAACGGGAAACAAGTTTTTTTTGAAAACATTTAGAACATATTGGAATATATTAAGAAAATATGTAGGCCTACAATTTACTTTCTTGAAACATATGTAACAGGTGTGTGTGTGTGCGCTGGTGGAACACACTGAAAGCTTATTATTAATAAACACAAAGCGCCATGACTTCAAAGCATATACACAGGACTGCACAGGATAGTAGCCTACAGTAACTTACCTACCGAATTCCTCTGTTGTAGGCTGTACCATCTAAATTAGGCTAACACAACATGATGTCTGCCACCAGCTTTAAATACTTAAAAAGATTGAACAATGTTAACGAGTGATCAGATGTGCCGGAGGTTCAACAAGCGGTTTGCTGCGAACGCCGACAGAATATGGAATCTGTCTCAGCTTAATAGAATGACTTTGAAAACACCAAAGTACTTGTTTTAACGAATTTCATTTGTTTATACAATAAAGAATTGTCAAATTACCACTTCCATGAGGCTGTTCTCAGCAGACAGATCACAGGCAGTGAACTTGGCATTTCATATTCCTCGCAGCTATAGCAAAGTTCAAGCTGCATGCAAAGTTTACATTATGTTAATTCTAATGTTGATTAAATTGTGTTCTTTTGCATTAATAATTATTAATACCAAATAATACACTAAACACTAAAGTGTTCAGGTTGGGAACCCAGAGGTTTATGCATATTTCTCCTTGTTGCATTTAGTGTTGCTTGAAATATGACCAATGTATTTTGACTGTAGCTGAATTTATACCTTCAAAACAAGTACAGTTCCCGGGATTCTCGGGATAGTGTGCTTCTGTTCCTGGGATAGAAAATGTTTTGGGAAAAACATTAATCCCTATTAAGAACTGCTCATCCATAAAAGGGTTGATTCACCCATGTTACAAAAAACATTTTCACTTTAACCGTAAATACTTTTTACTGAAGAAATGGTGTGTTCTGTCGATTACTGTGGAAGGATACTGTTCTGGAAAGACACATTTCTGTTGATTCTTTTCAGTGTCACTTTTGCAAAGCTGTGAGCTCCCCAAAGGAAATTCCATTAACCTCCATTGTATTGGAGTTGAGACAAACGTTTAAGAAACCCTGGACATGTAAAACCAGAGACAAGCAAGGTAATTTACATTTTCAAGAAACTAACGTTCTCCTGCAGCTGGATTATGATGCCTAGTTGGTATAAATAAAAATGACAGCCCCCATACAGTATGGTGTACAGTTTGCATTTAAAGAGAGAAAATGGTGATTCCCCTAACTATGAGGGTACAGCTTGGGGTCTAACTACGCCCTACTGTGTTAAATCTGGGATTCACTGCAATACGTCTTGCAATATGTTCTGTTCATTGTAGAATAGTAGACTACTAAGGAACTGCTAAGGTGGAACTTTTGACAAGGTAATGAGTTGTAAAACTGGTTAAAAGAATAGTGTAGTTTGATATTTTGGGAAACTCATTTAGAGTTAGTTGACAGGATTGATACCACTCTCGTATTTATGACTTAAATAAACAGTTTGAGTCAGGAGGTATTTAGTTTAGCATAAATACTAGCTCATCAATGGTTGTCATCAGAGCTTCGTAAATGGGATTAAGAGTTGGTATGTTATCTTCCTACATAGCTAGACTAGCTACCTACTTACATCCATTAAAAATAGTGACAGAAAAGTGGCCACAAGAGATGGACGCAGTTTTAGAAGTTGTTGTAAGCCGACTAACAGAAAATAACTCTTAACTCAGCATATTTCTTCGACTGTCACAAAAAAACATTGAGTTAACTGCTCCTAGAAACTGCTACTACAGTATCTGTGTCCACTGAAATCAAAGGGAGAGATACGCAAGTTGCTTCTGATTGGTGATGGCAAGACAATGTCAGGTTGTATGAGTGAAGTGAAATGGCAATTCATTCTGAATATCAGGCTACACTAAGTCTGGAAATGAGCATTTTAAATTGTTTGCAGAAGGAGAAGAAGGAGTGAGATTTTGGATGCAAATTATGGCATTCGGGTCACCAAGTACCTTAATTGCCTCCATGAGCTTTTTGTCACCACCACTGCTGCTGCTGTAACTGCTGACTGAGTTGGTAACCAGGCCAAATCAGTGGGCCAAACACCTGCATGCACCTGTCCCTTTCACCTCAGGCATTATCTCTGTTGCCTCATGTCTCTCACTCTGGTTAAGGTATCTCAAGCCTAGCATGAGTTACCTATAACTACAGTGTATGTGTTATTAAATGAAATGAATATGTTTTCCTTATTTGCTTGCGTGTCTCTGTAGCCTGTGAATTTCCTTAAGTTTCTGTGCATTGAACCCCCCCAGTCACCGTAGGAAAAAAGCCTGGCTTCAATCACTCACTTAGTCCAATAATGTTTCACTACATCTTTTCATGCACCCATATAGTTGTCTTTTTTTTACCCATCCCCATCTCTAATTAGCTTCCTATATCTCCCCACCCTTCCATCCATCCATTCAATGATTTATCTCTTTTTTTCATTTGCATAGCTCAATCTTTTTGTCAAGTAAACAGACCAATCTTCTCCTTGCTGTTCTGCTCTCCCTTTCATTGGTTTAATAATGGTTATGTATGTGTGTGAGTGTGTGTGTGTTGCCCTGTGGCAAACATCAGTCAGGAGCTATCCTTGGCCATTAGGCTGTCAAAGAATCAAAAGACCTACATCCAGCTCTAAATGCATGACATCTCTCTCTCTCTCTTCCTTTCTCTGCAATACTCTGACTCATTTTATGAGAGTCAGCGTGGATTTGTGATGCCACCCACCCAGTGTCTCTCTGTTGGGTTTTTTCTGTGTCTGTTAGTGTTTTTCTATGTGTCTGCCGGTGTTCTTTAGCTGTTAGTACATTTGATAGCGTAGTGGACTCACATTTTAGAATATTTTTCGCAGAAAATGATTTGACTGTCCTAGTGATGTTAAAGATGATTCATACTCTCCACATACACAAAACTCTCAACCCCTCTTCTGTTAATAATAAAAAATGTTTAGCGTAATGTTAAAATTATATATATATATATTCTGGAACTACATCTGGACCTGCATCCATGGAGAAATGTGCAATTTGGAGAATAACTAGGAATACCAGGGCTTTCTACAAGATACATTTTGCAGACACATGACCACCAAGATATGGCCATTTACGTTTCTCAATAGGGTAAATGCCATCAAATTTAAGTCAAGTTTGTATAGCGTCAAATCACAACAAAAGTTATCTCATGACACTTAAAATATAGAGCAGGTCTAGACAGTACTCTTTATAATATTATTTATAGAGACCCAACAATTTCCATTCCCAATACATGCATGTGTCCACATTAGGTTCCAACTGCACAGTGCATCTAAGCAGTTTATTTAAAAGGGGCCATGTCTTCAAGTATTTAGCAACCAATTATAGAAAAAACTGTATGGAATATCTGAAAACAAAGAAATAACATCAAAATGATATAGTACCAAATTAGTTGAATACTGAATGACATTTATTACATGGGATTTAGCAAAATAATCAGATCATATTCAAAAAGTTGGTGTAGCCATGTGAATAGATTTGCATTGGACCAAGGAATATAGATTTTAGATATAGACAGTTTAGTGGTTATGACCCAAAAAGTGCTTTATGAATGGCAACAGTGTCCTGAATTCTAAACCAAACCAGGACAGCACCAAAAAATTAAACGCACTCCACGGTTAGACAAAAAAGTGTAGCATAAATATTTCTGAACGAAAAATGGATGCGTCAACTAATAGCTTAGCTTTGGTACAGGAAGATGTTGAGGATGACATGATAGAATGTCTAGACTATTTCCCATTTTATCCTCCATTTCCTTTTTGTATTTCTTATAACTCATCAGTAAACTATGTGCCCTCTTACTCTGGATGCACCTCACTCACTACTGTGTAGGAGACACTGATTTATCAGCTCATGGTTAGATGGGATTTCCCATGAGTAATCATGCCCACAGTAGAGCCTCCCTGTTTCAGGCCAGCTTTGTGAGTTAGAGGGCTTTGTTGGTCATACTCAAATGATAGAAAAACACAGATTGTGCCCAAGATTTTTTTGAGATTGGTGACACATGTGGCTAAATATCAACATATAGATGATTATCATGTATGTTTGTTGTGTCGACCAAAACAAATAACAGTTTTCAAATGTTTTGTACAAAATTGTACCAGTGGCCATTCTGTTCAAGCAATGATATGGATTTCATATTACTTTTAAATACATTAACCTATTGCCATTGAAAAAGATAGACAGGAAGTGTAGTTGACTGTCCTGGGTTCAGAAATAAAAACAAAAACTATCAAAAACTGTCAAATTGGAGGTGTTGGAGAATTATTATATCATCGCTGTCCTTGAAAACCATGTATCTCCAAAATGCCAACTTTTCATGAACTAAGAAAAACCGTCCTGTTTTAGCTTTGTGACAATTTATTTCTCAGATAATCCAATAATGCTTAAGTGGTTTATTTATCTGAAGAAATAGGAGAATTCACTCATTCACCAAAATTGGAGATACATGTCATTTTTGGATGGTGACAAAAGTGTATATACTATACAATAATATAAGAAACCATCTTTGCCAAGAACTTTTCTGGTTTTATTGATTCACACAACACTGTTGTCCGCTCTTACCTGCAAATTTTGAGTTGGTATGTGGAATAAGATCTAAGCATGATAGTCTTAATGATTGGCATGGGTTGGATAGGTCTGGCAAACGTTACATAAATCACTTCGGGGCCCGGTAGAGAGGATAAAAAGATAAAGAGTTCTCTGTTTCTTCTCATCTATCTTTGTTTAGCTTTGTTATCCTTGTTTTTAGCTGTATGTCTATTTCTATCTTCCTGTAAAGTACACTGAGAGCAACTTAAGAGTCAAACTGTGCATACATACTTGACCAATAAAGCTGATTATGATTCTAAATATGAACATATTACCTAGATTATATTAACAGTATCATTTCATGTTTAATATGGCAGGACAACAAACCAGGAATAAACTGTAAAAAGTTGGCTTTACCCAAAAGTATAGTTCACTTGGGTGTCCCAGACATGTACCAGTACTACTTATTATGACATTTAAGATATTCACTTTCTCTGGCACTTGCAACAGATGGCAATAGTGTCACCAGTTTGGAATGGCTTAAAGCAATAATGGTCAATTGTAATGTCAAGAACTCAACAAAAATAATTCTATATCCCCAATACGGTTCCACCTGAAATTGATCCAAAAATACCCTTTATTGAAGACTTTTTGTGACGTAGTTAAGAATAAATATACAAACAGTACATACAGTGGAACAGCTCGTTGTTAATGGCAGGTGGTAAGCACCAAGTAGTTGCTTTTGGATGAAATGTAGTTCAAGATTGTAACAGATGGTACTGTATGTAATTTGACTCAAAAACAGTTTGAGCTGACTGATGCTGATTTCTCCATCAGTAACTGTAGGTACTGATTTAAATCTTGTAACTACAGTACACGCTCCAACAACTACTTAAACTTAGATATCCCTCATGTACGTACTAATGTTGGCAGAACTGGTTTCAGGGACTATGCACCTTTAAATGGAATGAACTGCAAACTGCCTCAAACTACAGTCGTACATTCCCCTTGGAGATTTTAAAGCTTTATTATCTGATGTTTTTTATGATTCTTGTAACTATTTTAATTACTTGTTATTGTGCAGTTGTGTTGTTTCTGTTTTGCTGATTGTGTTCTGTGAATGTTTCTTGTTCTCAGGTCTCTCTTGGAAGAGAGATCTTAATCTCAATGAGACTGCCTGATTAAATAAAGATTAAATAAAATTTCCTACAATATCTGCAACGTAAAAGTAGGATCTAAAAATGGTACTGAGCACACCTCGACACATTCTGACTATCTCTGACTATCTGACTATCTTAAAATGTGTTGGGTACATGACATGGGTGCGCCTAACCACAGCCCAATGGTAAGATATTCTGAAAACTACAACACTGGCTTTGAATTGGGTAAGGTTTACAATATTTCAATTCAAAATCCTACATACTGTAGAGCTCATCTCCCATCACACAGATAAGAGGAGTGTGCTGGCACGGCTGTCAAAAGGTTTTGGATAGAAGTAAATTATTTACTGTCAAGTCTGTTAAATATAGAGATCCCATTCTGTCCAGCAATATGTTTATTTGGAAAACACCCTGAGCATGTCCAGCAAATGCAACAAACACATTGCCTGAACATATTTGCATTTCTGGCAGTGAAGCAGGCAATTTAATTGAAGTGAGAGATACAAGAAAAAGGACTGCTGCAGTATGGATAACTGGCTCAGTATATTGACGTCCAACAAAACTACACTGGACAAAAGCTGAAGTAAGAGACAGTGTTGGAAACATAAAGAATGACTCATTGACCATGATTTAATTAGTGGTTCATTAGTAAAAGACGTATCTCACTATATTCTTGAAACTCTAACTCACGTTTTTTCCTAGATGCACAGAAACTGGTATTGTCCCCAAAGATTTTAAAAAAGTGAAAACCTTTATACCTTTATTTAAATTTGAAGATCTAGTAACTTCACATACTATCACCCTACATAAACTCTACCTTGCTTTTCATACATTTGGTATTTATTTATACAAGAATTCGCATGCATCTTATGCAAATGAGAATAACATCTTAACATCAATACAGATTTCAAAAGAAGCATTCTGCCTACATGGGTGGCCCTTTTTGCAACTTGTCGACAAAATATGCATCACTGTGAATGACAATACATTTGACCCACACACACAGACGTGTGCATATGTGCTTGTTTTCTTCCTTCTCAGGGGAGAGAAAGAAAAAACATTCCTGTGATCCAAGGAAACCTGACGTGTATGGACCCTGATATGTACTGAGTTTACTGTATTTTACTCATTAATTTGCTGTGCATATACGTATACATATGCATAGATATATGCCTATACTTTTGGCGTATACCTAACTGAATGCTCTCCTCTTCTCCAGTGTCTTTGACTCTAAATGCACTTGTCTTTTGGCCTGGTGTCCATGCGGGCAGGCCCAGAACTTCACTGGGCTGAAACCCGAGCAGCACCGGGCGTGCTGAAGGCCAGCATCCAGCAAATTTTAAAATGAATTCCTCTCAGCTCTACGGAGCATTTTATCTTATTTAAACTCATTGTTTTGGTTTTCCGTTCAGCAAACTTATCAGCCTCTTTTCCAGCTATAGCAGGCAGCAGTTTTGAGTCAAAAAGCTCTGATAAATCTGCACACTACCTGCCCAGCACCAAACAGCAAACAGACACAGTTAGTGACTAGCTGGTTAACATAGTGGAGCATTACTAAACAGCCAGATCTTTCTCTCAGGAGTTGGTGGAGACCAAACCAGAGCTGTAGGAGAGTGATTATTGGGCTTACATTCATCTTGTGTCATCTTGTTAGCCTGTTGTCGAGTGTAAGACAGCTTAAGTGATTGTAGTCCCTGTATTCATTTCCAGTTTCACTCTTTCCTATATAATAAACCTGTGGACAAACTTACAGTATACACTGTCTGGGTGAAAGAAAGGTGTTCAGCAAATTTAGCTCTGTTGTACAATATAGGTGGTGTAGTCTCCAGGCTAAAACATTCAAACTCACTGGTATGGTTTTTTAAGCAAGGTCATTTAAGATTTAAAGCACTCTGGCATCCAGATGGGAGCAGGGAATTAAATGCAAAAACAAATGAAAAGGTTCTAGGATCACTATACAATATGTGCAGTGTGCAGGTGTGGTGATTATATAAATGCAATTTAAACAGCATAAGCCTGGCTCAAAGAGGGAATATTAGCATAATGTTATCAATTTCCTCAGAGGGGAATAATTGCTTGACTTCAGGTTGGTGTTAAATGCATCTTTATGTACATGGGCTTACTGTATGTGTGAGAAGGCATATCTCTGTGTGTGTGTGTGTGTGTGGGTGTGCATTGTTAATTCAGAGCTGGCTTGATGCCATAATTCTCTGTGAGAGTGAGTGCAGTCTAAAATGTCAAAATAAGAGCTGGAGCCAACATGAAGTGTCCTCTTTGGCCCTGCATCCTGCACCTTGCCCACATTCTCTGCATATGTGTGTGAGACTGTCAGTCTGTGTGCGTGTGTGTGTGTGTGCGTGTTTGTGTGTGCTGGAGAGATCAGTTGACTAAACGCACCCTGTTCAGGGAATACACTTGCTGCCAAGAATTAAGGAGAGCTGCAGTGAGTGTGCGCGCCTAGCTGTTTGTGTATGCTTGATGTCTCGCTAGGCGAGTATGTGTGTGTGTACAAGCCCTGTGTGTTGTCAGGCGTGATTCTAAGTGTACTCAGATTTCTTGGTGAGCTCGGCACCGAAGCCAAACATGGCACCACCAGTCTGACACTCTCTGTCTGACAAACTGGTGAAGGCTGATATCTGTTTGATGTATTCATTCATTTAGCCTTTCATCTCACAGAAATAAATATTCACATCTGGGACCTCTCTCTCTCTCTCTTTGTCTCAGAAATACAGCAGCAGTGTCTGATAGTATTTATTTATTATTTTCTGATGGTAAGCTGGCATTTTTACTTGCTTATGTTGTATCTTATGTTAAGCAGGAAAGGAAGGAGTTTCTAGAGTTTTCAATTCATATTCTAAAATTCTTTACAAACATTTGTAAACCTCATAGGTGGGTCTAGGGCGTAGACTGTACATAAAGATGGACGACTCGTCTCCACTATCTCCCACTGTACAAAAATGAAGCCAAAATATCCTGGATATGGGTGCTTCCATCTTGCTCTGCTGATGTCATTTGGAGTCAGAGTCTGCGCAGCAGTGATCGAGGGGTGGAGCCGCGGTATCGAGGTCCCGCCCATACACCATGCCAGACATGCTCATGTTGTCGGTCTGAAACAGACAATCACTGTTATGGAAAGTTAAAGTTAATTTAACATCTCCTTTCCACGTTCCTACTCTATGTACGATTCCTGAAAAGAAGTCTGCAGGTGCCTCAGTGACTACTTTACTCAGAGCAGCTGTGATTGACATCACACCCCCTTTTCATAGCATCAAATAACGAAATAAAACCAAACGAATCAGAAAAATTAACACTTGAACAAACATCAGTGTGATAAGAACTACCTAAAATGACAGAAACCATCTTGACGTGTAACATGGAGGGGGCGGGGTTTATGACCTATACTGCAGCCAGCCACCAGGGGGCAATCGAGATGTTTTGGCCACTTTTGGGGAGCTGTCATGTCGTCCATCTTTATATACAGTCTATGGTTAGATGGCACTAGATGGCACTATACAGTAACTCCACCAAGAATAACAATAACCCCATTGTAGCCACACCAAGAAATTATCGAACATTTGATGGACAAAATCCTCTAGCAGCGTAATAAATATACATTGTTTCAGGAATCAGACCCAGGAATGAGCTGTAATCCCAACTGAAAAACATTGTCAGAAAGGCTTGTTTTTGCTTCATGTTGTCAGGGGGCTTGTCTTGAAAGCGACCCAAGAGCAGAACACAGACCAGGAGACAAAGGATTGTTAACAGGTTTATTTGCAGAAGACTGTGGGAACGGAGGATCCGGATATGGAGATGGCGAGGCAGCTTGGCAGAGACGATGAGGGGAATGGGTAGCGAGAAGGCTACTGGTAGCAGGCAGTGCGTTACGCTGGCGGGCAGACAAGCAGGCGAGCAGGCCACTGGTAGCCAGCAGTGAGTCGGGCTGGCAGGCAGACAAGCGGGCAGGTTTCCTGAAGCACAGGGAACAGACAGGGTTAGACAATAGTCACAAATAGTCAAGATAGTTTCTAGTAGAATAACCAGAGTAGAGCCGGAGCGCCGGTACCATACGGACTGGAACAACGAACTGGCGATGAGTGAACGGAAAGCCAGGGTAGATAACTGCAGCACTGATGAGTTGATTGTAGGCCGGTGTGATTCAGGTGAGCGGGAAGGCGGAGGCTCGACACACACACACACACACACAGAGAGACAGACTGGGGACAAACGGAACACACCAGGAAGGGGAGCATGGGAAAACACAAGGAAGTGACGGGAGCACGGCTGTGGCCATGACACATGTGTAGCAAAAACTATGATGAAAAATACTTAAAGGTATGCTTAAAGCTTAAGGTATTACAATTTTCACAAACAAATAGCAGCAGATAAAGAGCCAGATATTTTTTTGAGCTGAAGAGAGCTAAAAGGAGAATAAATATTGAACTTACATGCATCTGGCCACCAGAAGTACAACCCCAAATGAATGCAAATGTTGCTCCGAGTCTGCTAATATGTAACATAGGGTGTAGGTTTGACTGCTTGTTGTGGAGTTTTTTGTCCCCCTAGAGGCCAACATCTGTTGCAGCTTTAGTGTGTTTTATCTGTATTCAGAGTACAAAATAAAGCTAGCTAGGTTTATCTGTAAGTACCTATCCAGCTGGGAGCTGACTTTTCCTCATTCTACAGTACATACCTTGTCAAAACATACACACACACACACACGAACACACACACATACACACACACGCATTTAGGAAAGTATTTTTGTCTTCTTCTTCTTCTTTATGGCATCAGTGTAAATGAAGCAAAACTAACGCCTGCACACTTACTCCATGCCACATAAGTTTAATGAAAAAGACAACGTTTCGATCCTACTTGGACCTTCGTCAGGTCAAAATGTTGGAGAAGTGGAAAACACACCCATATTTATACATAATGCACATTATTATGGAAGGTGTGGTTAACCATACAAACCCCTCTGGGTGACTAAACAATAAACAATTCAATAAAGTACATAGAGAAAAAAACAATAATATAAAAGTCATACTTCACAATATGAAACTTGTATCTTAATTTATAAAACATTACATCAAATTCATACTACTACAACTACATCACCTATGTTCAAATAATATATTAGGTTAGAGGTGAAAGAGGAAAAAATCTTGAATATATGTACACAGGGCTTGACATTAGCACACCCGCCAAATGCGGGTAGAATTCGGCAGTGGCGTGTAACACAGTCACTCTTACTAGCCACTAGGTATTGAGTCTAAACAACCATTCAAAAAATGTTTGAACAAATCCCAATAAGGGAAAAAGACACACCTGTTGTATTTGTGGTCTTTTATCCAAAAATTGGGCCAGAGCACCTAGGCGGCCGTGGTGGTCGACATTACCAAATAAATTCTGTATGTTAATTGTGACTAGGTGTGTATAACTACTCAGATCATCCACTGTCTTTAAGATGTTAATCATGCCCATAGAGTCCCGCATGTAGGATGGAAGGGTAGCAACAAAAGGCTTTACAAAAAAGTCACCATAACTGGTGTTTTAAGTGTTTTCACTTCGGTCTACCACGGGTATTTTCAAGGCATATGTGAATTTTTGGTAGGGTATAAATAACAGGGGTGACACCTTCATAAATTCATACTCTTTTTTTAATGATTTCTTCTGCTTCCAATGAGACTCTAAGTTTCTCATCAATTTCTTTTTTGTAATTGAGAGTTGGATCTTTTTCTATTTTTTCATAGTAAATGAGGTCTGACAACTGTCGTTCAACTTCTTTGATGTAATCGACACGTTTTAATATGCAAATTGCACCACCCTTATAAGCAGGTTTTATAACAATGTTGGTGTCATTTTTTAGTTCTGTCAAAGCTTCATGTTCCTTTTTGGATTAGTTGTTATACACCTTGTACTCTCTTCTCTTATTCAAAATACCCATGACATCCTATTCCACAATTCTACAGTAAGTATCAATAGAAGCATTTCTGAATTGTAGAGGGCAAAATGTGGATTTAGCCCGGAATGGGGTGGAAACCCTGTTAGGGATGGTGTCTTGCTCAGAGTGGGGCAAAGAGCTAGTAGAATTTATGTTAATAAAATTAGATTCTGTATGCACGCCACTTGCATATTTATTGGGTTTTCATTACAACCTTATTGCATGAAAAAAACGCTCTTAATCTCAGACTATGAAAAAACTAACCCGAACCCTTTTCAAAATCTATCAAAGTTTCAAAAGGGTCACAGTGAGTGATGGGGACAAAATTCAAGCCTTTACATGGGGGTCATTCCATACCAACTCACCTCGGACCTCCCAGTTCAGGTCATAGATTTTCTTGAAAAGATTCATGTTAAAACTTCTATTAAATTCATGGGACCTTGCAAAATCCTACAGCTCTACTCCAAATACTGTTTTAGTTATGAATGTTTGAAGTTTCATCATTTCTGCCATTCTTTATATGTGTATTCAATCACTTACTTTTCACTGGATTGGGTTGAAATTTGTACTGAATGTCCAAGAAACCGTAAGGATCATTGGCAACATGTATTAATGTAAATAGTTGTTGCTGAATAAAAATAAATAAATGTTATCTGAATGAAGAATCTTTAATTTTCAAAAATTAATATCTCCACTACTGTTCACTTTCTTGCAACCAAATGTTGATTCTGTGTAGTATTAATCTAGTTCTATCACGTCTAGAAGTTATTTGTTCCTGCATAAAAAACTGAGTGCCACAGATCTTACTAAATGTAGCTTCAGAGCTGAAAACCCCACTTTTTAAGATATATATTTATTGGAAAGTGTCAAGATTCATTGCAGATATATAAAAATTTTAAAGATGTAATATTTCTCCTTCATCATTTAATAATTTTTGGAAAATAGCCAATTTTTTCTACTTTTCACTGGCTGTCATATTATATTCAGTGGTTTCATTTCACAGGTAGATATTTGTACTGTGTTGACTTTAAGGTTTTCTATCTCTGTGTGACACCTATTGAGCCTGTTTTTCTTTGGGTTCAGTGGGTTCAGGAAATTTGCAAGTTACAGCTCTGTTGAACTCTGTAACAGACCAAACCCAAAGAAAATATCAATGGTGGTCTCACTTCACGTGTCACTGGCTAGTTAGCTTGCTGAAATGGACAAGACTTGCTCAGATTTAGTTGATTTGGTCATTTTTTGGTTTCTTTTTGGTCTGTTTTAATTGTGTTTATTGTTGTTATTTCCTACTTTGTGGTGGTGTAGCACAACTGATCTGTGGTGTCACATAAGATCTTGTATTTTTCTATGTGCAGGTGTGACATTGAATCTCTTCAGCTGATAATCAAACAGCAGCAGTGGAGTTTCTTAGAGGCATTACAGTGCATTTTCCATTATGATCCAAAGCCATGTGAAATGTGTGTTTATTAGTCTCTATTGTTTACGATACTGTAGGTGCACATGGTATTTTGTCAACTTGACTTAACCAACGCTATATGTGTAATGTGCCATGTACTGTGACACATTTAAAGGGAGGGGAAACCACACCCAAATGGCTTAAACCTGCACTGTGCAGGGATATATAAGCAAGAGTCTACAGCCATGCTAGTAGCTCTGTGAGGCTGTATTTGGCACATTGGTGCTTTGATTTAAATGCTAATGTCAGCATGCTAACATGCTCACAGTGACAGTGTCAACATGCTGATGTTTAGCAGGTATCATCTTTACCATGTTCACCATCTAAGTTTAGCATGTTACCGTGCTAACTTTTTTTTCTTTTGCTTATTGTTTTTAGACCTTGCAAATAAATGGCTGCCTGTTTTCCTCACTCTCTTCCGTGCTACCTTTCATCGCAACTTATAACAAACACTAAATGTCATGTTTAAGGGCAGTTCCTCTGAAATGAAGAGCAACAACTTGTTTTTCTACCATTGCACAACAGAGTTCAAAATTCATATAGAGACATACTTAAGGTGTTTTCAGACCAAACGCAAATTATTTCAACTTCAAAACTTGAACCCATCTATCTCCAATGAGCCTATCCGCATCAAATCTGAAACTTTCTTATTTTGCGGTGCAGATTTTTTTTTTCCGCAGCTGGTTTGATTTCTGCGAATGTGGGATGCCGATAATAACAAGCCAACCAATGAAATACTGACTAATCCTCAAGTGAACATGTAGATTTCCTCGGAAGTCATCATAGTGGCAAATGTCATAATTCCGTTATTCATACTGTTACACAACAATAGACGTGGATATTAGTCGACTGATCCATTTGGTCTTAGAACACAGTCAAAAGTTCAACTGCTATACTTCCCCAGATGTTCAATTTATATTCGCTGTCTTTATAATATTTTTGTTTGTCAAAAAGGGCACTGTGTGAGTAGCCTATAAAAGAGGGGTAAACATACTTTGTTGTCAAGGGAACGTATACCATTCATTTTCCAAGTGCATTAGCTAATGTTATGCTATGGACATTATAGGTGTCATAAGTTACATGTAGTCGTTGTGAAAGGTATACAATAAAACCTGATAGTGTTAACATCAATTATTTCTGTTGTATATACACACTCTGGTCTGGTGCCTGGTGATGATGCTCTCCGCTCTGCTTTCTCTCCTGTAATAATGGGTGTATCCAATATTTTATCTTCTTCTGAATCAGAAGATATGTGATAAACTCACTGTTGCTACTGCTGCTGCTTGAAAAGTCACACCACTGCACTGATCTCTCTTTTCTTTTTCCACATTCATCCTCTAAATTTGGCCACAACTAATAAGATCAGCCTGCGGACCAAGTCTAGTTCTAAGGACCGGGCTGCTCAAGGGATCAGGCAGGAGAAAACCCACACAACCTGGAACTCCACACTGGAAAGCTTCTTTGCACTTGTTCATTTTTGTAGACAGAATGATACACTTATGTTATATAAACTGGATAAAGTATACCAAATCAGAGTGAAACCACCTTATCATGTCTCTGCTCTCATGGTTAGTGATGTAGCGTGTCCTGTAAATCCCACCAGAAGGGAATTAACCTGTTTGAATTAATAACCGTCGCTTCCTGCCCGCCCACACGCTTTTTGATTCATACTTCACACCCTCACAAACCTTTGTTCTTCTAGCTGGAGAGACATGCACAAGGGGAAACACTTTAGCCTCAAAATGTCAGTTGCTGCTCCTTCCTCACCAGCTGCTGCTTAGAAACACTGTTGTTTCCAAGCTGCTGTATTTTTATCCTCCTCCCCTTTTTTCTTTGTCTTCTCCTGTCTCCTCTTTTTGTTTGAAATGTTTTATTTTGTGCCAGGGAGATGGATTTTCTTTACTTTGTTTTCTTTTCTTTACACTGCAGCGTTGTTCGAGCTCATGCTGGCAGTGTATCTCTATTCTTTCTCTCTCTGCAGCTCATTGCGTCGTGTTGTCTGTTTCTGTTTTATTTTGTGCCGACTGTGTCAAGATTTGCCTCCTTTGACTCTTTGTTCTCACCAACAATATTTTGGAAAGCAGGGTGTGAGGACGCATGCAGGTTGTCAGCATATTCACCAGGTTCCTCATGGCCCGAATATTATTCTTTTTTGTCTCCAGAGCCGTGCACCTCTGAAGGTTTTTTCTTTCTTGAAACGCTGAGTGATTTTGGGGTGAGCTAGAGCTGTGATGGTTGGAGAAAGGTGTAAGTCACCTGATCAAATCTCCTCAGAAGATTTAAAAATCTGGTTGGAAAAGAACAAACAAGTAATTTTGCCACCTATGCTAGTGCTTTATATATTGATTTTATTTTTTTACACAGCAGAAGAACAAAACACTGACGACAATAAAAGATGTTATACCAACCTCCATAGGATAAATGAGAAAGTGCTGTGCAGTAATTAAGCCATAGCGTGGATTACTTTACACAGTTTGCCAATTTGTGATTATAAATGTAACTTTATTTCTTGTATTGTAAACTGCTATAAATACATAGATTCATTTAAAAAATCTGATATATATTTAGAGTTGTAAAACAATTAACTCTCCTGCCAGGAAACATAACTTATAGCAGCTACATGTAACTTTCATTTTGTGTTGATTTTGGCGGTGGACAAAAGCAGTAGTGTTTCACCACCACCTTGTGTCGTAAAGATCTTGATCTGGCATTTGTTTTGGAAGTGAGTGTAAGAAAGACACAACTTATTTTTAATACTGTTTTTCTTTTTTAACCACAGCTGTTTGCTAGATGCATAGTGATGAAGTAAGGTATCCATTTGTGGCTCTGTAAGATTAATAATTGTAATATGATGCTGGTGAAACAAAGTAGATTTTGTTTTAGTTCCGTTCATACACCTAACTTCAGGTTACATGTTCCCTCCACTCCCTGCCGTTATGAGACTACTTTGCCGGGAGGAGAGTGGACGGCAGCTCTGGAGACGGACCTTTAGTTGGCGGCTGTAGCAACTCAAATTCAGCCAGCTCTAAACCGGGGTGTGATCCTGGACTGCTCCGACTCCCCGCCGGATCAGCAAACTTTCTGTTGCTGCTGTTAACACAGGTTAGACCCGGCACTGCCGCTGGCCACCAGCCTGCTGTGCAGGGCCGCCCAAGTAGAGCCTATGTATGTGAAATGCTGTTCCATAATAATAAGCCAACAGCAAGATATAGCTCTCTCAACATAAAATGTTCCGTTATAAGCCAGTTGTATTACAGTAATGTCCACCGTGTCCTAATGTTATACCTCCATGGACTGTAAAACCATGTCTGTGTTTCATAAATAAAATAGACATATTACAGACCTGTCTAGGAGGAAGAGGGACAATTCAGGACCGGTTTTGAATCCTTCCAAATCCTGCAATTCTCTCCATCTGTTGAACAACCGACCAAGGTTGACTCGTGTTTTCACCTGTGCTCTGTCACTGTCCCTTTTAGCTTTTCTTTGTTCTTTGGTCAATTCTTTTCTTTTTCTCTTTGCTGATCCTGCCCCAGTATCAGCCATAATCACAGAATATAACATAAAAATAACTCAAAAATAAAATCTCCTATTGCTTCCTTGTAACTGGCTAACATACTACTCACTGCTAAACTTTGTCTGGGACAAGACGTAAATCGCTTCATCTGATTTCGCAGAAAAACCCGACCCGTGGACAGGAATAAAGAATAACTACTAGAAACTAATAGAAATAGCCAATCTTCTCACTGTTGGTCTTGTTTGCTTATGTAGGTCATATAGAAGCATTAGTATTAAACTCAGGCTGTTTCATAACCAGTTAAAAACTCCATAGAGTACTTTTAAGCATACAGAGATATATGGTTATTGACATAACAAGGATTTCATGGAGATTAATTAAAATGACAAGGACCTGTGCCTTTTATTTTTATTTTCGGGTGAAAAGACCTTTAGGCATTGAAAAGTTAATGTTTGTTTCAGCAGCATTTTGATGACCATACTTCAACATGTTCCAAGTTCTACACGATATCCTAAACATATTTCTTGGCAAAGGCTGCATAAAAAAGTGGTTAAAAGGTGAAGTACTATACCTACACTATGGCAGTATTTTGCAGGTTTGATTTAAATGCCACAGCAGTAATGAAGGCTTGTTTACTTACACCTACAACTTAGATTAATCCATAACGTTGATATGGTTAACTTAACAGTTCCCTATTTACACATCCAGTAGATACACAGCATCTTTGTTTCCACTTGATGAGTGTTCACTCTCTCTTTAGCTCTGATTTGTTAATGTATAAATATTGGTTAATGCGGCTTGAAAAGAATGATTCGTGCAAAAACTTCTATATTCTGTTGTGTTCTACTCATGTCAACAGCGAAGTTTGCATTCAGTCTCCCAAAAAATGAAATGACAATAAAACTACTGCACACAGCTGCCACAGTAAATGTCACAGCACCATGTTATAACAGTAGTGTCTTCCTGAAACAACTATAAGGCAGATGTTGTCAAAACACAACGTTCACACATAAAGAACACTTTTATTATGGGTTTGTTCAGTGTTATAAGGTGAATCAGATGTCAGAAACTCCACTGGCGGACAAACAAGATGACCAAACAAGCTGTTCCATAAGGAATAATGTGATTTTGGGAATTTCACCTTGATCTAACTGAAAGTGGCTGTATTGACATTGTGTCTTAAATAGTTACCTTGTTACTACAGTTATAATTAGAGGGAAATAAGATATATAGAAAGTTGTTACAAGATAATGACATACAACATACTTTTCTTCTTAAAGACATTTTTTTTTCAAACACTGGCAGTTCTGCATCGCCATGAGAATGAGACAAATTATCTAATATTTCACCTCATCATTTCCTGCAGCAAATGAGAACTTGTTGCATCTAAAAGTGAACAGCTAGTTAGCTTTACTGATTCACATTTACATACTACATTAAAATCCAGTGAGCTTGTTTATATGCAAACGTGTATCCTGATTATGATCAGTGTATGATCAATGTAAACAGCATATCCTGGTTTCAGAAACCTGTATGAGCGCTGTAAAACAGGAGACAGCTGATTTGCCATTTCCTAGCTTTTCCTAAACACACTGGCTGGTAAGTGGTTCGGTAAGCCTCGTACTCTGTTCAGTGATGGTTGTCCCAGTTTGACTCGCACGGCCTCTTTCAAACCATCTGTCTTCTCTATCCAATATGTTTACATTGTTGTCCTCTTAGTAGTGTCCCTTGTTCTTCAGGTGTGTGCAGACTGCCAGAGGAGTGGGTCCTCCTGTGTTCAGCCATGCGCTTGTTTGTGTTTGTTTGTTGTTGTCTCCCCACAGAGGTCTGTGCATGCCTGGCTGTATTTGACTGGGCTATATTACATTGCTCAGATTCTGTTTGGGTGTACAATCCGCTGCCAGTCAAGAATGTCTGTAAATATTGGAGCATTATGCAAAACACCGTCTTCCAATGTTTTTAAAATTCTTGCTTTCTATAGTATCTGCCCATAGGAACTACAGTTAGGGGAAGATGATGTTATTGTTATTAAAAATGCAAATGTTAATTGCTGCATTGCCATGGCAGGCGAACTCCAGACCCCTGCATGAAAGCAGGATGTGCTACAGGCCTATCCACCACCCTGACCTCCATAACCTTAATCTCTGTCTTGTTACATAAAGGGCAGACTACATCCTGCATTGGCACTGAATGTTGGAATTGGACATGAGCAGAGTTGTCCAATAAGGACAGAATTAGCACAGAGAAGTCTGAGTAGTATGTTGCTCAGTATAGCCAGGTTTGGACCTCTAAATATAACTTTTCCTTTACGTTTATTTAGAGTATTAGGCATTGCACAATTTTAGGCTACAAGAGTTCAGGGCACACTAAGATGTGTTGGTACAGAGTAGAAGTAAAGCAAATGTATGCTTTATTGAAAATATTAAGCTGTAGGCTACATAAAGCTGATAAGTCATTTTCCCAGTAAATAAACAAAAATCCATACCAAGTTGTATCATGGCAGAAAAAAGAAATGACTTGGAGACAATAAAAGTAGTAAAATCTTATGCAAAACAAATATTAACACTAACATGCACTAAAAGTAGTCTATCACCAAACCACCAATCCACAAGCTAACAGGCTAACAAGCAGTGGCGGCTGGTGCATTTTTCCCCAGGGGGGGCTATACCAACAATCAAGCAATGATAAAAAATTGCCACTACATTCATCTTCAGGTCTATTTAGTGTCTCTGATGCTGTATGTCCTTTCGTTATATCTGGTTTTGTTTTTCTTTCTATCTGCTGTCCAATAGAGTTCCACAGACTTGACAAGGAGCAGTGAAACTGTTCTGGAGGCTCGTGGTGGCCTGACTCCATACTAACACACTTCATGTTGCCCTACTATGATTAAAAACGTTGTAAAAGACCAACAGCACACATTTAGCTTCTATCTCCCCTCTGTAGCTGTCCTCTGAAGTTCACCTGGGCACTGTGGCGCTTCTTGCCCAGCTCCTTGAGTACATTGTCTTCCTCTGTCTTTGGATTGTTGTTTAATTACGATGTCAGACTGGGCAGGTCCAGGCTCTTTGACTCTGAGCTTCTCTTCAAATGTTCTTCTCTCAAAAAGAGTTGTTTTCAGTGACTTTACTGGACTAACGTTTACCTTGCTCATTTAAAAAATATATATATTTCGAATGAAGTTTTTAAAGTCTTATTCAACGATGGTCTGGGATGTGGGGAGTGGTGGGGCGGCGCCCTAGCACCCTCTATTGACCAGCCGCCACTGCTAACAAGCACTGAGTTTACTGTCTGATTATGGTACATGAATGAATCTGGTGAGCCCCGAAGTCCCCAAGTGATCTCTTCTGTATTCTTCAGTATACGGGCTGCAGTTTGGCACATGGGAAGTGTGGTGGGCAACGAGTGTGTACGAGAACTGGTAGCAGCAGCAGCCGAGTCGAGTCAGGTCGAGTTGAGCAGAGTTGTAGTACGGGACGGTCTCAATAGTGAGCGCACACACCGACGGTAAGCCCCAAGGGCAAAACATCTCAGTCAGTCACCAACTGCACTGCACAAGTCATAGAAATCCACTCTTTTCCATGGTATCATGGGTTCATTAAGCAAGTCATATTTAAGTTCTAAAGACTCCACAACTGTAAACATATTTCTGTATTAACCTTTGTTGTGTAACCAAGTCCTTAAACATGGGCACAAAAGGTGTGGATTCTAGGCGGATATACTGATGTAAGTGTTCATTTGCTGCACTTGACTTTTTCTCTGTATTCATAGTTGAAAATCCTGACCATCTGTCCAGCTTGTTGTCCAACTGATTTTAAAATGATACTGCTTGTATGTTGATTTCACGGTTTCAGAAGTTTTGTGGTTCTTACCTCCTTACTCTGAGGACAGTTCGGTTAGAAATGGACATGTTTGGTGTTGTAGTGTTTACCGAGCTTCTCAATGGCCAGCTGTTTCATTGAAAAGTAGGACACTGGTCTCGTGCTTCTCTCAGATAGACTGAATGAGTATTTCTCATCCTTAAGTTTATTTTCGCCTTTAATCTCTTGTTCTGCACACAGCGAGTTTTGAATATGCTGACAACAAGCTTGGTAAAGGTGGAAAGGTATGTGCAATTTTTCTAGCCTGAAAAATGAAAGATGAGGTCACGTAATAGAAGTGTCACGCACAAGCATTCCAGGCTAGGTTACATTGAAATTTTGTTGAGTCTGGACTAACCCAGCAAACACACATTTTTGGGGCCCGTGTGGGGCCACTGCGGGCAGAAAATTGGGCCCCATGAGAACAGCCCACTGTGGGCCCGCTATCATCGTGAAATTCGGGGCACGTGTGGGTGCAACGCTTTAGGGCCCAGGTGGGGCCGTCTTCAGACCTAACCACATCTATTATTATTAAAAAAATGAACCTTCATTAGACTTTATTTGCTGTCATTGTTGCAGACCTCTGACTTTATGCAACATTCACATGTGGACCTTGAATAGAAAAGTTTGAATGCCCCTGACCTAGGGCAGACTACATCCTACATTGGCACTGAATGTTAGCATTGGATGTAAGCAGAGTTGTCCAATAAGGACAGAATTAGCACAGAGACCCCCCTGATCGCCCAAGGGGCAAAACTGCTGCGGGGTCAGCTGGGGCTAACCCACAGGGGCCCCACATGAGATTAGTGTGGGTTTACCCCTGCCCTCACTGCCCACAGTAAACTCACACCTTCCCACCCCCCCTGGGCTTGTTTGCTCTGAAAATGCATTTCAATCCAGATTTAGACCAGTGTCTACCTTCTTAGTCTTTGGGGCTTAAAACAAGCTAAAGTTTGTCACATAGACTTCGAGTGAGTTTGTAACACTATTTAAGGCTGGAATGCCACCACTTTGATTGTTGTAGTAGTAATGGTAGTAGTAGTAGTACTTTGGTTGTATACAGTATATATGTAAGCCAGGTAGACTCAGTGCGAGGCTGCGGCTATTTCAGTACATACCAGTACAGACCTGGCATGTACTGAAAAAAAATCAGTACAAAAGATTTGTTCGTTAATTTTTTGCTGGGTTACAAAAACACAAAAAAATACAAAGTGTTTCCACTCCATAGAATGATTATACTGTTGCATCTGTTCTTTTCTGCCTGTGGTTGTGGTGTTCTTATCAATATGAAATGATTCATGATGCAGATGGGGGAATTGCAGCAGGAAAAGGTCACACAGGAGAATAAAAAGTCTGGAATCCAGGACTAACAGGGCATATTAAACAGCAACAGTAGTATCAATATGTTCTGCTAGTACTGAGTCAGAAAGGCTATGTTGGGTAATTGTGTCCGATAAGATGGTCACTGTGTCAGATTGGGCAATTATAAAGTCATAAATTCCTGCAGTGAGTTGGCCAAGAGACATGACAGACTACATGTTGGTCCCACACCAATCATGGCATGCTGTCTTTCATAGACAAGAATGTAAACAAACAATGGCCTCTAAAGCAGTGTAAGGTTGTCTTGTGTTCAGAAAAGCCTAAAAAAAAGAAAGAAAAAACTGTTTGTAGGTTGCATGAAAAGGAAAATATGGGTTGTCAATCCTTCAAACACAACTTAAGGGAAAAAATAATTAATGTTTTCACTATGTAAACATTTATGAGATAAAGGAGAAAATGACTGGTCTATAAATTGTATGCCCCAGTAAACATATGAACGCACAAGGACAAGTTAAAGGGATATTTTGGATTTTTTGAAGTGGGGTTGTATGAGATACTTATCCATAGTCAGTGTCTTACCTACAGTAGATGGCGGTTGGCGCGCTCCCAGTTTGGAGAGCCAGCTGGAGTACCAGCATGGAAGCTAAGCAATGTACTGCTGTGGACGGGGTCAGCAGTAAAACGTATTTTAGCCTCCTAAAAAAAGGCCCACTTAAAAAAATCTATATATGTTGAAGTGTACGGTATGTTTAGAACATTTTTTACATTGCCGTCAGACAGCCTTTGGCTCCATTCTGCAAACCGCCAGGTGTCGCTATGCTGCTGAGTTTAAAGCTCTGAAGCTTCAAATTTCTTTAGCACAAACAGAAAGAAAGCCCCAAAGCTTCATACGGCTTCACCCGCCCATCATTCATTTAGTGTTTATTTTATGTATACTTTATAATCTTGGATTGTGTGTCCTCTTTTTTCCATCATATCTAATTTCTACTTTTGTGCCATTAACTACTACTACTGTCTTCTAGCCTTGTTTGGAAAACACACACTTCATAAATAAATGCCTGCTTGCTTGCTAGTAGTGCTTTCATCATTCAGGCATTTACACATGAAAAGTCATGACGCTACAGTCTGCATCACAACCAAAGAGCAACAGGGATGGACATGAAACTAACATCAACATTTACCTCTACACCGTTGTTCCGAAATTATTACAGATGACACACTTGATCTCATTAAATTGTATTTTGGGCTTAAAGCTGCAGTCTGTAGGACTGAGAAGAGAGTGGACTGAAAATTTGAACGAGTACAACTTCCAGGTCCCTCCCTCTCACTCTCCGCTCCCTGCAGAGTCGCTCTTTTTAGCTTGCTTTTCTTCATTGGTCTTCTTCTGTTTACTTGTCTTTGTCCCTTAAACTGTTGTTGACAAAGGAGGGATGGGCAGTTTTCCCATGGTCGGTCTGGTTGTTCGGTGGTTGTTTGTTCGCCATTGCGTCCGCTCACCAAAGATACAGCCCTTGACGGAGTTAGTGCATGTGCGGGGTAGGGGAGCTGCTCTCAGCATGTGCAGGTGCAGTGATTGACACTCCATCAGATACTCCTCGTGCTCTGATTGGTTGTTTTGATTCGGGTAGATTCTTGCAAATGGCCTTAGGAGCAGCAGGTGGAGCCAGAGGAGCCTGATTTTTTCACAGATTATCTGTCTCATGTACGACTGTAAGGACAGAGTGACAGTTTTAGGAAATATGACTAAAAGTTATGTTTATACAGGTTACCTACTACAACTTTAATGAAAGCAAACAGTGCTAAAGTTCTGAACCATGGTAAACTTATGTTACCAATATATGTATATGAATATGTGAAAGTTTCTTTTTGACTCTTTGGTGGTGGTGGGTTTTTCTTTTCTTGTTCAGTGTAGTAGTTGGTTTTACGGTGTTTTCTGTGGTAGGATTTGGACAGTTAAGGGTGTGAGAACACTATATTGATTATATTGTATATGGTCAATTTCCCTCGGGTTGAATCAAGTTAAATCTTATCTTATCTTATCTCTTTATTTTTTCCAGGCACCAGAGGCAGAGTGGAGAGAGGTGGCGAGGGTCTTTCAAGACAAGTGGCAATTTCCTAATTGCATAGGCACCATAGATGAAAAACACATCTACATTCAGCCACCTGCTAAGTCTGGAAGTGCCTACCACAACTACACATCCAGATTTTCTGTTTTACTCATGTCAGTAGTCGACGCAAACTTCAAGTTTATTTATGTCAATGTTGGTATTCAGGGAAGAGTGTCAGATGGAGGAATATTTGGCCAGTTGGTCCTTCGGGCTGTCATGAACAGATGTCTACTGAATATCCTCCCTTTAAAGCAACTGCCAGGCACCAACATAACCGTGCCTTATGCTTTTGTTGAAGATGAAGCGTTTCCTCTCCGGACTGACCTAGTGAAGCCAAACCCTTATGGAAATCTGTACCACGGACAGCGAATTGTTAATTACCAGCTTTTAAGGGCAAGGCACACAGTCCAGAAAGCCTTTGGAATTTTGGCCAACAGACAGAGTTGGGACAGAGAACTCCTCTTTGGCAGCGAGCAAGGCACAGAATGCCACAACCACCGGCAAGGGTCAACGAGACCAGTTGAAGGCATACTTCAGATTCAGTTATGGACAACTTTAAGTCATCTGATAAATCTGTTCCTTTGATTTAAATATTAGGTACTCATGGACACACTAATAGTTTACTTTGCATTGACAGAGTGGGTTCTTGCATAATGTGTAATGGTCAAAATTAATACATTTCTGGTGTGTGTTTAAAGAATGGCCGAGAGAAACTTTTATAAATGTAAACTTCATTGAAATTAAATGTGACATCCACAGTATTTGCTTGCGTTGCCTCATTGAAATCTTACTTCAAACATGAACAAAATGAGACATGGATAAATAACTCACAAACACACAGTAGCTGCCACTTTGACAGACTGCAACTATAGTAGAACAGCTTTATCATAACACAGCTTGTAAACTTAAATAGCCAAAAATAAATGGCTTTCAAGGCACAATGTGGCTGCTATCTAATTAGAGTAACACAGAAACATTTCACAGTGAACAGTCTAGCACCAGCACAATAAACAGAGGTGAATAAACTGTATTCACCTGATCATATGGCTCTTGTACTGGCCTCAAGAAGTTCACTGACATAGATGGATGGATTTTGATTAATGTGTCCCTGCCATGGTGTTTGTCAGGGGGGACTGGCTGAGTTTGAGGGTCTGGATGTGATGCCGCTCTTCGCTCAGTTTCATGTGCATCATATAACATCATAAGGATGTTACGACAAAGTCGCATCTTAGTCTCTGGATCTTGGTTAGCTTCATTTCTGTTACTGCCTGTTCGCCAAACATTTGATCAGCATCCTGACTGGCACCTACCAGTGTTTCAGACACATTCTTTGAAAACTTTCTCAATTTTAAGTTCATCAGATCCCCTGTCCCTTGACTTTGGTTTGGCCTTGGTGTAATGTGCTTATCAGGATTATTGACTGTCACCTGACAATGGTGGGATGATGAGGTTTTGAGTGAGATCAGTGGAGTTGATGGTCTTGATGCGTTTGTCTGCTGAACAGTCTCCTGGTCTTCACCACTTTCTTCTGTCACATGGGTCATTCCATATCAACTCACCTAGGACCTCCCAGTTCATGTCATGGATTTTCAACCCAATCCAGTGAAAAATAAGCAATTGAATACACATACAGTACAAAGAATGGCAAAAATGATGAAATGATGAAATGATGAAACTTCAAAAATTCGTAACTAAAAAACTATTTGCAGTAGAGCTGTAGGATTGCAGGTCCCATGAATTTAATAGAAGTTTTCACATGAATTTTTCCATGACATGAACTGGGAAAAGTTCTGAATTCTGGGTGAGTTGGCATGGAATGACCGTGGAATGGAATGATGCAATAAAACATATAACTTGAAATATTAGGCTGGTATGGGCATAATGCACAGCTGCCTATACAGTTATTTACAAGTTGTAACTGAGCAGAATAGAACTGTTGCAGCCTACTTAACGTTCAGTGTGGACTGAGACACCTGGCGGACAACACAAGGTTGTTGAAAGTTGTTTAGTATCCACTTCTTCCTGGGTGTTGGAAGGAGCAGTTTCCCATATTGTGTTCGAAGGGAGGCAGCTTTGGTTTGGACCTGTAAAGTCTTTTTAAGAATGCTGATTTTAAGTAGACTGACTTATATGTTTCATTGATACTAAAATAAAGTGGAAGAAATCTTTTGTTGTCTATTAATCGATGTAAATAGTTTGTATCAACACTGTCATAAAGGCCGGCACTTAATCAAGGTACAGAAAGCCAATATGAAGCTAAAATAAAAATAACACAATATTCCTACAATATTATTTATCAGGATGTCTCTCTTTCACTTTCTCTGTTTCTTATCTCTCTCTCTCTCTTCATCCTTAATTTGCTTGGTGACACCTCCTGCTCAGGATAGACTGCATGTTGTAGAACGTGTTCTGTCACACTGTTCTTTTTCCATTTACTGTGACAGTAACTTGTTTCAGATACTGAACCTTTTGTACAACCTGTCACACTCCAATCTCGCTTCTCCTTCCCTGATTGGATAGCTGTGCCTCTCATTGCCTGCTTCTCTCCATTAACCGGCCACTCATCCTGACATTTGGCCATTACTCTGTATTACATACTTGTCAGACACTTAACCGCTCCCTCCCTCACTCATTTTCTCCTTCTTACATCTGCAGCTCCACTCCAACTCTGACAAGGGCGATGGTTCTGTGAGCTACATCCTGTCTGGTGAGGGGGCCGGGTCTATATTCATCATTGACGAGACATCGGGTGACATCCACGCGGCCAAGAGCCTGGACCGAGAGAGGAAGTCCCAGTATGTTCTACACGCAAGGGCCATCGACCGGCGGACAAACCGCTCACTGGAAGCAGAGTCAGAGTTCATCATCAAGATCCAGGATGTCAATGACAATGCTCCAACATTCCCTGATGGACCGTTCTCAGCAACTGTGCCTGAGATGTCGGATGTTGGTAAGCCAGAAGCTTTAGACACCTTTTTCTAATACCAGACATTGATTTAGGCACTGATTTAGTCTGAACACACAGGTATAACTAATAACATTAATAATGGCTCAGTTAAGTTTTCTATTAAGCCATGGTGAGTCAGCATGCACAATACCAGAGCCCTGGAACTCACTCACCTAAATTGAATATGGTCATTTTTAATATTATTAGTTACATGTGTGCTTTTTATGCTATGACATGCCAAAATGTCTGTCATGAAGGTAACACACCATTGGGTACGCAAGCTCCCTCTAGTGGTACGCGGATGAATCTCCAAAATATGTTTTAAAGATTATATAAATTAATTTAATTGAAAATATTCAAATAAAAATACTTAAATTAAATTTAAAATAAGTTTTGCCTTTCCTGTAACTTTGTTTCAATAGCAGCCTGCTACGTAGTCACATTCATGAATGTAGCGCGTGTATATGTCTATGACTAGTTATGAGCTAAACTGTGATGGAAAGATAGTAATCGTAGGTAAAATGAATGGTTCAAAAACACTACAACTGTGGCTCCAAACGGGAACTATTAGGAAGAGAAGTGCGGATCAGCAGGAGAATATTTTGAGCATCCCTGCTGAAACTGAAGTGGACAACAGTAAACTAAACGCAAGTGCTAGTGGCTACTTAAGCAGCGCCAGTGAAGTTTCCACAGCACCTGCAGCAAACGGCACAAAGCGATATGGAGATATGACCTTAAGTTAATTGAATTAGCCTGAAGAAACCAGAGGTCTCCCAACTATGGTTCGGAGGACCGAAGCTGGAAAGGTAACGCATGCAAGAAAACATCCATGTTAACTAGTAAAGATGAAAAGGCAGCAAAACATCCTTTCATTTTTTGGAACAGCTAGAAAGGTAAAAGTTTACAATGATGTAGTTAAGTAATGTATGTAAACTTGCCACCGTAGGAACAGTGGTTACATAACCTTAAAAACGAACCACCGGGTAATTCTCACCGAAGCTGCGAAGCCCCAAAAATGGTATTCTGGACAGTCCTAATAGACAGAATAGAGGCCAAGCCCTTTTTCGAAGCTGGCTTCTGGGTTTCGTAATTTTGGTAAAAGCTGAAACATGATACTGGTCTTTTCTGTCCATACTCTAAGCTAAATGGTAGTGGCTGTATAAAAGTGAGCTTGTCACGAACAAATTAAAACAATTATTTTGTTCAGCAACCACAGCTCCCATGACTCTGTTAAAATGATGGTTTGGTAACATTTAATCACCCAGTACAGTAGTACATACCCATTTGGGACAGAATATTCAGAAAACTTCTATCTGGTCATTTAAAAAAATCCTTTCCATAGTACAGTTTAATGGGGGTCAGGTATTTCAGCCCCAGAAAGTGAAAGAATGATGAAATTTCTGCTTTAAAAATTATGTTTATTTCAAGATCTAACACCTGACCGTTTTTGAAACATGGTTTTGACCACATACAGTTAATTAAGACAACACAACAACATCGCTAGCCATAGCTGGTGATTCTTCAGGATGCACAGTCAAAGCACTATAGAACAGAGCAGCACTAGCATGTGAGGATGCACATTGCTCATGCAGGGACTGAAAAAGGATTGTGCACCTTTGCATTTTGCTCATGCAAAGTAGCTCTCTGGTGGATTTGTCATTATTTAGAGGTATTTCATGCTTGTCTAGAGTGGGCCCTAAGGACAAAAGCACAAACATTTAGAGAAATGTGCTCCAAATCCAAAAATGCTACAATACCAAGCGAAAACACAAAAATTTTGAGTATCTAAAAAGATTACAATTACTAAAACACATACACAAATGAAAACACAAAAATTAAGAATAATGCACTCAAAATCCCAAATACTTCAAATAGTAAAACTGCATACGTCAAATGCATTAGTGAAAACACAAACATTAAGACAAATGCGCTTCCAAAGAAGAAGTGCAAATGCCAAAACACATAAAAACACATATAAACATATGAGAATATAGTGTGTGTCATATGTTTTCAGTCTTGATGTAAGAAGGATTTAAGTGACCCCACATACACATAGAAATGCATATATAATTTCCTCGAATACAGGCAGACACAAGTGGCTTTTTTACTGCTGGTTTATTTGAAGGCTTCTCCCCAAATCCAGCATGAAAACTAAACACACAGTATTGACAAGAAAATAGACCTGTTAGCATCATATAAAATAATGACATGCACCAATACATTGTTGGCTGCATGCTATGAGAAGGGAATAGTGTTCGAGTCTTCAGAGGTTTCCTTATAAACATTCACCTCACATGAAAGTGCATTGTGACCAGCATAAAACTGTTCGCCGGTGCATATGACATGTCCATGCTTGCTGCTTGGTTGCTGGTGCGTCCTACTCACCCGAGAGCAACAAGACTTGTGTGTGACTTCGAGCTGAGACTTCAAAATAATAGTACTATTGCTGGTACTAAATTAAATAATGTATAAATAACAAATGCAACTTGGATAAATTCTCAATTATGACATAGAAAAGGTAAACAAATTCTGTAAATTCTGTAAACAATGTAACAGCAACAATAACAGCATAACAGAAGGGAAAGGCAACTAAAGCAGTCGACAAACAGGAAGTGCTCCAGGCTGCTACTGTTAATTATGTTTTGTGTTTGTAGCATTACTGAATTTTGACCACATTTCTGTTAAAGTTTTGTGCTTTTGCTCATGTATGTCTTTTGTCCTTCAGGGACACCATGCTAGTCCTCCAGCTGACTAAATTTGTTCCCAGTGTTCCTCCTAACATAGTTTTTAGTAGGCTTCCCTCCCACTAATTCTCATCATCAATCAAGCGACGTGACTTTGTAAAAACAGAGAGCTAACAGAGCATAAAGACCAGCTGGACTTTCAGCAGCATTTCACTCATTTCACTATGTGTCTTTACTTCTTGCTTCTCAGCTCCTATATTTGTCCCTATGTATCATTATCTCTCTCAGTCTCTCTGCCTGTCTCCTCTCTCTCTGAGTCTCTTTCATCTCTCTCAGTGGCTCTATCTCTCTCTATTTGATCTCCATCACTCGCACTCTGCTCTCGTCACCTGTACCTCCCTCTCTATCACTCATTTCTGAAACTCTCTGCTTGCTCAGTGGGGCATCTTCTCCTCCCTGTCTCATTCATTCATTGCTCTCCTGTCTCTCGCTTGGTTCTTTTACCACTTCTTAATACTTTCTCTCTTTGATTTTTTCTCCTCAGTAACCCTGTTACCCTGACCTGCAGTATTCAAGGTGTAAATGGATTTGTAGGTTACAGTAAGCAGCAAGCAGTGTAGAAATACATGAGTTATGTACACAGTCAGATCACTGCTATAGTGGAGTGTTGTTTATTGGATGGTGATGGCTATTTAATTAACACAGGCAGCTATTTCTCAGTCTAGACCTTAAAAATTATAAGCTCTGCATCAGGCTGTATGTCAGACCAAGAGGATTAACTGCTGATAGGAGCAGAAATACCACAATGTAAAATACGATAAGAATATTGTTGGTAATTTCAAACAACGAATTAAAAACGAAAAAACGGATTGTGTAAAACTGTATGGATTTGAAACACTCCAGGAACCTTGATTTAACATGAACTGAACATTTTATGCTCTCTTTGCCATAAGAACAAATGTACCGCATGTCTACCATGATGAATGAGATGGATAAAAGTTTTGGCTTCTCCTGTCTGTCGCTACATGGTCAGGCTAATGGGCTGTGGCTCTTTACAAGAGCACTGCTGACAACACACGCAGGGTTTTATTACAGCTCATAGTACCCATTAAGGGGAACGCTGGGAGTGTCACATTTACATAGAAAGATATTTTTTATGGTTTGGTTTTCATTTCAGATTTTACTCAGAGGCTAGTGCATCAGCAGTGACAGTAACATTATGTTTAGTGTTTGGGCTTGCTTGTAATCTAATGTGTTTGGGAGGACTTGTTTTCTGAGCTAGAAATTACATATTAGGACCAGAGCCAAGTTTAAAAAATTGCAGTCGATTTAATGAAAGCAATTTTATGTCAAAGAGTGATAATACAGATTAAGTACACAGGAAAGAATTATGTTTGACAAAAGAATCTTAACTCAAGGTCTACTTAACTAAAGAATATGTTATTAAAATAATTTTCAGAGACCTTTTAACTGCTGCCAAGGTTCAAAGTTCAAAGAGAGAGGTAGCCAGGGAACACCCAGCACAAGCCGAGCTGTAAACAAGCTCATGATGCCAAAAGCCAAGGAAAGTATTGTGGTTTTTACTTTGTTGTCCTTTAAACATTTAAGAAAACTGTAATAAAAGAGCTTTCCAGAGAGTGTTTAATGATGCAGGTGGCGAGTTCCTGTGAACTGCTTTCAGCTCTTTTAGGGGACGAGTGTCACAGGTAAGGGAGGCCCTTCAAACGACAGCCTCCACCTGCTCCATTATTTTTGGTGAAAGAGCAGGTGCACTGCAGCTTGTTTACTTCGTATGGCTCAATCATTTCCAGGAACCCCTGCTATTATTTGTTTACTTGTCACATTTTTCCCCAGGAAAGCACAAATACTATATATAAACTGATTTTAAGGAAGGAAAATACTGTATTCACTACAAATATTTTTCAGCTAGTTATTCCAACGATATCCACCAAGGAAACTATGCTATGGCAGGTTACACTGTAATAAACTGCTGTAAAAATACAGCCAAATTCTAACAGTGTTGTACTGTTCTTCCTAAATGCAGGGAAATAATGTATATTTTATGCTTTTTGGAGCCAAAAATAAGAAAAAATATTAACAGCAGGCTACTGTAAGATTTGACGGCACAATGCAGTATTTACATTTTTGCAGCAGTAATGGACAGAAGCCACATCATCCATTTCATCCTCTCTCCTGGAGTCAGACAGAAGGGTCAGTAACAATACAAACTTTTTCCAGTGATTTTAACCACATATTATGATCTTCATCAGATTAAGGTTAAATTTTATTGTGTCCCATTGGAGAAAATTGCCTTGGATTAAAGCAGCTCAGTGGAACTTTTCATTTTGTGTTGATTTTGGCGGTTCCTGTGGACAGAGGTGGTAGTGTTTCACCTAACGTTAGGTTACATGTTCCCTGCGCTTCACTCCCCGCTGCAAGGAGACTACTTCCCCGGGAGGAGAGCGTGCGGCAGCACCGGAGATGGACCTTCAGTTAGTGGCTGAAGCAACTGGAATTCAGCCAGAGCAAACCCCAGTGTCGTTTCGTCTGATTTCGCAGAAAAATCCGACCCGGTGGCAGGCATTAAGAATAACTGTTAGAAACTAATGGAAATAGGAAACCTTCTCGCTGTTGGTCTCAATTACTTATGTAGGTCATATAGAGGCATCGGTATTAAATTGAAGCTGTTTCATAACTGAGAGCTGGTTTAAGGGAATTGCTGTATCAAAACAAAAATCACAATAAAACACTTAACATAAGACCACACGTGCAAACATTAGCCTGAGATAAAACAACCAAGCAAATCAGTGACATTCACTCTATTAAAAACTACAAAATTCGAAGGCATACATCTCAAAACGTACACACCTTAGTACATAAATTACAAGCAAACAAACATCTCACTACATGCTTACAAGCAAACACATGATTGGTGAGAACCTGCAGTCATCTGAGTGCCTCCCTACTCTTCTGTCTATGCTCCAGGTGTTGCCCATTAATCAGTTTAACTGAGGTACAAATGAATGAACCACTGTGCTTAAACAAGGGGACCCTGTAACTCCTTCCAGAATTCATTAGCACATACTCAGAGTTCAACTATGGCTCAACCTTCGTAATGGAGATACATGACTCCATCAAAACATAGGGATCTATTTATGTAGCAACCAACCAGCAAACCTAGCTATCTGTTTGGTTGACCAACTAGCAAAACAGCTATTCAGTAATTCTTCAGCAATATTAACAAACATTGTTTCTTCATTGTAGCATGATTCTGCGTCAACAGAGGTAAAGGTATTACAAAAAGTCTTTGATTTGGATAGCTATCGCTGTATGAAGAACTGAATGTTTGGTCCACGTATTATGTGGACCATAAAAGTTCTGTCTTTCATTCCAGTTGCTTTTGGGGAGGTGAAACAGTCTCCAGCACAGTAACGTTGATCAGAGCCACAGATTTGATGTAGTTACAGTTAGAATCACTGCAGTAGTTTGTCCTCCTTAGTCAGCTGTGGAGAGCAGAGACCACAGGAACACCACCAGTTACGTTGTCCTGCAGGACAGTCCTCTCGCTGCCTTTCTGTTTCTGCCTCTATTCATCATCACTCCTTTTCCATTTGATTCAGCTCCTCATCTGTGTACATCTGTGTGTTCCACTGGATAACCAGCCATTGTGTCTCTGTAACCATGGTGGCGATGTCAAAGTTAGTGTGCTTGTGTGTTAGTGTGTGCCATAGATCAAGATGGCCACAATTAGGATAATGAGGTTGAAAATACTGGAATTTAAACTACTAGTTCCAAGGTCAACAAGTAATTTTCTCGCCATTTGTTCATTAAAGAGTTAAAGTTGTAACCATTTATAATTTGTCAGCGTTCATGAACACTTCCTATCTTTATTTCTTTGTGGTGGTCAGTGCTTTTGGCTAATCACCATCTAATCACTTATTATTTGTTCCCTTATCTGTGCAGGAACGTCAGTTTTCCAGGTGACAGCCTCAGACGCAGATGACCCAACCTACGGGAACAGCGCCAAGATAGTTTACAGCATCCTAGAAGGGCGGCCCTACTTCTCTGTTGACCCTAGGACAGGTAAAACTGCTTCTGTGTTCACTTTGAAGACCTTTTAACTGCTGCAAAAGTTCAAAGTTCAAAGAGAGAGGTAGCCAGGGAACACCTAGCACAAGCCGTTCTGTAAACAAGCTCATGATGCCAAAAGCCAAGGAAAGTATTGTGGTTTTTACTTTGTTGTCCTTTAAACATTTAAGAAAACTGTAATAAAAGAGCTTTCCAGAGAGTGTTTAATGATGCAGGTGGCGAGTTCCTGTGAACTGCTTTCAGCTCTTTTAGGGGACGAGTGTTACAGGTAAGGGAGGCCCTTCAAACAACAGCCTCCACCTGCTCCATTATATTTGGTGAAAGAGCAGGTGCACTGCAGCTTGTTTGCTTCGTATGGCTCAATCATTTCCAGGAACCCCTGCTATTATTTGTTTTATTTACTTGTCATATTTTATGACCAGGAAAGCACGAATACTATATATAAACTGATTTTAACGAAAATACTGTATTCACTACAAATATTTTTCAGCTAGTTATTCCAACAATATCCACCAAGGAAACTATGCTATGGCAGGTTACACTGTAATAAACTGCTGTAAAAATATGGCCAAATTCTTTTTTTTCTTAAACTTTATTGCCATTGACACACATTGACAGGCAATTNACAAAATCACCTTGAGATTGGGTTTCACTTGACATCCATGCATATATAGACATCGTACAGGGTATATATATATGTGTATATATATATATATATATATATATATATATATATATGTATTCAGTTTAAAAACAATCCTGGTTTACAGAGGTTTGCATGTGGGTAATAAAAAATCAAAAAATCGGTGGTATGTGCACATGAGTTTTCCAAACAAATGTAAGAGAAAAAATAAGAAACCATTCGTGAAAGAGGCCTGAGAACTAGTGGAACAGAAGCTACAAACTACTAGTGAGTGGCCCTCTATACTGTACACGCAGCTGTTTGATTTGCCTGCCTTACCTTGCTAACCTTTTCACAAATTAGACAGCTGCTCTTCCCACAATAAATTCATGAGTAGATCTGTGACTGAAATGTCTGAAACTTTCTTGAGATAGCCATCCAGCACCGTGATACGTAGTGTACAAAGTCCTGGATGAGCTACAACCTATAACATAAGCTCTTTTCCTCCCTGGCACTGATGTGTGCCTGTTTTCTCCTCGTTTTCTCATCCATTCTCTGTGTCTTTCCCAAACAAAAGCTTTCACAGACATGACACTGTGTCCATTAAAGGCACAAGAGAAAAGACCTTGTAGGGACAGTGTACAGAGAATATCAAAGTATCCTCAGTGAGAGTGCTTTTCAAAGCATATACCACTCAATGTGAATGGAATTAACCGGGACAGAAAAGAGGTTTTAGTACACAAGCTACACTATCTGTGTGGCCTGTGTTTCTGTGTGTGTGTGTCAGTGTCCAAATGTGTGTTTCCTGTATACAGAGACAGCTTCACAATGAAACATACTTATATTTACGCAGCACTTATTGCATTTCCAGTTGAGTAGAATAGATTATAAGGCTGTTTACTGCTTCTGGCACAACAGAATAAGATAAATAATATGGTACCTTCACTCTAAACACACACACACTAGTTTTCTTTGTTGTGATTGTTATACTGTATATTCCCATACACTTCAATAACAATAGGTCAGCAACGTGCTCATTTGGTTAGAACAATGTAAGAAGAGTGCAACTAAATTTGCAATAGCCTCTGTCTACATATATTTGTCAATAAAAACAGAAGTAAATCTGATAAAATTCTTATTTATCAAAAGGATTTCATTGTCATTCCCTCATGTGTGGCCAGCAAACAGACAGGTGGATTCAGGTTCAATTCACTGCAGTTTTCATGGTCTCCAAAATCCACTTCTCTGCTGTCAGTATTTTCAGAGCACTCAATTTTCACAGCTTTCATTTTGATCCTCCCACACAAGCCCTGTGAGTAAGTGTGTGTGTTAATTTGAACATGATAGAGAGCCCACCTTCATTTTTCAATTAGTCAATTTGTTCCTGACCAGGATGTCGAAGTATGAACGCGCAGACACAGGGGGCAACACAGGTTTAGTGACATTAGTCTCTCCTTGGCGCACTGCAGGCTTTAAATGGTTCTTGTGTTGGTGTAAGGTTTTGATTGTGGTGAACCTTTACAAAGAGGATGAAAGCCAGCAGTATTGAAGTGTGAAGGATGATGGAGAAATGAGCAGCATCAGTCAAGCAGTGATTTTTTTCCAGAGCTCTGATTTTTACAAGTTACACAAAGTTTCCCAACTCTCACCACCTTAAAATCTCAGCTGGTAAAACCTAAAGACAGGACCACCCCTGAGAGGAAGACTGAAATGACACCACATGCAGACCTTGTGGTGAGCACCATGTGGGGACTACCAGACATAACCAGTCACAAAATCAACTGGAAAGGAGTCAAAAGTCATTGACCAGAAGTCAGTGGATGGCTGGAAAAAGATCAAGGGAACCATTCACTTTTTTAAAAAATGTAACAGCACCAAACCATCAGCATTGTTCAGGCAGCTGCAGGTATACCCAGATATCTAGATGACTCTCCAGTTTGTTTGCTGCACGGTGCCGGATTGCAATGGCAACTCCTGCATGGGAGAGGGAGCAAGTATGTACACATCCATGGTTGCCCACAGATAACCAGAAGGTTGTCCAAACCAATAAACAGACTTAAAGGGCTCAGACTTCCAGACGGCAGTCAACCAGCAGACAGGGTGTCACAAAGGCAGATACCAGCAGGCAGAGCACCACAAAGGCTGGAACACTAAGGATACAGAGGACCAAAGACAATTTGGCAGAATGAATACTGGCTCCACCTGTTTGATAGAACATCAACACAAACTGTGCCAAGTCACGAAGAGCTAATGCTCAATGTACTGACTGAAGTAACAGGGAATTTAGGGTCAGCATCCCTCAACTCCAATTTGTCAGAGGAAGGTTAGCATCCATGTAGGCAACAATACCATAGACTGGAGCTAGTCAGATTCTGGTACTGCTAGAATCAAGAATCACTCCCAACATTCTGGACTTTGAGGGTCAGAGTAAAAGATATTCCATTAATGTTAACGCCTGATGTAAAGATGTAGCAGGCAAATGATGGATCCCCTACTACTAGGTGGGAAAGGGATTGGGCACCCACTCATTGAGTTAAAGTGAGGCTATGTAACCTTTGAAAAAAGAAATAGCACATTCTTCAAATCAAAAGTTTACACCAACCTCCCCTCCTCCACCTCCATGCTATCTTCTCCACCTGACAACAGGAGTTCCACAAGTCTCTGTCCCAGGTCCTGGACTACTGCAGCTCCCTCCTTGCTGGAGCCCCTGTGTCTGCTATCAGAACTCTGCAGCTAATCCAGAATGCTGCTGCCCGCCTGGTATTCAACCTTCCCAAGTTTCCCCACACCACTCCTCTTGTTCGGTCATGACACTGGCTCCCTGTTGCTGCTTGAATCCACTTCAAAATTCTGTGGCTGGCCATCCCATCACTCAGAAGACTCTGTGGTTGCTCATCTCAGTCAAGGTCCGTTCTGTCTCCACAGTGGTGGAAAGAGCTCCCCACTGAAGTCAGGACAGCAGACTCACTGCCCCTTAGTTATTTATTTATTTAAAACATTAAATGTAATTTAATGCCAAAGGCACAATTGCTCAATTCAATACACTCAGGGGTTTGCTGCACCTGCTTAATGTGTCCTGGTATGACCAGAACTTATGCTGGCTAATTGTAGCTAATGTCAGCAAACTTCAGGTAGATATTACTGATATTATTAAGTCAGTTCATTGATTTGACAACTCTTTTCTACTTGTGCTACTGTTACTCTAATTTTAACATTAATCACTATCCCTGCTTACATTTATTCTCATCACAGTAACAAATCCTTTTTTGTGTACTTGTGCTTTTTTAAGTATGTATAGAAATAATTAATTTTACTTTTTCTTAAGTATTTTTATTAGATGTATTCTACTTCTTTACATGTATTTTGCATACCTTACTGAGTAAAAAAAAAAAAGTCATTAAAAAAAAGTCATATGAGAAAGCGCACAAGAGAGTGGGCAAGAGGCCAGTGGACGGATTGACAGCCAATCAATCAAAGAAGCTGCTGGGAAGAAGTTCAAATAATGGAAGAAACCTGTACCAACAGGTTTTAAAATAACTAAGTAACATTATGTGCTTTTTGTTACACTGACTGAGTGGCCGAAATGGCTTCTTGAAAAAATACTGCACTGTGATTACGGCTTTAAACATCCCTCAGTCTGAGGTGAACACACACATGGGGTGGCTGCTTCCAGTGATCTACCTCCAAAGGCGCTTTGGTGGAATGATGACGACCATGAGCTAATAGCTGCACGTATTTACACATTGCCTTCATATTATACCAGGGATGTCCCATCATCAAAAAGCTGTTTGTGAAACTTAACACTGGCTTACCTGCCCCTGCTGCATGTCAGCTCCTCTTCAGCTGTGCGGGACTTTTGTTCACTGAAGTGAACTAGGCTGAACACTAGCACTAACACTAACTGAAAACCAGCTTCTCCTCAACCTTAGCAGCAAGGTCAGCAAAAAATATCTGATTCTAATTGCATGGGCTTTCATAAGGGCACATAATATTCCTGCTCTTTAACTGACTTTGAAGACTATTGTTCTGTCAGGGTATTATTATTATTATGTATGTGTGACACAAATTATAAATGTGAACAGTTGTTGACATGCTGAGCGTTGTTAAAAGATGTTTTAAAATAAAAAAATATGTTTTATATCTATATATTCTTTTGTCCTTTCTGCGTCCAATGGGAAAGCTTGTGTAACAATAATTCTTCAACTCCAATAATTATTTTTTTAAAAAGTACTCTGAGCTGATTTTAAAAGCGCTACTTTACACTTTTAATTACGTGGACTTTTACAGAAGTCATTTTGCTTTACTTAAAGGTATAATGAGTAGGATTTTCCTAAAAAACAATGTGTGGACTCATACAAAAAATAATCCCTCTCAATCATCACTTACGACCCACCAGAAGTGTATTTTCTTATTTTGCTGTGTCCGGGACGTTTCTGGGCATCAACCTTTGGGCAGTGGTGTGTAGCCCCCAGCCAATAACAGTGCACAGGGTGTGAGGTGCGGGACTCTATAAAAACGCAGCAACCAATTGCCAGATCGTAAGCATGTGGGGTCACCAGAAGTGTTATATGAATGCTATTCATTCATTTTTCTTTATAGTGTAGTCATCTACTAAACGTGTTGTGCGACTACATTGTCCTGTTTACGACTCCCCTGTTAGGGTATTGGGGAATTTTCGGAGAAAATTTGTGGCTGTACCACTGTCACAGCAGTCTGCCTGCTCCCTGACTTAAGTAGGTTGGAAAATGGGCTTCCATGCCCAGGATAACGTGACACGTCAATCTTGAGTATGACAAATATGATCTCTTGGCAAAAGAATAAAAGGCCTTTTCAGGGAAGACATTTTGACATGTGACAGTAGGAGGGAAACAGGTGTTAATTATAAAATGAATGAATTCCATTTTGCTGCTTCAATTTCAGAATACAGGTATTGTGAATGCGGCCTCACTGTCAGTCTGTCAAGGCTTACTGGGACACTTGAATACAACAGCGTCACTGTTATTAGTGACACCTGTGTTGTTCCGGTCTTATGCAGGCAGCACTATAGTGCACCTAGTCATAACCTTAATCTCCCTGTCCATCTCTAAAAAATGAATTAGAACATGTACTTTTATTTACAAAATTATGGAGGAGTAGCACGTTGATGAACAGTGCCAGTATTGATAAAATCCTAACAACACCCGTCCCTGAGTCTATAGAGCCTCTTAGAGGGCATAACCTGTGTAAACAAGAACTGCAAAGATTGAAGTTTTGTATTCTGGTTTAGAGATCTGAAACATGTTGGTTACTGCAGCTGTGCTGGAAATGTCTCATCTATATTTTATCAGTCATCCACAGGGATAAGAAAAATACAGTACGAGACAACACAATCCACCCAGAAATACAAGGTTCATGGGTGTGGGTTTTTTTTATTTCCCCTGGTGGGAGGTTAGATAATAAAAACCTAAAATGGACACAGCACCAGCTGTCTTCCCTTCTCTCACCACAAACATCCTTTACCCCCTCTACCTTGTTTTATAATACACAATTTCTTCAATCTCCTTCTTCTCTTCCCTCACCCTCCTCCCATTATTCTCTTTGCTCCCCTGTCTCCTTGTCAGCAAAGGATTGCTTCCCACCTGGAGGGATTTTGTGATTTGCTCTCTTTTGAAGAAGCAGTGCTATTTCAGAAAAAAAAAACTGTTAGAGAGAGGATCCATTAGTAGTCCAGAGCAAAGTCAGATATAGTTAATGTCCTCATCTAGGTGGTCTACAGAGACTCCCACTAGGCAAGGTCAGCCACAAGAGCACATGCCCACAAGCATTCAGGAAGCCAGATAACCTCCCTCACATACTCAGGTCCAATAGTGAAGCAGGGTTTTATCCACTGGTCTTGCAATTTATTTTCATGTGAGCTTTGCTTCCAGTTATCTCTTTCTGTTTGAATACAATCAGCCCTTTATGACTCCAGACAGCAGATATTAGTGGGCTTCATAATTTGTATCTGTCTTTAAGCTGTTTCTTAACCATCTTTTCTCTCCTCTTGTACACCTTCCTCAGCAGCCACAGTGTGTGTTCGTGTGTGTATGTCGGTGTGTGTATTTGTGTGTGTGTGTTCCTGCACCTAGCAGCTGAATGCTAACAGGCTGTTTAACATGGCCCAGAGTGCTCAGACTGGCAGACTAGCAGATTAAGGCAGGTGGCTGGATTAATGAAATGTCAACATAGAAGTTTGAAGCCAGGGTTGGTAACATTGGAGAAACCAGCAAGAGTAAGCTCAAGACTCAAAGGGGACTGCTTCCTCCAGACAAGTGTGTCAAACATAAAACTGAATCACATCAGTAAACGGTGGCCTTGCTACAGTATCCAGTAAGCTCTGGTTTTGCATGTAGATAATTCAGTGTGTTAGTTTGGTCAGTTACTAAGATAACTAGCTCATGGAGTTATTGTGAGCAATAGCATGTTCCTGGCTGGTTAGCATGTTTGCCATTAGTGCGCTAGCTACAGTAGTTTAACTGTGCCTGCAAGTAGTAGCTATGTCACTTCCAAAACATCAGGCCACAGAGGGCAGCTATAACATTTCAGAGTGTATTGCTAAACGTGGGAAACCATTCTGCAACAGGGAGAAAAGGCCGTTTTCTGGGTGGTTGGGACGAGTACTAGCTAATCACAGCACAGTAGGGCGGGGCTTAGCAGAAGCTGGCTCTACAGGTACACCAATCAGTTTTGCTCCACATTTCACTGAGATATTTGGTGCAAAAGTCAGAGCACACGGAACTTGTTATTTGTGAGCAAAAAAACAGCATTTGAGACTCGTAGCAGCAGATTCAAGCAGTTGTAGTTACTGACTTGTGTTTGTGCAAGAAGAATATCCAAGAAAAAAAAGTGTGAGAAAATATTCTACAGGTGTGCAACTATCATTACATGACTTCACATTTTTTGATACGGGTGTGTGAATGTGTTTTGCACCATATTCACTGCAGCAACTGCAGCAAAAATGTGAGCGCGTGAGTTTCTTAATTTGTGATTTGTAGAAAAAGGATTTGTGCTCCTGCAATGAAGAATTTGAGGAGGTGTTGTGTTGTGTTGGTGGGAGAGAAAAAATATTCTACAAGTTTGCAACTCCTGAAGTATTTTTCTCTGTGACTTCAAATTTACTGATACATGTGTGTGACTATTTTCTGCGACTACAAATTCCACCGTCACAGGTGCTCAGTTGTGCTCCAATAACACCTTCATACCTAATTAGCATCGCCAGCTGTAGCTGACACGAAAAACAGGGGAGAATTATCTTTGAAGGGATGTAGACAGTGAAACTATATTAATATGTGTTAAGTGCTCACAGTAGGTGTGTAATAGATGCACACAACAGTCAAAAACAAAAGGCACTAACACCAGTTTTGGAGCTTAATTGGCCTCACTACTGGAACTGGCCTTTTTAACATCACCAGTGAGAACAAGTTTTATTTTGTCGACATATTTGTCTCATTAGCTACTAGTTGATTGTGACAGGGAAAATAAAGCCCTGATACAGAGAAGTGATTGTTTTCCTCATATGGTATATGGCAAATCACACCTTTGTGACCCATGGCACATGAAAGGCATCTTTTTTAATGTAACTATTTTATCTTTTTTAATACAAAAAATAAATATAACAAGGGAAGAATAGAACATAGAAATAGAAATTTTTGTACAGCCTTGTCTGTATAGTACGCCTTGAACACCCCCAACCTCCCCATCTGTCATCTTTGTCTTTTTTTTCATCCTGTTTTTTGTTGTTTCTTGTTTTCTCTCATTAGATCATTTAATAAGGGAACACAAAAAGACAAGCTTCTAGCAGGTGCATAGCCTCAGTGTTTCTCTGTCAGTCTAAAACAAAATAACACCCCATGAATACCTTGTCATAAGCTGCAACAAACATCCATTCTTCCTTCCTCTTATCAGTGCCGTGCTGATATTATACAGTCATTTCCTTTTTGTGAAGCTCTCTGGTGGCCTTGGAGAGGAAGCACCGGCTCTGTGCCTTCATGCTTGTATGAGCACATGAATTATCAGGAGAAAAAAGGATGGCTAACCTTGGACTTTCTGAAGTGGAGAGAATCACAGGATGAAAACCAAACATTCAGACTGACAAAATGGCTGTGGATGGGTGTGTGTCTGTATGTAGGGGGATCCTTTCAGCCTAAAATCCCTCTCTTTTTTTCTCTTCTTGTCTGACTCTTGCCTTCCTCTTGTGCATCTTGTGCAATATATTGGTTTGTCCTTCTCCTCAGTAGATGCAGCTTAGTGTCGAGCTTAGAGAAATCAAAGATAACAGAACAGATAACAGAGTGGCAGTGATACCTAAGTAGAATTTTGAGGTGCTCATACTTTACATTTCAGTAGCTAATATAGTACTTCTTACTCCACTTTATTTATATGGCTGTAGATACTAGTTACTTCAAGATTTCGAATACAGATCATGATAAGCTCATTAACTCCAACATTGCTTTAGATTAAACTACCCAACATTAGATAATGTAGTTAGTAGTAGCCTAAGCAACAATAAAATGCTCGTTAAACATTCATCAATCAGTAATTTAACAGCGGTCCGTCTGCACAAGTGCTGCATGAGTACTTGTCTCTGATACCTTAATGCTGTACTAATTAATATTTTATTCTCAACAATGGACAATTATTATTATTATTATTATTATTGTTCTTATTATTATGGAACATTTTAGTGACTTTCAGCTCATTTTCTTTGGTTTTACGGCTCACAACTTTACTGGTTTGATTGACTTTCACTCATCAGCCTGATTTCCAGCAGCAGCAGGCAACTGTGAAAAAGCTCTTATAAAGCCAGCATACACTTTTGGGACATTTATGTTTATGAATAGCTGTCATTTCCTTTACATGGAATGTAATTGTAAAAACTGCCATAAAGTGGCTACAGGTTAAATCATTGTTATGTCAATCAGTGGCTTAGATGACCAAAGTGAACATGCATTTACGTGAAAAACTCCCACATTACTACAAATCCAATTACATGTGACTGTGATATAATCAGTACAACGGGACAGTATTCAACTGTTTCCAGCTTGATCTTGCAGAAACCACGTAAATGAAAGCTCATCTTTATAACTCAGCACTGCAGTCCTGTCCCCCGGGTTGCGTATGGTTCCATGAGCTCAGGTGCATCATGTTGAGTACAGTAAGGAGGATCAAACGGCTCAGTCTAATGTAATTGACTGTAATTGAATCGCTGTTTCTCTCTAGCCTCCCATCATTCCTACAATTCAGATTCTGTAGGGAGACTGCAGCATGTGTGCACGATGGAAATATAAATGACCTACCTCTGGCATGTGATGATGGAAATACTGTTGGATGACATCTATTATTTATTATGCTGTAGGGAAGATCTGAACTGTTTGTATGAGGGAAGCTCTTAACGTGAATTGATTCTAGTGATGTCAGACTCTAGCCTGGTTCCAGACCTGAATCGCTGCCAGCATCTCCAGTTTTTTCACCGAATCAAATTTGATGCTCAATGACGGCTTTTTCCCCAGTTGAAAAAAACTGTACCAGAGCCAGACACGCAGAGACAGAAAAACTGCCACAAAAAGTGTGGATGAGATCATCACAGTTGTGCAGATTATTGTGAGTCAACTTCCAGAAATAACAACTCATAAATCAGCATGTTTCTTCTTGAAGAATATCTACTACTCCTAGCAACTGCTACCACAGCTCCTGTGTCAGCTGAGAATGACATTTACTGGGTAAATGTGTCACTTGAGACCGGGAGGTGTTGTTATTTTGACCAAACCAATCAAACAGACAAAGGCTAACATGAGCCCAATGTCAGACTGAACAAGGAAGAGAAACGAAATGACAGTAAAGTCTGATCAGACTGAAGGGTTCAGTAAGCCTCAAACAAACTAGTTTATCTGACGTGTTGTCCAGACACATCTAAAGGTGAAACTGTCCTCCCAATAAAAACAACAGCGTCACTCGTTTTAAGAAATGCCCCAAGACGACATGTGTTTACACTGACGTGACAAAGACCTCCGTTGTTATAGAGCCACAGAGGTCGGGGTGGTTGGATGCGTCAACAAAACGTCACACGTTGACGTGGGAGATCACATTGGTTTCTTTCTAATGACCGTGACCCCTAACCTTAACAAAGTAGTTCTTAGAGTTGACCATAGACTTTTCACATCATAAAACTGATTTTATGTTCCAACATTGATTTGAAACAGTTTTGGAAGGCACTGAAATATGATGTCTTTTTGCTTCAGGCTCAGAAAACATTTCAACAAGCCGCTCTGGAGGGCACGGACGAACAATGTATTTTGTCATTTAATTTGGAGGACTTGTTGCAAAAAGAAAAAGTGTTAATAACTGCTCTGAATAGTCAAGCAGTGCAAAAAGGATAATAGCATATACTTTCAGTCTCCCCTGAAAGGCATTTGTGATGTTGCACAACAAGTAGTTTTAAAACAGAGTGCTTGAAAAATAAGTTTGAATCCTACGTATTTTCTCTACTCTGCGGACCTGAAGTGGCCCGTGTGAGGTGGGCATGCATGTTGGATTGTTGGTTGCAAAAGGTGACTGACACAGCCCCCCAATTCCAACAATGGAAAGGTGTATAAGAGAGTTTCAGATGATGGTTTTTACACATCCAGCAGTCACAGAGCAACATTAGCATTGATTTGGAGTCGTGTTTGTGGCCACCTGATGAATGTAAGTCCAGTATTCATTCTCCTTTTTAGCTCTGTTTTTGGTCTCTACCAACTCCTGAGAAGGGCTCTTTAGCTACTAAAATGCTACTAAATGCTCCACTATGTTCCCCAGCTAGTCTCTGTCTTTGCCTGTCTGCTGTTTGGTGCTGAGCAGGTAGTGTACAGTGGACTCATCAGAGCTTTTTCACTGAAAACAGATGCCTGCTGTGAGCCAGACAGCTAAACCATGAGCTGAAGATCATTATAAAGCTCTGTGAAGCTGAGGGGAGCTTCAGATTCAGGTGATAATTCTCTGTAGGTTCGCATCTACGACCAAACGTCTTTCACATTGTCACATTGTTTTCTCACTGTCATACATTATATACATTATCTTGGAGTGTATAAAAGAATTGTAAAAACGTTTTTTTCAGAATCCTTATTGTATTGTAAGTAGGCAGCCATAGTGTGTATACTATTCATAATATCATTTAGGTTCATAGGTATATGAATAATATATACAGCATACATAAAAACATATTAAAGTAGATGTAGTATGTAGTAGTATGTAGTCTGAAGTGGTGTAATATATGATTTGCATGCAGTATACTATACATAATATACACAATAGTATTATTATATAGAGATAGAAGAAATATAATGCAATGTAATACAGTGTTATATTTGTTACTACTACTCTAGTACTACAGTGATAATAATTTTAGCACATGTGCTCCCTGGATGGCCACACCCTGCCATCTGTACCTTGACTACATCCTTGATGTTTCCCTCCTGATGCTCTGATGCACAAATATACTTGAATATGCATTTTGTTTTTCATATATTAACAGCAGTAGCCACAGTGGTTGCTTTTTTAAATTGCCAAAAATGTATATCAGGTGAAAAATGTTGAAAGATTAATGTAATTTTGGTGAAATTAAATGATGCTAAAAAGCAGCCAGACTATTCACTGGGAGCGTGAATGCAGAAACATCCACTGAGCCCTAATATATATGCTTAGCCTCCCTCCCCTTGCTTTCTGATCTCTGTCTGTCTCTCTGAGTTAAAGCAGAGAAAAATATCCTACTCTTATCTTCCCTCTCTTCCTTGCTCTCCCGTGTCTGTGTGTGAAGGATTACAGTGAAAAATGAGACGAGGGCATGCAGAAGAAAACTGCATTATAATGTCAAGTATCCTTTACTGGGGAAAATTCACAATCAAATATATTTCCCTGACTACAATCCTTGTATTATTTGGGCTGCTCTCATTTCAGCATTAAGCGGATGGTGGAATATGCACAGCTTGGGGCCATTTGGTTTTCTGCATGTGGTGGCGAGTTTTGTGTCATTCTGTCAAAAGTACTGAAGCTGGGATTATACTGCGGTCTGGGAAGAGACGTCTCAATACGTCCCTTCCAATCAAATCCAATAATGGCACAAAAGTATCGGTTTTGGACTTCAAAAAAACCCCAAAATCCAGTGACAGCTACTTCCAAAATTAGAATTGTGTCGATTTTTGTCCCTGGCTCAGGACTGTTAGTCTCTGCCACCATCTCTCTAACACAGAGGCATCCCTATAACTCCAGTCCCTCCAGCTTTTTACCCTCTCTCATGCCAGTCCCCTCCACTCATTTTCAAACTCTCTCTGCTTCCCTTTGTCCTCTATCTTGCTCTCACACATCCCCCTCACTCTCTCCCTCTCTCTCTCTGTCAGTCTATATGTGTCTCTCCTCCGGTCACTCTCTGTGATACAGGTGCATAATGTGTGCTGCCTGTCCTGTCCAGTCTGCACCGTGTCTCTCTGCTCAGTCAAAAGGGGCTGATAAGGCCAGATGGCTCTCTGCTTTGTTAGCCTCTGAAGCGAGTAATGCAGTGGAGCAGAGCCTCCAGGCTAAACACTGTCTGCATCTCATGTGGGAGAGGTGTGTGTGTGTGTGTGTGTGTGTGTGTGTGTGTGTGTCTGTTGTGGCAATTCTGTCCTTGTTAGAACCAGTTTGGGTTCAGACCTTCTAAGTGTGGACATTTTGCAAAGTGAGGTCATTTTGACCTCACTCCTTCAGGCTGCTAGTTTTGGCCAAGACTTAAAGTCACTTGAGGTTACTTCTGATTGTTCCATGTAGCCATAAAATCGTGAAATCACATACACTTAAATCAAAACCTTACCAAACATAAACAATGTTATTTGATATACATGTGTGTGTATTTGGGTAACTTGTATTTCCAGTAAATTGCCTTCAGAAGACAAGTGGGCTGAAACTGTATTATCAGAACCCACTCTGACACACTTGAATAGTGAGATCATCCACTGGCTCACACAGCTACACGATTCTCAGTCTCTTGAGCTCAGATGGTGTTTTTATTTTATTTTATTTAATATTTTATTAAGGGCAAATATTACTGCACATAACATGAAAAAAGCGCAAGACTTCACATCATTTGAACTGGTTTCTGCATGAATACATCTTTGTTATGGTATAGTTGTTACAAACAACTTCACACTTGACACTGCACTTCCTTGGGTCCTCGGCAATGTACCGGCCAAGTGTGAAGTCGACCAGATTAAAGGTTGTCGAGACAATCGAAGGACAGACAGACAGACAGACAGACAGACAGAGACTCCTTCCATTTTTGTTAGATAATAGAATAAGAAAAATTAGATACACCCATGATAATAATAATAATAAACTATTTTCAATATTAATCACTTACAGTAAATAACGAGAGTCTACAGCTACACTAGCAGTGGGTGTGGCTGTACTTTTCTTGGGACAATAACAATAATTGTCATTAAAGACTAATTCCTATTTCGTATGTGTGGCCATAATTTCGATTAATTTTGGTAACATTATACTCACCAAGTTGATTGTGGAGATCGGGGAACACAGTGACATCACTAAAATAAAGTGCAATCAGACTGGTTGTAAACAAGTCAACAGTTTATTCAGATGATCTAAACCACTTTATTTTTATTGATTTTTAGCAATGTCGCCGTGCTTCCAGATCTCGGCAATTAATTTGTAGAATACAGTGTTATTATTATTACTGATAGAAATGATGACCAAACCTGAATGGTCCTTCAGTGCCTTATCTTGTAAGGAAGAACAATGACATTAGTCACAACACTGGATGTCACAAGGTGGATGCCAACAGGACCATCAGCGATTAATGGTGGGTCTGCTTTGAAGCTCACCAGCTGCACACCAAACGCTCTGGCTCAGGCCGGGGTCCACAGGGCAACACCTGAGGCTTCAAAAACAGGTGACTGTATGTGGGATAAGGCTGTGACACTCTCTGTGCAGGCCTCTGACTGGAAATAATGCAAAAGAAAAGTAATAAGGAGAAGGGGAAGCCTTAAATAGTTTATTATAGTTTTTAATATATACTTTTCTCACCTTTCTCACAATTTTTGTTAATTTAAAGTGTTTAGGCTTTGTGTTCCACCTTGCATTGGAGATGAATGGGAGCAGTGGCAGATTAAGGTGGTCATGGAGCCCCATGCTACACTTTTTGTGTGCCCCCCTACCATCCCATATTACCAAAAAAAAAAGTAGCCGGTTGGAAATATGACATAGAACATGTGTGCACACACAAACATACAGATGTCTACAGATGTAACACACAACAATGAATAATGTATGAAAAAAAGTAGGATGTCAGAAATATTTATCAAATCAGTTTGATTTTGTGTTGAGTTTGTGAGAGAAATCGTGCAGAAATCCTCGGTTTCAGCAGGACGCCGGCAGACATGCAATCTATACCATGTGATTGATTTATTTCAGTGTGCAAGAGGACAGACTGGTGTACTGGTATGAGTATGTGTGTGTGATGTGAAGAAGAACTAGTATGCATAGGCTATATGTGTGTTTGTGTGTGTGTGTGAGTGTTTTACCATCAGATGAAGAATATAAGTTATAAACATGAGCTCCCATTCCCTGTGGACAAACCATATTATCATATGTTTTATATTACAGCATATCACTCTGGTTTCAGCTTATAATAAGGAAATGTGTCAACTACACTGTCAAATTAGTGTTTTGTTTCTTAAGAATCTTATACAACCAATTCCAGTGAACGTGCATAAAAATAACAAGCCTAACTGTGAGTTTGCATATTGATATTGCCTAATATATTTCATGAAGGCAGCAGGAGATGCACTGGATTGTTCAGTGGAACTGAATGCAAAATGAAAGCAGTCTCAACAAGTACATTAAAAAACATATCTGGTCTGTTTAGTGACTTTAAAGTCTCATATTTCACATTTGATTTTAACATTACATAAACATCAATAGAATATTTAAAAAATGTTTCTTAAGTAACCAATATTTCTGCATTTTGTGAAAACCTAACTTCAGTTTTCATTCCATCGTTTTGGTCCAGACTGGAGTACCTCAACAACTACAGTATTTGATGGATTGAAATGGTTCTAGTGATGCCCTGACTTTTCATCTAGCGCAATCATCAGATCACAATTTGAGTTTGATTTTTCAAAATCTGGTTATTTGTGGACAGGGTATTTTAGAGGTTTACTCAAATTGCAATGACCTCAGTTACTGTGTTCTTGTATTCCCTAGAGCCAGTTAGGTCAGGTTCACCTGACTGGATGAATCTGTTAAGCGGCTGAAACCTATAGGGGGAGGGTCAGACGACACCAAGATAGTTAATGGACAGTGTATGTAACAATTAAAACTCACTGCTTTGACATTGTGTCCAGTCCTCTATTTATCTTTATAGGACAATGCTACCATTCTCCAAATATGGTCACCCAACAGTATGGGAGCTTGGGCACCCTTGGGCTCCCATGCACTCATATAATTGTGCCTTTAATTCCAAACAGTGTTCAAAAAACAATGTGCCATTGACTCTCAATAATCCACAGACCTCACAGGAAACAGTTTTCTTTGGAACTAGTTTCTACTGAAGAAATAGTCCCTATAAAAATCATTGATGGTATGTGGATTACCCAGAATAACTGCAGTATTGTTTCTGGAAATATGTATTGCTGTTAAATTAATGTGAGAAAGTGAGAAAATCAACAAGCCCTCCAAATTACACAACAAAATATGTTGTTTATGACTGCCATTCAGAACGACACATCATTTGTCTGTGCCTTCCAAACCTGTTACAAATAACTGTGGGAAAATAAATCTGTTTTATGATGATGACTTAACACTACGAGTGACAGTGGAGACAATACTCACCCCAAGCACAGCCTGTTCACCCTGGTTCCATCTGGCAAGAGATACAGAAGTATCTGCTGCTGCACCACCAGACTACAGAGCAGCTTCTTTCCTCAGGCTGCGACTTCTAAATTCATCCTCCTCACTCCACCTATATCAATAGTTTTTTGTTTGTTCTATCTTGTTCTTTTGTGTGTGTAGCATAAAGGGACTACAACTTAAATTTCGTTTATACAACCTTGTGTTGTAAACTGACAATTAAATGAACCCTTGAACCCACAAAAACGACTTGGTTAGGATTAGGGAAAGAGAGGCATCTGACTTCCCTGGGAAAGCCCTTTTCTTTTTCTTTTTTTCAACAACAATAATGGAAAATAATGGAGAAATTATCGACATTATATTTCCATTTCATTTAGATAATATTGTTGGAAAGAATTCAGAGATAAAAAATCACACCAAAATATATAATGCAACTAGTGAGGCAGCCTCTCACAAAATTGAACTGACAAAATCATCAGTTTTTGTATGGCAATGTATTTGTAAGTTAACCTATGAAAGCATTACAATTACACTTTGTTACATTTTTGTGCTAAAGACATTCATAATGCCTTTGCAACAGTGTACATCACATCTTAACTGCACCACATGACGTATGTCAGTGAAACAATGTGGCAGTAAAAGCTGCAAGAAATCAAGATAACTAAACTGACAGCACAGACTCATCACTCATGATAAAACCACAGATTTTAAGAACTGTTGGTTGAAAGCTGGATTTGAACTATATATTTTGTTGATGTTAGACAGGCTGTCCAAATCTGGTCCATACCTTCCAGCCACAACAGTTCGATAGGCCTAGAGACAAGTTATTATAGGACAGTATACAAAACATTATAGGAAACATGGCAGTTAAAATAATAGTAATAATAATAATAACGCACCTCAGCGATGACTTTTCACACATTGCATTACACATTGCAGTGGATGCTGTAATTGTTAATCAGTCAATTTTTTTACTTGAAAATAACTTTGGGAGGTGGAGGGGTGAGTAACTCCCATTACACCAGGTACTGAAAAATCATGGTTTAGGTTTAAATAAGCACTTAGGGCAGGTACTTAGGAAACATTGTGGTTTGAGTAAAAAGGACCACTTTGTTAAGGTTGTTAACCTTTGTCATCATGGCTATATTAATAACCACTTGGTTAAGGTCAGGGAACAACCACGGTCAGAGCTTGGTCACTTGAACGTAACCATTTGTCATTTTGGGGCAGTTCCTGAAATGATGAAATGATGATTCTGTAGTGTTTCTGCAGACAGAAATGTATGTTTTCATAATTTGGTGAACTAATCCTTTGGACATGGTTTAATCATGACCAAATGTCAATTATAACTGATTTAGAGTGATGATTTAACTCTGCATTAAACTGCATATAACCCTAACCAGATGAAGCATACTCTAGTTGCAGACTGAATAAACTGATGCTCTGTGCACAGTGTAGTCATCATTAATAAGTCCTTGGTGGTCCAATGACTGTAACTAAACAGACTTTTTCACATGTAGCTTAATTGGGTTTGCTCCAATACTCTCTCATCTCAATCTCAGGTATCATCCGTACAGCGATGTCCAACATGGACCGTGAGACCAGGGACCGCTATGCTGTGGTTATTCAGGCCAAAGACATGGCAGGCTCGGTGGGAGGACTGTCTGGATCCACTACTGTCAACATCACCCTCACTGACGTCAATGACAATCCTCCAAAGTTTCCACAGAGTAAGTGATCCTTCTCATACTGCCTCATCTTTACGCTTCAGCTCAGAGAAGTATAGATTTCATCATACATACAGATAAATTTGCCATAATCTTAGACTGAGAGAAAGTCTAACAGTACAGTACAGAGACTATACTTTTATCACAGCACAGCTCCTGTCAAGTGGTCAAGTGATCTGACATAAAGTCTAAGTGGCAAGCATACATAAAAAACACCAAGGTTACCCAAACACAACATGCGCACATGGTTAGTGAGTTTAATTTATCTGACCTGCAGGCCACGCATTTTAATATTAGCAAATACATTTGCTGTCCAAAAGAAGAAGCATCAACTTTGAACACCTTATTGGCCAAGTCCATATTAAAGTAGGACAGCTGTGACCAAACTTCCAGTCCGTATCCACACTGCTGCTGTACAAATATCAAAGAATAACAATATTTTCACATCAGTTTGACTGTTCTGAGACACTCTCTTCCTGCGGATGAATAGTGTGTGTGTGCCCACACAAAATGATTAATAATCTCAACACTCATTAACACACACACACATACACACACACACACACACACACACACACACACACATCGTGTTTACAGCTTCAGGCCAGCATGAGTATAGTATTATGCTAATGAGAGTAGTAAGCATGTCAAGAAATGTTATGACAAGTGGCATAGCAACTCAACCTACTTATTTAATATGCACAAGTACAATATTCAAGCACATGGAAACCCACTCATACAGAAGCACACGCACTTACAGTGTATCTATGTGTCAGTCCTGTGACTGGGAGACCTGTTCACGGGGTACCCCACCTCTCGCCCAATGGGAGCAGGGATACTACTGCCAGCTCCAAAAGTCAGTGCTCACATTATAGATGCTTTTAAGTCTTTAAAAGCTTAGCGCAAACTATATTAAAATATCTGATTGATGACGATCGGCGACTTTAGAAAATAGGAGACGAAGACACACACGCCTGTCTACATTAGAGGAGCTGAGGTGGAGCACGTGAACAGTTTCATTATAAATCATTACAGTAACATTACAAAAGTCTCTTCACCCTGCTGCCATCTGGCAAGCAATACAGAAGTATCCGCTGCCTTACTCACCAGACTCCAGACCAGCTTCTTTCCTCATCCTGTGAGACTCCTCACTTCATCCACCATAAAAAATAGTTTTGGTTTTTTGTGTGTAGCATGAGGGGACTACAGCTGCATTTCGTGTGTTGTATAATGATAAATAAATTAACCCTTGAACCCTTGAATGGTTATGAGAATGATGCGGTCACTGCGCAATCTTGTAGTTTTTTTATGAAACTTTTATCCCATACTTGAAGAATGGATTTCAGATTTGTAAACCTTCTTATGTCATATGAAAAGAAATCCATATTATTTTTTATTTATACATAATTTTTTGTTCATATTTTCTTTAAATTAAAAACCAGAAACATATTCAAATTTATCTTCACGTAAGAGTCACTGCCTCTTTAATATAGTTAGCAAGTCAGGAACCAGGAAGGAGTTATACTGGCCTATGATGTTAACTTAGAAAGTCATGTTAGTAACATAATTACAGCAGCTTTTTATCACTTGAAAAACATATCAAAAGTTGGAGGATTTATGTCTCAAGCCAATTGTGAGAAACTGGTTCATGCATTCATCTCCATCAAACTACTGTAATGCTGTCTTTACTGAGTTACCCAAAGAATAGGAGGGCTCCAGTTTACATGTACATACAGAGCTGAACATATTACTGCAGTACTTAAATCACTTCATTGGCTCCCAGTGCAACACAGAGTCAAAATTTTAAAGCAATTAATGATTTGGTGCCACAGTACATTTCTAACGTGCTCACTGACTGCAATCCAGTCAGACCTTTCAGGTCACCAGGTGGACAATAATAAGATCCAGATATTGTTAGGGAGCTTTTAGTTTCAGTTCTCTGAAACAGACTGCCTGATGACCTTATATCAGTCAAATGTGTCCACATTCAAAAGCTACTAAAACCTGAAAACATTTCTGTTACTGTACGCACTTTAACGTTAAGTACATTGAACTTATTTGTAAAGAAATGTGCTTTATGAAAGAAATTGCCTTTCCTTGCTTTGTCTGGGTTAAGCTCATCCTGTAGGAAATGTTGGCCTGTGAGAGTGTGAGCAGTTGCACAAGTCTAAACTAATTAAAAACTACTTGCACACATCAGTGTCTCAGGCCAGAATATGTGAGTTTGTCGTGATGTTTCATCCAAGCTGTATTAGACAGATCTTATTTGTGAGTTTGAAAGAAATCAATGTATTCCCTACATGTGAGATGTTATTCTTTACCTTTTGTTTTGTTTTATTAACCATGTATACAACACTTCAAACTGCATTTGTATGAAATTGTGCCCTGCTACTTGAACTTGAAATATAGCTACTGTAAATTCTCAAATAGTGGCCTTTTTTTTTTACTTTTACCTTAGAGACTTTTATTTGGAACAGGCTTATATCAGCGGGGATGATGGTGGAGGCTTTGAAGCAGGCTGACACATGGCAGGTCTTCAGTGAAGTGTTAAAGATGTCTGTGAATACCGGAGACAGTTGATCAGCACAGTGCTTCAGGGTGGATGGAGAGACAGAGTATGGCCCAGCAGCTTTGTGGGTGTTCTGCCTCATGAAAAACTTGTTGACGTCCCTTTCCAGGATGGAGAGAGTCACCTGCATTTTTTCCTACTTGTTCAGTCAGAGCAAACAGTGAAACAGTGAAAGAAGATTTCAAACTGCACATAAAAATCACTAAATTTTATTAAAAGATTTCATGAAAACAATGATTGAAATGTTGTGTCGCTGTTGCAGAGAGCTACCAGCTGTACGTACCAGAGCTGGCTGCAGTGGGGAAGGCAGTGGGTCGGATCAGAGCCACTGATGAAGATGAAGGGCAGAACACTGAGATGACCTACAGCATCACTAATGCAGATGCAGCTGCTATCTTTACCATCACCACTGATGCTGACCACAGGGAGGGAATCATTTCCCTTAAGCAGGTATGAATCAGAGTACAAAACACACAGGCCAACAGTGATGCTTATGTAAGTACAGAACGTGTTTCAAGTATGGCTGAGAGGCACGCTGTAATAGGCAAGTAGGCTGTAATAGGCAAGTAGGCAACAGGATGACATTTTCTTCTTTGGTCTGTGCTTTCATTTAGTCTTTCACAACTGTCACTGACCAGTTCCTCGATGTTTAATCCTTTAAAGACTTAGGTGTGTTTTTTCTCCACAGGGATGCAAGAATGCAACTCTATGTCTTAACATTTGTGGTTGTCACATTGTCAACAAGTCGCATTGTGCAACTGTCACTGCATTTCAATTGAAGTTCAAATCAACATGTTGTTTTGTTTCAGGATGGACTGCGATTGGCTAGTCACATCACTGCAGTGCAAAACAAAAAGAATAAAATTTGTAATAGTTGTATGTCCCAGCTGTAAGCAGCAATGAAAGTTAAAGCAGGCTAGCTTTGCAAGGGAAGTTGGACATCAAGCTTGTTTTCTTTTTATTTCAAATGGGAGTTGATGCAAAAAACAATATCAGCATGGAAATCTCAGGTACTGTAAATCACAGCATGTTAATCATTGTGCAATTCATCTTTGATTGTAAAGGTTATATCTCCAAACACATCCTGTGACCTGTACATTATCCTCACATGTGAATTATGAATTAACATTTAAACAGGACTTGCACAGTGTCTATAGACCGCTCTGAGTGGCTGATCAATTTTCTGACATTGATTATTAATCTATGCTTTTACTTAGGGGGTAACCAAATTCAGCTCAGTCAGTCACATGGTGTTAGTTAAAGCTTTGCAACTGCAGTAGCTCATCTCTGTTGGCCAAAAGTAAGAAATCAATATATATAGGGTACAACAGATTGAACTTGCAAGCCATTTGGTCCCTGGAATGTTAACTCCCAACTCCCGAAGAAACACTGTTTCGCACTAGTTGCAAATGCAGTAACTCATCTATACTGCCAAAAAATATATACTATATATTTTATACAGATGCTATAATCATGAATTGTGGGAGCCAAGGTCAAGAGAGACCGGGCTCAGTGTAATGAGTATGGAATGCAGCACAGAGAGAATAATTATTCCCAACACCTGACTTTTTTTTTTTTTTTATCAATTATCAATCAGTAGTCAATAGTCAATAGTCAATAATCAACTATTATCAATGGGTGTTCTTAGAGCTTGGAATTTCAATGGCCCCCACAAAAAAGATTCACAGTAATGAATGCCTAACAGGATGTCAGTGCATAGACTGTGAATGACTATGTATTAATTAAAGTAATAGTAAATGGCTGCATTTATAAAGCACTTTTATCCAGCGTGCTTTACAATTTGCAGCTCAATCACCCATTCACACACACACACATATACCAATGGCAGCTAGCTATCATGCATGTATGGAGCAATTTGTGTCTTGCCCAAGGACTCTACGACATGTGGACAGAAGGATCTGGGGATCAAACTGCCAACCCTGTGATTTGTGGACGACGTGTTCTGCCTCCTATGCCACAGCCACTCTTTCTTATTGCATACAGAAATTACACTGAGTATCTTCAGAAAAAAAAAAATTGAAAACAGAATATCACAAAGTTTAGATGGGTTGAATGAGAAAGGCTTCTTATGAGTGGGGAAACATTGTTCATAAAATATGGATACCAGTTGATCAGTATCAAAAACACCCAATACAAAGCATTTCACAAACCATTTGCATTCAGGAATGAACAAAGCCTGTCAGGGGTCATATGGTAGAAAAATACATTTGCACAGATATCTGTGCGCATGAATTGCTAAACCAAGTGGATGTCTTAATAATCTTTGTGTACAGATTGGTAAACCATGCACACAGATTAATAAACTTTGTGAATTGCTATACTGAGTTTACAGTTTAGGGGAAATTTGGAAATGAGAATTCCAGAAATTGCATCTGGCATTCAGAATAAAAGCCTTTATCATTCTTTAAAAAAAATATTTGTTATGATCAGACACATCATCAGATCCCTCCAAAAGCTGAAAGAAAGCTAATTTGTTCCGTCAATAATCAGTGTTAAATAAATCAACTCCAAAACGCGCAATGTGTAGTTTTCACTGAACACCTTCTGCTTCATGTTGGTGTTCATGTCAACCAGCAACAGTGAACCCAACAGCTGTACAGCTGGTAAAGTTTTTGGTCGTGCACGCCATGCACAGGTATACAAGTAGATCACTTGCAGGTCTACCAAGTAAATCATAGTCTTTTTAAATTGCGGTGTCACAGATGCACAAAATACTATTGTTAGCTTTCTGTACTATGTGTTCTATGTTTTACTGAACATCCAACATGTAGCTGCTGGTTAAAGAGTTACTGAAAATACAGAGAATCCTTTTTATCTCTGTACTATCATTTTTATAAAATGAGCTCGTATGTGAAGTGATTGGTCACTTCCTTACTATATAAGGAGCCATGGCGACCCTTGTCTGTTTTGTTCCGTATTTGCCCACTTTGAACAATCCAATCGAATCTGTCTCATAACTAAACCCCACCCACACTCTGAAATACGTCACATTATTGGAGATAAAGACACTGTTGTTTCACTTTTACTGTAACACTATCAAACCCCCCACCCCATTTTTTCTGAAGGTCAAAGCTCCGTGTCAGAAGTCTAATCACTACGTTACTGTTGTTACATTACTGTCATCACTACCTGAGTATAGGTGTGTGTTACATTAGTCTATGATGACTGTTATCAAGATGTAATTTTCCATTTGATATTGTTGTAGTTAAAATCTTCGAAATGTGTCCTTAGTAGGATAATTGTGCTTTGTGTCTCCTCCCCAGTCTCTGAACTATGAGAAGAGAAAAGTTCACACACTCAACATTGAAGGCTCCAACACTCATCCAGACTCCCGCTTCTCCCACCTGGGGCCATTTAAGGATTCCACATCGCTGCGAGTTATTGTGGGTGATGTGGACGAGCCTCCTGTCTTCTCCATGGACTACTACATTATGGACGTGTATGAAAACTCACCTGCTGGCACCCAGGTTGGCACTGTAACTGCCGTGGACCCTGATAGCACCAACAGCGCTGTCAGGTAAAGGAAACAGTCAATGATGTGATGTATGTGTAAGCGTTTTTGCATCTATATGTCTGGTAGTATATTTGTACAGCATGTGGAGCAGGTCCACTAAAGAACTGTACCACTTTGCAAAAACCTCACTTCTCTGAAAATACATTTCCCTCACTGGTTCCTTACCTGCTTATGTCTCCCATGGTACACAGGCTGCAGCAGGGGCACAGCGCTGCTTTTTTTATGGTCCCTCCCCTCATTCTTGGCAGGTAGAGGCAACTGGTAGAAGGGACTGTGTTTTATGATCATTTTTTAGCCTCTACACTGTCTCACTGGCAACTAAGGGCCCTGGCCAAGCCAAAATTCTGATTGTGGGTCATTGCCCTCATTTTCTGCCAAACTGATACTGGTGTGCCTGATGTTATCTAGACTTGTAGCCTACTGTTTTGGCACATGGGAGTTGTCTTGGCCAGGGGCCACAGGGGTAAACATAGTTTTATCACAGTTCCATCACCTTGGAGGAAGTCAAGCACTTCTGTTGTAGCTTGTTGACAGCAGAGGGACGTTCCTCAAAAGGTCCTAGAGCTGTGGTTTGCACAACTGTGGGATAGCAGGTTGTGGATTGACCAGCACAGTATCCCTAAGAATTATATTCATATTGGACGATTCCACACCTCATGATTTAAGACCACCCCCAGTGTCAGTGCCAATTGGGGGAAGTAGTGTGTCCTGTATGTAGCAATGTAAGAAGTAAGTGTGCGGAGATAGGGGTGGTGGATGGGCACATGGCAGAGTTTCATGCTTTAGTCAACCGTAACCACGGTCTTTCCCTAACCTTAACCAAGCTTTTTAGTTGCCTAACCCTGACCATACCTTGACCATACTTTATTTTTCATAACCACTATATTTCCTTACAGTACTAAAAATCTGAACTTCTTCGTGTTGAGGACAAATTTGCCTGAAAGCTACATGGTAATTTTATAAAATAACAGACAAAGAAAATGTTATGCAATGGTGTGCCAGGAAGTTCAGACTGTACCAGCTGTAGACAAATGTTTGTGGAGGAGAAGATTGTGTTTGCAGTTTCTCTGATTGCTCTATGACCCCAACATTATGTACAAACAAAAGCATAAGCGCTGACACACCCACACCAACAAGCAAGACATGGCAGAGGCAGTATGATGCAATTTTTTTTTCACTGCCACTGTCTTCATTATAATATAGTTGCAAAGTGTAAGTATTTCAACTTTGTTTCCGATATATTTTCCTTTTTTCTTTAGTTTCATATGGCAGTTGGCTCTAAATACTATAATACCCACAAGCTGTAGTGAAATCAAGTCGCTTTGTCATTGCAGTTGGGAACAAAACATGTCTCCACAGTTGCCAAATTCCTCCAAAATTGAACACAAACTATGAAAGGGAGTTCATTTAAGAGTCAGATTGTACTAGAAAATGCATTTCCTGCAGAACTGCATATAAATGCTGACAGGTTAAATGTGAAATTGTAAAGCATTGCTGAAAATGCAGAAATCTAGAATTAATTTCAGTCTCAAACCTCAAATGCATTGCATTACACTGCTGAGAATATAAAAATTAAATTAAATTAAATTAAAATCATTGTTTTTCCAGACCAGTCAGAAGTCAAACCTCTCACCTTGCGGTTCCCACAAAGTGTATGCATACACTTGAACCACTCTGCTAATGAGCGTCCTGACCAAGTCTGAAATTATTCACAGAGAGAGAGGTCCTAACTGTTAAAAAGATCTTAATAGTACTACACCAATTAGAAACTGATGCAGGTGTCATCAATTATCCAATTGACCATGTGTGGTTTGAAACAAGTATCTTGTTAAAGTTATTTTTTTTAAACAGACTTGTTCTAGACACTTAAAAACATCTTAACACCAATCAGACACTGCTACTACTCAAGTGTAATCAATCATCCAATCAACCATGTCACATTGTATATGGGATCTGAAACAGCATAGGGTTTGACATAATCTTTTTCCAGACAGGCCGTAAGTCGAACTGCATACCCTGCGGTTAAGTGCCATGTGCTTTAGGGCCCTTTCGCACCTACTTCGTTCGGTCCGAACTTTCAGACTTTTTAGTTTGATCTGAACCAAAATTGCAGGTGTGAAATCTCCCACCCCAGTCTGGACCAAACAGCCGAGCCTTGGTTCAATGAAAGGAGCTGGTCAAATTGAACCATGGTTTGGTTTGTTTCTAGTGTGAAAACATTTTTTGGATGGTTTGGACTTTCGGACCAATTACAGGAAGTTCTGGCAGGCTATCGTCAGAACCGGAATTAGGAAAAACACAAAATGAGCCTTGGTAGCACTTGGAGAGAGGAAGAGACCAAATGTTGAATTAGAATTATTATAGCGGCAACAAAAAGAATCTGTTCATGTTCATTAATTTTTCTCCATTCATTCAAACTGCGATAGAAGACTACCCGCTGAATTGACAACACGCTGATGTAAGACGCACATCCTTCTACAAACCAATTAATTACAGGTATAGGGAGATGCAGCTAACGTAGGTGATGATGACAGGACGTAGGTATGTCATGTATAGATCTTTAGTGTGCTCGCATAATTGCAGTGTGAAAGCAAAACTAACTGAATCAAACGTATACAATGTAAAAAAAACGTGAACCTTGGTTCGGGCCTTGGTTCAGACTTTCAGGTGTGAAAAGGCCCTCAACCACTCTGCCACTAACCACCCTGAAAATATTTGCANNGGTACAACTTACTCTTTTAAGTATACGTAACATACTCAACATAACATTTAATGACTACAGACCCGTTGCCCTTACCTCTGTGGTAATGAAGTCATTTGAGCACCTTGTGCTGTCCCACCTCAAATCCATCACTGACCCACTCCTGGATCCCCTGCAGTTCACCTACAGAGCCAACAGGTCTGTAGACGAAGCAGTAAACACGGTCCTCCACTTCATCCTCCAGCACCTGTACTCCTCAGGAACCTATGCCCGGATCTTGTTTGTGGACTTCATCCCGGCTCTGCTGCAGGACAAGCTCTCCCAGCTCAGTGTGCCTGGCTCTACCTGCAGGTGGATCACAGACTTCCTGTCTGACAGAAAGCATCACGTGGGGAAACACAGGCCTGAGTGCCAATTGGTGACAAACCTAAGCCAGTTAATTTATTTTTGACCAGTTTCACAGGTTGTACATGGCGCCGACCGAGCACCAACCCCTTTTAAGGGCCAGAATCCCAAGCTCAGGATGATCCCTGGACTTCATCAAGAACTCATACAGGGAACAAAAGAACAAAGGAACTGAGCTTGCAATGCAAAATGAAATGTACATTAATTGATATGTTGATATGCAGGTCGGGGGCTGTTGTTCCCTTCCTTTTTTCATCCCTCTCAAGGGGGATAGTGGGGCAGATAGGTAAACCATTTGTGCATTTTATGACTAAAGCATCCAAGTTTCAGCATATAATCTACACACCCCAAGGTTTTATTTCAGACATGGAGGCAATTTGTATCTGACCTCTGGTGACCTTGAGAGATCATTGACCTCAGCATTGCATTTTTCCAGTTTTTGCCCCATCACTCTGCATTATAATCATGTGTATCTCTCAAAATTGCATTTTTGTTCTAATAAAGATCCTTATATGCTGCCAGCTGCCTCAGCCATGGCCCCATAACAAAACTCTGTTGGAGCACCAATTTGGCCAGGGGGGCTCCTGATCCTACCAGGTATATGTGTTTATTTCCAGGTGTAAAGGTAGCTATAGCTTGTTAACAACATTGACAACTTCTGCTGTATGTTGTATTGCCCATATGCTCAATCCTGGTACAGCAAAGACCTTCCAGGACAATACAAATAGTGTCTATGTGCCGTATGAATAATCCTAGTTTAAGAAACTGAGCCGTCTTGATATTATCTTGGATGTCTAGATCCCAGACAGTCTGAAAGCCACCACCCAACAGAAAAGAGGGAAGGGAATCAGGAGACAGGTGATTCCAACCACTGCACTGCCAAAGCACTGGAAAGACTTCCTGCGTCTTGATGAGAACAAAACAGAATTGTTTGGATTCCTCTCCCAGCAAGTCACTTGCGTCCCAGTAGATGACGGAAAAGAAGTCCACGCAACTCACAGGAAGGTGCTCTGCTCTCCTGCCCAGTCTGACTTGACGAACCTCACTCCATGTTCTCGAAAGGAGGCTTGCTTCTGTGTGTGCTAGATGCTGTTCAGAAGGGCTGCAAGAAGGACACTGACATTGTTGTCCTGGCCGTGGCCATGTTTAGGAAGATCGAGCCGGAGGAAATGTGGATTGCTTTTGGTACAGGCACCAGCTTCAGATACACTGGGATTCATGAAGTGGCCAACAAGCTGGACCCAAGTACCTGTGCCACTCTCCCATTGTTCCACGCACTTACGGGATGTGACACAGTGTCAGCATTTGCTGGAAGTGGGGGTTGGGGTTCCCCCCCACTTCCATGTTTTACTTTATTAAAACAGAGTTTACAGCAGTTCTGTGCAGTCTATGTGTAATAACAGCGTAAAACTAAAACATAATTGATGTGTACCGCCTTTATGCCTGCGAGAAAGTAAAAAAATAAATAATTTGACAGCCTGAAATTTGTTCGCCCTCTGCCTCCACGTCTGAAAATAAACTTCATGGTTTATAGAACCAGTGGAGAAAGTCTCATGTTTTAGTCATAAAATGCACAATACCTTCCATATAGAAGCTTATCTGCTCCAGGAGAAGGACACTGACATGTACAGATTTTATTTTACTCATTAATTTGCTGTGCATACAGGTATACATGCGTACATAGACATACATACAGTATGTGTGTATGCACTGCCATAATATCAGATGGTGTTGCCATTTATGACATTTATGCCTGTGTTTACACTGTCTATCAGGTTAATGGTTAGTGGATGATTATTCATAAGATATATGAGGTGCCCCCCAGCAGCCAAGATTCCAAGCTTTTAAACATGGGAGCATCAGATATGTGGGGAAAACTATAATAATTAGTTACAAATAAATCGGAACAAAGAAAAGACAGGATAGATTTAGTGTGGGAGGTGTTAAGTTTTCGCACCATTGATATCGCTGCCTCCTTGATAGAAGACTATGAAACAAGAGGAAGCCCAAATCTCGCTCTCTTGTCGCTTCGCCCTTCTCATCCTTTTGGCCTTTTGCCTTGTCCCGGGCAAGCGGGCTGCTGGCCCATTACTGAATTATGTATAGAGTGACTTTATTACACTATCAACTGATCCTGCTCACATTCTATGATGTTCGTTACAACAAAAGTTATTTTCCTTTCTGCATACCCATAAGCATAACAAACTTGCAATGCCGAGTGTGGCCACTACCCTCCCAGCCCAGCACCGTTCCTGGGGGCTCGGCACATATACTAAGAAAGGACTTTTCAGTGAAGAAGGGGACATCTTGAGTCCAGCAGTTAAACTTTTTAAATGGATAACTGTTGCATATTCATTATAGAGGTGGAAATCATAAAATCACTTTGCTGATTCAAATCACTTTGTTCAGTTCGGTTCAAAGATTTGTAGTCACAACTATGTAATTTGTTCACTTCTTTTCCTAGGCTAAGCAATCGCAATAGCGTTCAAATGGCCTGATGTTCAGCACTGATTCTGACTGTCTTCATTTCAGTCGTACATTCAGTCTGTTGCTTGTCCAAGCTTTCATGTTCAGTTCAGTATAAATCTATTATTTACATAAGAGTTTTCACATTGTCTGATTGTTGACTGATTGTTTCTGTGGCTTTCGCTCTCTTTTAATAATTTTTTTATTTGGAAGTTTTTTAGGAGTTTATTAGTGTCAATGGTGATTCACTATAGACAGTTCAGTTTAAAGATTCCTTGTTAAAGATGTGTTTGTACATGAACTGAACACAGCTATTTCATTATTTCTGGATATTTCATTGAGGAAGAAGGAGTAAATGTCATTTTTAATGAGGTAATTTAAGACAAAAAATCAGTCACAAATTATTATTCCAAGCAGAGTTTACATGTCTTAATACATACCTGGAGGGGATCGTTACGGTTTCAGTTTTATCCTCTGCCATGCATTTTACAGTATCTGGATTACTTTTTTGACAGGGTGTTCGTTTTTGAAAATGATCACAATGACCAAAAAGAGTTTAATGTGTAGCTACAAATGAGCCATGTTTCCACCAAGCAGTCTAGTTCAGTCCAGTTCGTTGCACATTAGAACGGTTATTTTCGCGTTTCCATTCTCAAAAGCTGTGGATGGTACCAAAAGAACCACTCCATACCATACTCGTTACCGCTCTGTTGAGGTACCTAGCACACTGACCCGGTACTTAAAGGTGGAGCTAGAAATACTGCAGTCCGTTGACTGGTCAACAGAATCATCACTCTACTTATGTGCAGAAGTGTAGTGCTGCCGGAGCGCACGAGAACGACTCTCAGCCACTTTCTCCAAGTGAGGAAACAGAATATTCACAGTTCACATAATCCGGTTGAAATTCATAAACATTTTTTAAGAGCTTGAAGATCCAATCATCACTAAAGCGTATGTCATACAAGAGAGTCATGCAAAAAGATGTAGGATTTAAGTACTTTTGGGTAACGGTACTATATACTATACCAAAGGTACTATACTGAAGTGTTTAGTGGAAATGTGGCTTTATATTACATGTTGATAAAAACATAGCTTTTCATAGTACTATCAGGTCATTCAGAGGCAAAAAAAACTATAGGGAAATATATAGGCATGATGATATGTTTGTGGGGTAGAGCTGTGTTTTGTTATAACTGCTGATTTCGATTTTTTGGGGCTAGATTTTAAGTTGAGAGTAAGTAAATGGCCATAATACAGAAAAAAACATGCCAAATACTGGGTTATTTGGTTTTCTTTTATCTATAATTTGTGCATTCCACAAAGATATGGCTTCATAACACCATCAATATATTGGTCATGGCTACTATCTGTGGACTTCTATGCTCTGAGTAAATGCACAAGCATCATCATGTGGCAGTGTCTCTTGTATTATATTACCCTCTACAGGTACTTCATAGAAAATGAGGAGGAAAGACCTTTGCATTTCACCATCGAGGTGAACAGTGGCATTATCAGGACTACTCAGGTTCTGGACCGGGAGGAAATGGCGTGGCATAACATCAGTGTGATGGCTGCAGAGGTTGGTAAGTTCACAGCAACAGCAGAACAGGTCAAACTGTCTGCTGTCTGTTTTTTCTGCATATCCATCCATCAGCATGACATCCATTTATTTGCCCCTCAAGCTACCCATCCAAAAAATCTATCCATCCATCCATCCATCCATCTGCCACTGTATGTGTCCTTAAGGTAACCTCTAAGCATTTATACTGTACAACTAAACAAGCTCTTAGTTGTTTTCCTGGGAGGGTTGTATTTCCAATTTTTCATGACATCTAGCTATTGTTTTTATGGGGGTTGAATGTAGCGATGTGGCGGTCGCGAATGAGTCTGCTCTATGAGCCCGGCTCCTTTAAGTGAACGATGGGAGAGAGCCAATGTCTTTTTTTCTTTCTTTTTTTTTGTAAATTAATACAAGACCGAATAATAGGATGATCCTATAACATATTTTTTAAATATGATCCAGAAACGTCTCACTTTGATGTAATAACAGTAAGAGCCAAGCATGGTGAGACTTTTGTATGTTGCACCGGGGTCGGATAATGAGAATGAGATACAATAAATGTCAGAGTACAACACAGGATGAGTACATCCAGAATGCATACATTTCACAAAAGTAAGTCTACAAACTACATGAATATCCTCATAATAAGATGCATATCAAAAAGTAGTAGAAAAAAGTAGAAAAAATAAATATATTGGAAGAAAGAGGATACTATACAAAATACATAATATGATACATTAAAAAGTTGGAGGAGGTGAATACTATTACAGGTTAGATATAATATATACTAATCTTAATAAGGGAGGGGAGGGAAAGGGGGTTGTGCCAGGAGGGGTTTTAGTGGCTCAACTTTACAAGGTCACTTGTAGGCACAGAGAAACCATGTAGGTTAGACAAGCACAAGTTACAAAAATGGACTCAAGCCTAATGCCTCATTCAACCTATGTGGCTCCAAGGAGTTGAGAGTATATATCCAATATGCTTCCCTTTTCAATAACTGATTTATGATATTGCCTCCCTAGGGATAGGACTGACTCTCTCAATGCCTATGAATTTAAGGGAAGCAGCAGAACCATGGTTTCTTTCCTTGTAGTGCCTCGCAATAGCATAATCCATGTTTTCATTTCTTATAGCTTCTTATGTTCAGCTTTTCTCAACTTCAGATTATGCTTAGTTTGGCCTACGTATATAAAGCCACATGAACACTTCAGCATATACAGTAGATAACATGTGTAGACATACAATTATTAATAAACTCTTTGATTTTATACTTTTTACCTATGTGAGGGTGGCAGAACTCCTTAGTATCATTAGTGTTAGAATAATGTGTACATCTACCACATCTATAATTTCCATACACCTGTTTAGCGAGCCAGTTAGTTGTCATGTTAGGTTCTCTATACATAGATGTCACATTAGAGTCCCTCATATTCTTACCTCTTTTATAACAAAACCTCTGAGATGACCAGAATAACTATTATATATACAGTCCCCTCCAAAAGTATTGGAACAGTGAGGCCAATTCCTGTATTTTTGCTGTAGAC
>NTHP01000009.1:3204445-3232030 GCA_003416845.1 Oplegnathus fasciatus | reverse complement strand
TTCCCTTAAAGGAATTCAGGGCCTTGTGTTCTACCTCTTCCATGTATAAATTGGCAACAATGGGAGATACTGGTGAACCCATGGCACAGCCATGTTTCTGTCTGTAAAATTTTTTGTCTTCACAGACAAAACCAAAAATCCAGTTGCGTTCGATTCAATTTCCTTGAGATAATTATGACCTGGATGAATGAGAATATTCACAGGCGTGGGCTAACACCAGTTTCTCAAAGGATTTCATGACCACAGATGTCAGTGTGACGGGCCTGTAGTCATTTAATCTTGTGATGGAGGGATTCTTGGAGACCGCGATGATTGTGGAGCGTTTGAAGCATGAGGGGACTTCACACAGCTCCAGAGATCTGTTGAAGATCTGCATGAAGATGGACGCCAGCTGGTCAGCACAGGTTTTCAGGCAGGAGGGTGACACGCTGTCTGGTCCTGGTACTTTCCTGATCTTCTGTCTCTGAAAAAGCAGGCAGACAGACACAGGCGCCCTGTGTGTGCCCTTTAAATTGGTTGGTGCTAGGTCGGTGCCATGCACAACCTCGTAAATTGGCCCACTGTAACATAACTTTCAATTAGTGTCCTTTTTGAGTCCTAGCTGGGCCTGTTTTGTGACCCAGACCTCATGTGAAACGAGTTAGGACGGTAAAGACGTTTAGGACAATTACATCAGTTCTTCTGTGAAAGCTGTACAATCATTCATCATCATCATCCGCATCACGCTACAAAGGACATGTGTGCTTGAGTTCAGCTTTTTTATACCTTTTATACTTTTTAAAATAGTAAAACTGCAGTGCAGGACTTTTACATATAAATGAACGTCTGTCACATTCAAGCCCTTGCCAAACGAGTTCACACAATTCTGATTAAGCCTATCACGCCAGGTAAATCTCCTTAAATTGGTCAACAGTAGTTTGAAGTATTAAACTTGTATTGTACTTATATTATTATATTAAATATTTTACAGTTTTTTGGATTATCACAGTTTAATCACTGTGCTTTTTTCAGTCATTTTCTGAGTTCTTTCTGAGGACATTTCAACGATACGTCCAACAGTTTTTGAATCCTGGTGTCTCGTTCGAGTGGTACTTTGACAGGACTCTGTCTCTCTCAATGACTGAGCACTTTCAGGCCTCAAATAGCTTGCAGTTACACACAGCTGATGTTGATTGGCTGATTAAACCTCCATCAGTTTGTTCATCTGTTCTGATGTTAAGCTAGTATTGGCAGTTGGGACCTCAGGTCCTTTTTAACTCTTAATAAATTAAAACCTTGAGCTGTTTCAGTTTTAATTCACAATTCAAACCTACCTCTATCTCATACACATACTGACAGACACACATACATACACCAACAAAAACATTCATATACTAAAACACACTGACACGCATAAACTGGTTTTTCAATCTTTGTGGGGACTTTTACTGACAGACACACCAGATACTGAAACATGCATACAGAAACACACACACACACACTAACTGGTTTTCCTATCTTCGTGGGGGCTTTTGCTGCTAGACACACACACACATACTGACACAAACACACTCACACTAACCCAACACACACATACACACACTAACTGGTTTTCCTATCTTTGTGGGGCTTTTACTGCTACACACACACACACACACACATACTAGCACACACACACACAATCTCGTTTTTCTATCTTTGTGGGGACTGATAAACATACACATATAAGGCTTTGAAAAATAAACTTGATAAGGTCATTAAAGAAAGGGACAAACTGAAAAAGCAAGCATGCTCAACATAAAGAAATACATGACTCACCTCGACCAGAAACATAAAAACAGACCTAGGGAAGCAAACTCAGAAATCCCTCAATTAAGAAAGCGTTTCTTTTCCACAACATACTTAGCAAAGACTTTTGTGAAAATAAAGAGAATCCAAAGTCCAGAGGCAGAGCAACTCAAGAATCAAGGCACCAGCAACTGACTCTGTCTGGCAGGATTTTAAGGAAATATCACCTTCTGAATAAAATGCATCAATATGGACTGACACACAAAGCACTAAAAGATAGAGAGACGAAACATAAAAAACCCTTTTTCATCCAATCCATCACCCAGTCTGTAGACTTTTCCTTGAACAATGCATGAATGACAACAGACAAATAAGACACCATCACAAGGAAAAAGACAAAAGACACACTATGATCAATCTGCACAGTGATTTTGTCAACAAGAACCCTACTTTGAAAGTCAGCTACTCATCCTTCTGTGCTTTACGCCCATTTTATGTTACAGCACCAAAACCATCAGATCGCATCTAGTGTGTTGCTCACCATCAAGTGAAGGATGTCTTTCAAGAACCTGCACCAGATGTCTTTGCAAGCACACAGTAGTTAACTAAGAGCAAGAGACAACTCAAGTTCAGTGGAAGCAGTGGGAATCAGTTCCAGAACAAATAGCTGAAGTAACTCACTTCAATACAAAACTTGTTCAGCACAGTGGTACACTTTCAGAGCTTGTCAAGTTATATGAAGATAAACTACGAAATGAAACAACAAGATGGCTCGAAATCGATCACAAGAATAAAGGAATTTGATACAAAGTTGTGATGAACATTCAACAATTGTACATGTTGACTTCTCCAAGGCATGGAAATGCAAATATACGTCTGAAGTGCAATCATGCCACTTTGGTCAAAACCTCCCACAGCTTAATCTGCACGCCAGTCTGTATTACACCAAAGAAGAAAAGGCAGCATTCTGCACCATCTCAGAATCCAAATGTTTTTTGGTCAGATGGCCCCAACAAGCAATACAAAAACAAGAAAACCTTCTCCCTTCTCTGTAATGTCCCTCCCACTCTGGATTTCCAGAGAGTCACCTGGAACTTCTTCCCCACATCACATGGTAAGGGAACCCCAGATGGTATTGGAGGAACTGTGAAAGGACCACTGACAATCTCGAGAGGACATGACATTGCGGATGGCAAGATCTTCCATGAAAAAGTGTCAGGAAAACTTCATGGTGTTCATTTCTACCTAATCCATGAAAAGGACATGAAGACATATGATGTAAAGGGAAACAAATCTACTGCAGACAGCTGTCTTGCTTTTGCAGTGAGCCATGTATGTGTCAGTGTTTCAGTCCAGTAACATTTAATCTGCATGGAAACACACAACAGACACATTCCAAGGAACAAACTGATGAGAGTGAGGATGATGCTGGAGTCAAGGCAAGGAAAATAAGTCATTTGGCACTGCTGATAGATGAGATGGAGAAGGCACTAGATAACTTCAGAAAACACTAATTGTGGAGACTGGCTTGCAGCCATGCATGGCTATAGCAGTGGATGCTGACTATCAGGATGTTCTGGTGGAGTTTTTACATCTGCATGGGCCCACTTTGAACTTCCATCCAAAATAAGGCAGAGGAGATGTTTGCTTCATACCAGTTGAAGATATTCTGGTCAAATTGTTAGAGCCATCATTACCACTACGTGCAAGTAGCACAGGAGAGATATATTGTCTGAAGATGTCATGGACTTCATAAAGGAAGCACATGTTCATCGTCTACTGCCTGATTCCTAAAAGCATTGTCTGCAGGTTCGATGAAAACAAGCTGGGTGTAGACAGAATATTCAAAACACACACACATCAGGATATCCAGCCCAGCCGTGTACACCAGCACAAATGGTAGAACACACACCATAGTTTACAGCACTGTGAAACCAGAGGCCTAACTGTAATATTGAAAAAGAGATGTACCTGTATGTGTCCATTTTTCAGTCTACAGAGTCTGCAGTTCTCCTTCTCTGCTCTCTCATAATTAAAGGCAGCACAGAGTTACATATCTGCTCTGCAGCTGGTGTATAGCAGAAAGGTCAGGAGCAAAGGTCATCTTCATTCTGTTTGCAGTTGAGGCTGGGTAAAAAAGTTCAGCTCTCAGGTGAATATAGCAGAGAGAAGAGAGATTTTTTTCAGATAGGGTATCTGACCTTCACCCCTGCCTATTACCTCAGGTCTAATCACAAAATGCCTCTCTTGCAGTGGCGAGCTGCTCCCCAGACACACTCCATAATCCTTCTCTAATGGGATGAGCTGAGAGGAGCCCTGCAAATGAAAGCACAGAAGCACAGAGAGGATTTGGACGAGGAGAGACAGGGAGAGAAGAAATGACAGAGTTAAGGACAGGATAGAGTATGAAACAAGACGTCAGGTTGGACAGTTTGGACTTCAAACCAAGTTGACTATCCAAGAACTGCAAGTTTTATCCTCTTGTTGTCTAAATGGTCATAAATGGCCTGTTCAGAGAAAAGCCCCCCCTAATTCTTTCCTAATCTTGGCACATTAAATCATTATTCTATTTCTTTTCCCCCAAACATCATTTCCCATTTTCCTTACCACGTTTCCAGTTTTCCTTATGCTTACCTCATGAAATGTGCGTGTGCATACAGGTTCAGCGTGGCCACTGATCCAGGGTTTGGTGTAACGTCAGTGGGGCAATTGAGTGGAAATAACATTATAGCTAATTTGCGATAGCAAATATGTTTTGAAGGAAATCTAATGTTTTAAGACAACCACTATTATCCCTAGTCCCAAAAAATCCAAAACCCTCTGCCTGAACGACTTCCGCCCAGTTGCACTCACCTCCACCATCATGAAGTGCTTTGAGTGGTTAGTCAAAACCTTCATCACCTCCTCCTCTGTCCCTGACTCACTCTCAGTTTGCCTACAGGCCATATAGGTCAACTGATGATGCCATCACCCTAACCCTCCACACTGCCCTCTCCCACCTGGACCAGAGCGACTCATACGTGAGAATGCTGTTCATTGACTACAGTTCAGCATTCAATACATTATGCCCTCCAAGCTCAACACCGCCCTCTGTGATTGGATCCTGAACTTCCTGACGGGCAGACCCCAGGCTGTGCAGATAGGCAGCACCACATCCTCCACCCTGACCCTCAAGATTGGGGCCCCTCAGGGCTGTTTGCTCAACCCTCTCCTGTACTCCCTGTTCACGCATGACTGCGTGACCACCCACAGCTCCAACACCATCATCAAGTTTGCTGATGACACAACCGTCATCGGCCTGATCACCGGCGACGATGAGACGGCCTACAGAGAGGAGGTCAGAGCCCTGACATCTTGGTGCCAGGACAACAACCTCCATCTCAACATCAGCAAAACAAAGGAGCTGATTGTGGACTACAGGAAGTGAGAGGGAGAGGGACACACCCCCCTCTCCATCAGTGGGGCTATGGTGAAGAGAGTCAGCAGCTTCAGGTTCCTCTGGGTCCACATCAGAGAGGACCTGACCTGGACTCACCACACCAACACCATCATAAAAACAGCCAGACAACGGCTCTTCTTCCTCTGCAGGCTGCAGAGGCTCAACATGGACTCCAGGATACTCTGCAACTTCTACAGGTGCACCATAGAGAGTATCCTGACTGGCTGCATCACTGCCTGGTATGGCAGTTGCACCGCCCTCAACCGTAAGGCTCTACAGAGGGTGGTGAAAACTGCACAGCACATCACCAGGACGGAGCTGCCATCCATGGAGGACCTCTACACCCAGCGGTGTAGGAGGAAGGCCAACAGGATCATTAAAGACCCCAACCACCCCAGCCACAAACTGGCAAATGGTACTGCAGCATCCGGTCCCACACCACCAGGCTCAGGGACAGCTTCATCCCTCAGGCCATAAGACTGCTGAACTCTTGAGCTCACAAGCTCATTACTGTCATTTCACTTCACTTACACCTTATTAATACTTAATACTTGTCACTTTACCCTACTGCTATTACTTGCTGGCTACTAGCTGTTTACATCCCCGTTTGTATATTTTTAGTAAGTTCTCAGTAACATTTTACAGAACACAGTGTAGACTGCAAAATAATAACAACACAATCAGTGAAACTGGCAAACAACCTGAACAAACAATGTTTTGCTATAAGGTACATATCTCATGTTGTATGAGGTTTGCACATTCTCACCACACTCTCTTCCTTTATAAATACCAGTTTATGTGTGGGAAAGGCGTACGCATGTTTTTTTGCATACACATCGTTTATACATCTGGCCCAAGGCTTCTATCTTCATAATTTTATCTTCATCCTCAAGTGCATGTCTCTTGTCTTCATCAAAGACTAGGGGAGGAAACAGCAACAGCAAATTTTTGCCTTGGTGCCCGAAAACAGGTAAAACTGGCCATCAAGGAATGGAATCTAGTCCTGGTCCACTGACAGTACACACATAATGGAAATTCTGTTGTCAATTGAACATCTGTCTACATTAGCTCTTTTATTTGGCTTCAGACCTCTGGCGTGCCAGCTACAATTACAGTCCAGCTTTCTTTAAAAATTTAACACGCATACCTACACCCTCCGGAGGTCATTATGTAATTAAATCTGTGCTTGCAGAATTTTATTAGGCCAAAGCAAAGAGTTTCCAAGAATCAAATGTCCAACATGTTGTGGCATTGTTGCCGTAAAACATATCCTCTGTGTGTCATCAAGATCTGATCAATTGTGTGAGATACTGAATGGAGATTTGGAATAGAAGTTACAGCCACCTTGGGCACTTGTGATGAGCTTTGGTACTCATTCTGGGCTCAACATTTTGGTGTGGACTTGGGTCAGGGGTTGAACCTCATTTCCTACTGACATACTTGCCGCTTCCCTGTGTTCCTGCAAAAACCATCTGCAATTTAATTCTGGGCACTGTTTTACATTTTTGGATACCAATTATAAGAGTTCAGAAACTGTCTCATCCCATGCACTCATAAGCACCAGTGTTGTCATGTGGCTATTTACTTGCCGATTCACCAGCTTATCTTCGCTAGTAGCTGCTCATCCTTAAAATGCTCCCCTGGATCAAAGGATGTTCGGTGGAGGATTGGATCTAAGATTGAAGTAAGATGGATGGTGGTGGTTGGAGGTTTAGGTCACTGTTCATATTGGAGTATGTATGAGAGCCATTCCAGTGTGATGGGGAGACTTGGCAAAACCATTAGTTAAAATTGGGGAAATACAAGCTTAAAGCCGCAGTTGGTAGGACTGAGAAGAGAGAGGACTTAGCTTGAAAATTTGAACGAGTACAACTTTTATTTCCTTCAATCTCAGGCAGTTTTTATGGATAAATTTAAAATGCACTTGAAACCAAGTGGATGGCAATATACTTATAATACAAGAAATATGTGTGAGACTTTTGCATGAGAACACAGAAATGTTCATGTAGTACAGATACTAACAAAATTCTGACTGTTGCACACTTTATATTTCATCTTAACCATTTCGGAGGCATTTTCCAAGTGAGATTTGACCATTTTTTGGACTTTATGTGCTTTGGATTTTGTCATTAATGATTGTCTATCGAATATTTATTTCCCACCCCGCACCTGCACTAGCTTGTGTTCCACTAGCCTCCGTTCTATGTGTTTATTGATAGAGGGTTTTGTTAGTAGTCTTACAAAAAGGCTGAAACAAGACGTTGAGGTTTTCTGGTCATATTTTATAATACATTATCAGCACCATACCCAAAAGATAGAACTTACTACTTTACTACTTTTGCATTCCATAACTTCAGCTCCCCTGAGGTATATCAAGGACTTGTGAAAGCCAGATTCTAAAAAAAACATTGCTGTTAATACAATGTGTTTTCTAATAATTCTGTCCCAGAAAAATAGGATGTAGAATCACTCTAATCAAACAGGAGCTCAGTAGGAAAGTAAATGTTGATGTCTCACTGAGCAGTATCCCAGTAGATTCAGGTGACTTTGAATGCAGGATAAAGTTCTCACTACTGCTACAAATGTACTACAGATTTATATTTAGCTGTACAAAGTTGCACATTGTACACACAACCTGTAAGCAGTCACTACTCCATTTCATTTATAAATCACTTCACTACAACCATTACTTTTTTTTTATTGGTCACCTCACTTAATGAAAAAATACTGAGCTCATCGCTGTGAGCACACGGTAATAATGGATCATTTTAGCAGCTGCCTTATATATGAACAGTTTTTGAGCTGCGTGAGAACTGAGGTATATGATGAACTGAGATATTTTACATTATCTTTCTAATGGACAGTGCAAATATAAAAACAGTGCCATTACTTTACCTCAGTAGGAGAAAAACAAAGAATCTGCAGTTTATTTGGAAATATAGAGGTACTGCAGCAACTTCAACCTGTTTCTTGTGTTTTTCAGATAACCCTCATATGGTGAGTTACGTCCTAGTCACCATCCAGGTCCTGGATGTCAATGACAACATTCCAGCCATCTCTGGAGGCAACAATGCCATTATAGTGTGTGAAGGCACCAAAAATGGACAGGTGGGTCGCTAATGCTTCTGCCTAGAGGAACAAAAGAAACTTTCAATGTGTGGTTTGCAGCTGCAACTGGATGGTGCATTTAAACTTTTTGAGAACCTTTGTATGGAAACAAAAATGAACCAAGTTAAAATCCCATCATCTTTTGTAAGGTGGTGAGGTGAGGTGGTGAAAATCTGACCTGAAAATTCAAAAACACACTGGAGGCACAGCACATCATTGATGCCTGTAGTAAACATCAAATGTACCACAGCGTCTCAAATCGATACGACCTCACAGCATAGTATGAAGCATAATAACATACAAAGTGTATTTGCTGTGCAAACGGGGATTCAGAAAAGTTCTGTGTGTGGTTTCACTTGATTTGTCATCTGAAGAGAAATCTCTCCAACTTTCTCACCAGGTAACATTATCTTTTTAGCATCTTTATAATGCGGAGGTTGTGGTTCGTAAAGGCCCAGATATTAGCCAAGTTTCCATCCAAATGTAATGCAACTTTTAACAAAATTTCCAGAAAATTGCAAAAGACAAACTAATGCACGTTTCCATGCACCACTGCAAATATTAGGACTTGAGCACATCAAGATAATCTGATAGCTGGTGGCGCTAATTCTCCAGTTCGGTGCCATTAAACCATTGCAGAAGAAGAGGCCACAAATGGTGTTATTAAAACAGCTGCAGTCAAACTGCATGGTGGAAAAACCATGTGAAAATGGTATGATAATGGAAATATGGCATTTCTGTCTGTTTCATGTAATCATTTGAGGGGAGGTTACGGTCTCACCACCATTCCACACAGATCTGATGTTTTCGTCTCATCAAAGCTTGAGTGATGTTTAAGCAAATGCTTCATGTACGTCATGATTTATTTGCCAAGCCTATTTCCATTGTACTTCTTTCTTTTTATCGATACGCTGACTTTTCTACCTCAGCCAAGCGTAAAAACTTGTTTTGCAATATTTCAATTTTTTTTTTAACTTTCTGGCATTTCCACTCCTTTCCACACTTTTTAAATGTACAATTGTTATACCTCACAAATTCTCCTCATCCACTGTGACAGCTGCAACACACAAGGAGAAGTCATGGTGTCACCAAACAAGTGAAGAAGTCAGGATACTGTAGCCTGTGTGTGCCAATTAACGGAGCAAATGTGAAAAAAAAAAACAACTTCTTTTCTTAAGTGTCGACCGAGGTCAGGACTGAAAAAATGCTCTCAGTAGAGCAGCGCATTCACCTGTGTTAATGAAATAATAGTTAACGTAATTATAATAGACTGGCATTGTTTGAACTGACCATTTGCAACTGTTCAAAATAAGTCACTGCATAATTAGATTAGATTCATTAGATTTATCACACCAGAAACGTTAGACAGAGACTCAGAAGCAGAGAGGACACAGGACACGAGGAGTAGTTCAAAGTAATAAGGTCTTTACTTAAGAACCAGGCAGTCATACACGGGTAATCAGTCCGAAGGCAGGGATATCCAGGCAGGGATAAGGCAAAAATCCAAAAACCAGGAGAACAAGCGAGATCAAAAAATGGGGAAAACTTACACTAGGAAAATGCTGGAAAGCGATGAATGCACGAGGTAGAACAAAGACAATCTGGCAGGGGAGCAGGGAAAACAAGGGAGTATATAATGGGGAGGCTGATGGCAAAAATCAGGGGCAGGTGAGTAAAGAAACCAGGTGTGGATAACGAAGGGGGCTGGAGACACACGAGGGCAGGAACTGAAATGACAGGAGAGGTTAGTATCAAATAAAACAGGAAACACAATATGCACAGACTAATGGAATGTTACAAGATTGGATAATGTACATCCAGTATTCCACATCTCCACCATAGAAGTTACCATGCTAAAATATTAGCCACACAGAGCTACAGCAGCTTTGCTACTTGTGGGTGTGAATCTACGTGGTGTCAAGGCATGGGGGGGGGGGCATTGTTTGCAATTAATACTGGATCTAGTGTACTGGAATATTTGTGTGTGAAAATTAATTTTACACTATAATATGATGTGATCAAATAATGGAAACTCAAGTCCACTTACTAGCATTGTTCAACAAACTTGTTATCACTTGAGTCACTTGGAGTTACATACTTAGGCCACCTAATGACAACTGAACCAATTCCATAACGACTGTTTTGCTGATAAAAACTATTAAAAACACATCAGTGATCCTCACCGTTGCGCTGGGTGACATGTTCTTTCATTACCATGAACACACACATGCTGTAGGTTGTTTTTTTTTTTTGCCTCAATCCCACATACACTGTCTTACTAGAGCACCAAATGTGGATTAATCCCAACAAATGCTTGTTGGGAACAAATATTTGTCACCTGTTTAAAAGATCTTCAGTAGGAATAAATGGGCTTAGGACTTAGTGCCACAGACAGTGTAGAGAGGTCAGAGAGTGTTGTGAGATAGACGAACACATTGTCGTGTGGAGTCTTTTTATGGGATTTGTTGACAATAGGGATGTCCCAGTCAAGTTTTTTAGCCCCCGATCCCGATCAGAGTCATTTAATATTGAGTATCTGCCGACATTAAAGTTATTAAAATCAATCCAATGTATATGCTTGACANNCTGAATAGCTCTGCAATACATTGAGAAAATAGTTGCCTGCATCCAAGCTGTTCTTTAATGTTTTTTTATTTTTATTCTGTACATAATAACATGTTATAAAATAACAAACCCTCTCTGTAATCTTTTTGGCCTTGTCACTGTCTCAAAGGAATTTCTCTCCTTTTAAAAGTTTCCTCCGGTGTTTGTTGCTTCAGTGCAGCCTTTGCCTAAATTACCTGAATGAACTGTATTCTGTTGAGTGTTTATTTTGGCCGCGGGCGGGGCTCAGCCCTGCTCTTTTTCAACAGGCACTGCCTATAATTTGTCTTTGAAAGAATACAAGCCAGCCACTACTTAGCAAGGTAGCTACCAGCCATAGCTAACATTACAGTCTGTTGTTTTGAGTGTGGCTGGCAGTAATTGTAGTATGAATGGAACTGCGTGTCCGTAAGTCCGCAGTTGTCCGCGAACGGGGAAAGTATGTCTGAGGCTACACACACAAGGAGCTAAGCGGAGTGGAGGAGAGACGGAGAGTTGACGACCGGGTGCACTTGTTGCATTGCTGCATGAAAGCCCTCGGGAGTAAAAACACCTGTGTGACAGCTGACGTAAAACAAAGGATCGGGCTTAGGTTCGTACTCAGTATAGCCGATACGATCAGTTAAAAAATGCCTTTATCGGCCCGATACTGAGTCTTTGAGATCACATTGGAACATCCCTAATTAACAATAAATAAAATATAGAGTAATGCCAGACGTATTCTTCAAGTATACAAAACTGAAGGTTGATATTCCACCTATATGAGAAATCTTAAGATTAGGGTTAAAGTCACAATGTCAGAAGATTTATAACTACAGCTTCAATAGTGCTCGCTCAGTACATCTGAACGCACAGTAGGTGTAAGTATTCAGAGACATGCTCAAATTTAAGTTTGAGTTATTGCACATCATGAAAAAATGTAAACAAATACTACAAGTCATATTGACTCGGTGCCGCAAAAAAGAAAACATCTCCAGCGAAATCAATGGCCAAAGCATGCAAATGAAAAAATGAACCTCATGTTCAGCTCTCAAATACAAGCACATACAACAAACACAAATATATACACCACTGAACACGTGCATCAAAAAATACTGATCCTCTCTCAGTCACACACACATGATGGCACGCACACACACTCATGTTGATCTGTAGCCTTTTTGTTGTGTGTCTGACACCATCAGTGGGGGATTTATCAGCTGAGCTGCAGACTCCGCAGCTTCTTGAACCCATAAATTATTCAGACTGCGGAGCACGCTGATGCTTACGCTGCTGGGCCAGATAGCAGCAGAAACAATCATATTAAACCCAAACACGGGCCTGCCTCACTGCCTCTCCTATCTCCCTCCTCTTCCCCCCTCCACCACCACACCGCCAGCCTCTCTGCAATTCTGAACCAGGGATGATAAAAACACTTCTTTTTGAGCTAAGTATAAAGGCACAGATCTGCATCACAGCAACGGCTGTCCTCACATGTACATGTACAGTATATTCACACACACAGATCACATATCACACACTACCTCTGTCTTATTATGTGTATTGCTCTCTCTTATTATCTGTCCACCACTTTCACTGGTTTTTATGCAAATTTAAGCTTAAGTGTGTGTGTGTTCTGTGTGTATGTATGAGTGTGTAATCATTTACTGTAGCTTGGCTTCAGGCAACAGACAATACACGCTAGCACAGTCAATGTCGAGGGAGGACTCATCTTTTCCTCCTGCTGGCATTACCATTAAACTGACTCTAAGAAATAATCATGCATGGCACGTCACCCTGGCGTGACCAATCTTTTCTGCTGCATTTGGGGACTCAGTTGTGTACTACATTTGCATAATTGATTGCAAAACGATGAGACTGGCTGTTTAGGTTTGGGGGCATACAGTACATTTAATACTCATTCCTTGTTTGCTGTGTTAAGTGCATGGAGACGAGTGGGAGATACAGTCCTGAGGGTTCAGAATACACTGCAACACTTGAAATGTGTTTTTTCATGTTTACTCTTGAGTCAGTGATTTCTGAAGGGGCATGTGATGGCATTATTTAAATTGCAGTCTGTGAACTGGAATACATTTCAATTCAAGTTATGATTGTTGTTAACAAATTGCAGATTTTTGGATGACAAGTAACTTAAAAGGACACTAGGTAAAAAACATTTTTTTTTGGCATAGGGATCGTGTTGCCATTTATAATGATATAAAGGCAATCTGTATATAATTACATGCGTTTGCAATCCTCCCACCCTTCTGCTGACATCATGTGGAAACAGAAGACACAAGCGGCTGTATTCAGACTTGGGTTTTAAGTCAGAAGCCTCAATTCAAAAGTTAAGGGCATCAGAGACAGTTATCCTCATTTAGGCTGGTGCTTATGTCGATTTGTGGGTAAAACCATCAGATTATTGAAATCACCTGCAGCCAGTCCATGCCTTTCTGAGGTTGACATGTTTTGCTTGTGTTAAACTTTCTGAGAATAAACCTTTAGAGAGATCCAGCATCTATTATCTCTTTGCAACAAACTCTGACCTCTGGCCCAAAAGAGGCCAGACAATGGAAAGCCGATGGCAATAATGTGTGAAATAACACGTGCTGTAGTACAAAGCAGACTTACGGCAGGGGACACAATATAGTGAAATGAAAAAGTAAAATGATGGAATGAGACATAATATGTGGGCACAAAAAAAAATAAGCACTTAATACACTATATTGAGAGTGATCGCAATAAATAGGCTGATTGTCTGCTAACACTGTCAATTTGAGAATTTGTCTTCCATTTTATAGGCTACCTATAAATAAAATACCACCTGTTCCAACAGTGAGCTCTGGTCACACCACAGAAAGGTGGTGCTGGAAGCTTGGTGATGTACTGACTTTGCACAGAGCTAGTTGGTGTACTACTGTAGCTGGTCAGCCAGCCAGAAACATGCTAGTCTGTCACAATATTTCTCTATCTTGACTGAAAATGACATTAGTCGGATGGACACATGAGTCACTGCTGGTTGGTTGGGGCAAAATTCAACCCCCTCCCAAACAGAAAACAGCTAACATGAACAAGATGTCAGAATGAATAATGAAGTGAAGCAAAATGGCAATTCAGTCTGATTATCAGGCAATGTGTGGCCAGTAGTGGTGGGCCAAACACTTCTCTATTTGGCCAAATGGCTGTGGGCCTTCAGGAAGGAGTTGTCTTTTTGCTAAAAGCTACCACAACAGAGTTCAGAAATGGGAATAACCACTGGTTTTGGAAGTCCTATCCTTAATAGTGCAAACAGACCAATGTTTCAACACTACTGTGTTTTTATCGGTCAAAATGGACAAAGACATAAGGCAAAAAAATATATAGTCAACCTAAAATTGGTGTACAATTGTCATTGGATAGTTGGTTGAACAGGATTTCAATTCTATTGGATAATGGATCCAAGGGTGGGAGTTGCCATAGCCAGTGTCCAAGTGCCATAGCCCATGCACTATAATCACACCAGAAACTAAAGAACACAGATATATCTTAAAGTTACAGAGATAAAGTAGAAAACGTGCAAGTACAGTATGACATCCATCAAGTGTAATTGAAAAAAGTATAAAAAATCTGTAGGTAGATTTGATAACCAGGAGACAGTGTTACATGGTTTTCTTGTGTCAGAATGAACCAGTCTGTCTCTCATATTGCAAGAATGTTACATTTGAAACACATTTGAAAATCTTTTGTACTGATGATTCACCCAGGAGAGTTTCATTAAGCCTTTAAAGTGTCAACTGTGTGTCACCCAGAATAACTGCTCCTAGTTTGCTACTCTATATGTATTATCTGATTTTATGATGACAAACTTAATGCTTGTTAGAAAGGCACAGAGTAATTGTCAAGGAGTTTAAATAATATTTATAGTTGTACTCGAGTGTGTAACCTGTCATTTGTACCGATCTTTACCTATGTAAGGTGTTTCTGCCCCACCGAGGACATGGGTGACATTAAATGGTGTGATGATGATGTTATGTTATTCCTTAAAAGTTCAACAATTAGGATTTTCCGAAACCATGTATAGACTCGTACAAAAATGATCCCTTTCAATCATCACTTATGACCCACTAGAAGTGTGTGGCGGTCTCTGTATCTGTAGAGACTCTGCCTCCTGCCTGTATATTCTTATTTTGCTGTGTTCAGGACGTTTCTGGGTGTCAACCTTTGGGCAGTGGTGTGAGGTGCCGGGCTTTATAAAATCGTAGTGAGGGTAGTTGCCAGATCGTAAGCACGTGGGACCACCAGAAATCTTGAAGATTTTCATTTCATTCTCTTTGGTGGCACCTATGGTGATAAGCTATAACTGCAGTGTGCTTTTGGACCTCATGGGACAAAACGGTCCCTCATTATTTTCAAACCTTATAACTAACAAACAGGCAATCTACAATTCCTGTCCAAGAGAAAGAGAGCCACATTTGTATCTCCCCTCAGTCCCTTTTCTTCTTTCAATGCTATCCACCTTGGCGAGGCAACACTTAGCTTTTTTGACTGTTTCCCTTCATCTGAACGTCAAATTTGTTTCTTTTCTTTGTATTTCCACTTGTTTTAGAAGTTTCATCGTCTGTAGTCATCAATCTTTCCTTTGTTTGTTCGGCCATAGTAACAGAGACTGGAGAAATCAGTACATCACTTCACACACAAGTGAGTTGTGATTTTTCCACTGGAAAAAGAAATTTGTTTTAACTTAGAAAAGTTAGTGTCCTGTCTGCCTTAAAATTTAAATTTGACTGAATTTTAGAGGACAAGTTAAAATTACCTGAACTTTCAGTCAACTTAAAATATTAAGGCAACAAATTCTTCTTTTTACAGTGGAATGTTGCCCGGTTCGTAATACTACAAATGCTGCAGGCTTTCACCAGTGGCCATATGCTCAATCACCATTGTGTTACCTCATTTATTTAAATGAAAATCTCCAAGACTTTAATGTGATAGAATAATGTGATGAGAAAGGCATTGTGATTTGATGTATGATGACTTGATGAGTGTGCTACATGGAGTTACAATAGCAAACAAATAAGAAAGTGAGATAGTTTTCTCAGTTGTGAAGACTTAGTTGGACTTTTTAGTTATACCCACTGGAGCAGCATGAGGTCACCAATGAAGATGCACCGTTTTCCAGGAAAACCTATTCCATGGGATCTTTAAGTTCATGTCTCCCAAAGTGTATTTTTAATGGAAGAAGAATATCGAAGAAAGAAAAGGCATAAGTTGGATTTGCCCAAATCAGAAAGGTCAATTACAATAAATTTAATTGTTTGTTTTGCAGACACTAAACTAAATGTCCACTGCAGTGAGACTTGCATGACTAAAGTCTAAATGATCCGTTCATATAATATCAAATAGGTTTCAGAAGATTTGTATTTGCATGTAAATGTTCATTATGTGGTTGTAAACAATGTTAGACCTGAACAAAAGGGGTTGTTGATGCAAAACACTGAATGTGCACGTAACTTTATGTTTATAAAAACTGTACAGGGTACCTTTATTTTGAAATACTTTCTTTTTATTTTAAAATGTAAGTCAATGTGGGTATAGTATAGTATATAGTATAGTCAATATAGGGTTGCCATAGCTTGATAAAGTAATTATATCTGTTTCTCAGAACATATGTTATTTTCTCCAAAGGTATGCATTTATTCATTTCTGAGAACCATTTTGACAAGGAGAGAGGGCAATCTGATTTCTGTACTGCACAGTATTGCTACTGAGATTAAGATCAGTGAGGTTACCAAGTAAACATAACTCAGGCTCTAACGGAAAGGAGACCCCTGTAATAGAGGACATGGTATCACACAAGTCATTCCAACAGTGCCATAGATTCACACATAGCCAAGTAGCATGTAAAAAAGTATTTTCTGTTGTGCCACATCTAAAACACATTTCAGATATTCAATATATTGAATGGATATTTCAGTTCTCTAAATTGGTTATTCCTTTTTCGTGCCAGAGTTTGAATATCTTGCTATCAAAAATCATTGGAAATCAGATTTGCGATGCCCAGTAATACATTTTGAAGTTGGGGAGATGAAGGCCTCCAAGGTTGTAATCCCATGTCAGTTTGTCTAATCCTACTCTTGGAGTCTTGTGGTTCCGAATAAACTTTCTTATCCAGGTGCTTAAAAAAGAACCCAGGTAGAGGTATAGGCAGAGACTGAAATAGGCTGCATATTAGAATGCAGATGCAGTCTGTGAGACTCAACTCCACCTCATCTTCTGCACTCCACCATGATTAAATGACATGGAACTCTGTTATGCTGGTTTTGCACATTACAATACCACCACCTTTTGTATAATATATACATGTAAGTAACTTTATATATGCTTTTTATTTTTTATTTCTATTTTATTCAAATTTTACATATTTGTATATGTTCAGTGTGTAGCATGAAGGGGGCTACAGCTTTCATTTCATTGTGCAACGCTGTGCTATAAAATGTCAAAAAAACAAATAAATAAAACCTTGAACCTTGAATGAACCTTTACTGCTGTTGTTAGCACCCTAGCCATGCTAGCTTCAGCAGCTTACGTTTACAACCTCTGCACGCTATTTTCTGCCACACCCAGCTGTGATGTTGGGTTTGGTCAGAAATTTGACATTATACCTTTGCAGCAATGTTTCTTCAGGTTATGATATGCGGCAGTCCTACCACAAAGTGACATTTGCTCTAAATCTGAATAATGCATCGTGGGGCACTGTGCATCAAACAGATGGCTGATTCAACCAGCCTCTGGGAGGTGGGTTCAAAATGGAAAAGGAAAACCACATTCAAGTTATGCCAAAATCCCGCCAAACATAGATGTTTCTCCTATAACAGCACTTGCATTTTAAAAACTACACAGAGGTTGCCATTTTCTCAACTATAATTACCTGTTCACACATTAAAGTACCCAGAAAAAATCTCTGTTCCACCTTGAAACAATGTACAAACAATGTAACTGCTCAGATCCAAATATTTGAACCAGGCTATAAGGATGTTAAAACGAAAGAGAAAATAAGAGAAAAACATCAGGGATTTGTTACTGATGATGTTTCTTGCAGCTGGTGGCAACATTAACAGCTATTTAGTTACATCTTTACAATTTGGAGTTTCCTGCAGCTTCAATTGTCTGATTTCTTCAGGAGACGATGAACAAATTTTCACATTTTCACAAAACTAGATTAAATGCCAATTAAGGTTGTGGATTATGATAATAATGTATATTCAGTCATGTGGTGTGTAAACAGGAAATCATGGGCAATTAACTTGATGTTTTGTGTAATGGATTGTAAGGAATGCAAGAGGTCAGACTGGGTCACTGACTTGATGTCAACTCAGACTGTGCGCATTGAAGATATAAATACTTTATTCTCAGCCTCTGTCTTTTTTATTATCTTGCTAGCTTTTAAATTCCTGTACATCTCCTCTGCTTTCCTCCATCAGGTGATTCAGACCATCCGAGCAGCAGATCTGGACAACTTTGCAAATGGACGGTTTTCCTTCTATGTGCCTGCTGAGCATCCAGCCAATCCAAATTTTACCTTGAAGGACAACGGAGGTAAGACTCTAGTGAGCAGAGAAGTTGTTAAATATTAGTACAAATATTGTGTTTTTATAATTAGACTCATATGTGAGGTGATGCTATGGGCCAATTAACAGGATGAGGAAACACATTGCATTCTTCAAGCACTGGCAGATAGGAATTAGATAGGAATTAGATTAAGAAATTCATACATACTGCTATGTGGCAACACACACATAACCATATATACACAACATTGTATATACTGGAGGCATAATTTTCTTTATAAATGCCTATAGCTATGTTTCCATCCAAAACCAAATTTTGAGAAAATCAGCGAACGAAAATGCATATTAATGTGAGTTTCCATCCACTTCCCTTATGCAAATATTAAGAATTGGTTTGTCGAGATAAACAGCTGGTGGCACTAATTCTCCATTCGGTGCTATTAAACCAGTGTTCCAGTGTTAAGCACCGACACCAACAGCGTCATATCATTTTATTATTGGTTCAATTAAAAACAACAACAAAAGTTGTTGTTTTTTTCATTTCTTTTTTTAGATTTCAACCTGTAAATTGAACTTAAGAAACAGAGTGAAATCAATTACTGGTTCATAATGTTTTGTCTGTTTTTTATGTCCTTTCTGATCAAGGGAACTAGACATAGTTCTTAAAACTTTGTACTCTTAATTTCAGGCTGCATATAACCCCAACAACCCCACAAGGTAGGGCAGCATGTATATAGCCTGAGAGGCAAGACCCAGGGCAAGATGTCGTCATTTTTGACTGTATTAAATGCTACAAAACAGTGAACCATTTTAAACACAATTGCTTCATAGTGATTCAATGTGTACTGTAGCAATAATGCCTTAAAGAATGCCAAAATATGTAATGATAATTAATAAGCCTCAAAGGGGCACCAGTAATATGCATTATAAACACATTAATTGGTACAAAAGATGAAGTAAAGTGATTGCACTAAACTTCGGCTATTCAGTATTTATACCACATAACAGACTTTAACTTAAATTCATTAAATTCACCTTGGGGCACCACCCTTGAAAAAGGGAAAATGATTAATCAATCAATTAATTAATTAATTAATTAATTAATTATAATACTGAATTCTGGAGGTAAGTTCTTGACTCGTAAACAGTGACTTTAATACTTCATACACACAAACCACAGAATCGAATTCTTTATAAATGAAAGATTTATCAAACTACTAACTACACACACTACTACTAAACATACAATAAATGAAGAAATGCATGAATGAATGCAATGAATACAGCAATGAACATTTAATGACTGAATGAGGACCACCGTATACCAGATAAGCTAGTGAGTGATATCTTGTCGAGATGTACTTGTGGAAACACGGGAGACCACTAAGTGGATGAAAACTTTAACAATAATCAGTGAAATACACTTAAAGCTGAAGTCAGTAGGATTGAGAAGAGAGTGGGCTTAGCTTGAAAATTTGTGTAAAACTTCCAGGTCCCTCCAGCTCGCCTCCAAAGTCCCTCCCTGCAGAGCAGCTTGGCCTAATTCTTTCTTTTTAGCTGCTTTTCTTCATTGGTCTTCTTCTGTTTACTTGACTTTGTTGTGTAAACTGTTGTTGACAAAGGAGGGATGGACAGTTTTCTCATGGTCTGGTTGTTTGGTGGTTGTTTGTCCACCATTGCGTCCGCTCACTGAATACACAGAGCTTGACCGAATTAGTGCATGCGCGGGGGAGGGGAGCTGCTTGCTGCGTGTGCAGGAGCAGTGACTGACACTCCGTCAGATACTCCCTCTGGCTCTGATTGGTTGTTTTGATTTGGACGCGGTGGATTCTTGCAAATGGCCTTAGGAGCAGTGGGTGGAGCCAGAGGAGCCTGATTTTTTCACAGATTATCTGTCTCATGTACTACTGTTAGGACATAGTGACTGTTTTAGCGAATATGACAAAAAGTTTTTATACAGGTTACCTACTTCTGCTTTAATGCACCGTTCAGCAGCTGTTGTTGGGAAGCACAAATAAAATATTTTAAGCAATTCAATACATTTCTATAATGATGGGAGCTCCTACTTACAACATAACATTTCTTAATTATGCTTAGTAATCCACAGCATCAACCCCCAACTCCCAAGGAAAAGTAAAGTTTCACCGGGTGATTCAAATGGCCAGGAGTAAAGTTGCTCTGGAGGGGGAGGAGAAGAAGTGTTGTTTCTGGTGTGGGCCAGATCTCGGGCATTCTTGGATGTGCTTAAGTTTGTTGGGGATTTGTGAAGATATAGACTGTGCTGACAGAACGCAAGACTCCGGTAAGACAAGAGGAAGACTTGCCATCAGGAGCACCGAGAGTTTTCCCAGTGGGCCGCTTGACAATTGGGGACGATGCAACACTGAAACATGTTGAACTTTTCATAAAGTTGGTGCGCTCATCAGTGTCACTTCGTGAACTGCCTAATCACAGCCTGGAGGGGGCAGGACAAATAGGTGATGTGCTGCAGCAAATTTTAGAAATGTTGAACTCATTGTTCTGCATGAATGGTTATTAATTATTTACAAGTTAGTACTTATCATTAGCACATTAGAGACTAACCACCAATGTAGAGCATTTTTCTTCCACAAGGATTTAATGAAGAAAAAAAACCTAAAAACATGATAAATGTTGGTTGTGTATTGCTTAAACTGTTGTACTGTCCAATTGGAATTCATATTATACTGGTGGTATATAGTATACTATTACATTAACTTATATGAATATACTAACATTAATTCATTAATAATTAATATATTAATATTATACTAACATTATACTATTATATTAACATTATACTTTATATTTAATGTTATAGTATTACACTAATATACTCTAATATTAGTCATCCAGGTTGAGGATAGTGCTTCTGCCCTCCTCCTAAGAGCAACATGTTACCCTTGTTCTATTGGTATTGTTATAAATATTGTTCAGTAAGCTTGTTTACATAAAATGTGGCATGGGTTGTGTAGGTGGTGGTTTATCCCTGGGGGGGATTTGGTGGGCCAGTCTGAGTCAAGTCCAGGGCCATTTTTCATTCCCAGTCCGTCCCTGGTGAGAGGGATGGAATACCTTCCAAAAAGGCTAAAAGTTGTGTACATATCATATCATACATAAATAAACTTCTAAGTGCTGAATTTATATGCCATTTTGTGTTTATATCATTTATGTAATGCAGGGATGTTCACAGCATTTCACTTTCAACCGGTATCTGATTCTGACCACGTAACTGTAGTCACTTACTTAATGTGGGAACTAGTTAACCCAATCCTTGTTGCACTGATATTTTAAAGCAAGTGGTTGCTCAGTGGTGATTTTAGGATTCACTGTGTACCCTTGTCTATATGTAAGGGTTATGTGGACATTGGTGGGGGTGGTGGGATGGCCCAGGCGGGGCGCCAGAAAATTTCCCTTATTTTCAAATCCCAACATTGACAGGTATGGTCATAAATGGCAATCCTGTACACCATTGGATACACAAACATACAGTATGTTCATATACTATATATCTATATATGCATATGTATACCTATATGCACAGCAAATTAATGAGTAAAACAGAATGTGTCTTTGCTCTCCTGAGAGGGATGAGAAGAGGGGGGGGCAGGAGACACACACCCACCCAGTGTGTATGCATGAGGCAGAATTGGCCTTTCAGCTCACATTTGACTTATTGCAAGCTATGATTGATTTACTGGATCTGTAAAGGTGTATTTACATTCGTCTGATTTTTATCTACTAAGTGAAAAAACACCCCATCTTTTAGTCTTTTCGAGACTGGTAGATTTGGTAAACTGTTTCTGTTGGTTCAGGTTCTGCTGTCCCTGCATCAAAATCAGCATGTTAAAGTTGTAATTTTACTTTGTTGTCTTTCACGGCACCTATGGCAATAATCGGTAGTTGCAGGTGTGTTTTTGGACCTCACTTAAGTTTTAGTTTCACTTTCCACATCTGTAGTTATTGACTTTTCTTGATTTTTTCGACCATAGTAACCATTTACTCACAACACTAGCAGAGACTGGAAAAAACAGTACACCGCTTCACACACAGGTGAATTGAAGAGCGAGTCTGTTGCGTTAAAAGCCTTGTTAAAAGCCTAACTGTGCACCGATTGTGATTTTTCCGGGAAAGTCCCTCCTGACACCTGGGTTGTAAATACTGCAAATGCTGCAGGCTTTCATCAGTGGGCCATAGGCTCAATCACCATTGTGTTGCATCATTCGGTGATAGATAGTGACTTAACAGACGTTTATTTAAATGAAAATCTTCTAGATTATATCTTTAAATAAAACTTCATACTTTACGACGTTGTTCATTAAACACAACATATTATTTCATGTACATTTCAGCCAGGAGGAGGCTGGGTAGTGAAATAGCCTTAGATCCAAGCTGGGTTAGCTTAGCTCTTATTCTGGCTACTCCCAGCAGTGTTTTAATGATATTTCTATTATAAATAGTGGGCCCCACGTGTGCATTATGGTACTGCTCTCTGGTCAGAGCAGCTTTCATCTCTGAAGTCTAAAATTCTATTGTGAATGTGTATAAATGAATTAAGTTTGTTCATAAAGTCTACTTTAAATACTGAACTAATATAGGTAATAGACCTATAGAGAATGACTCAAACATAATTTCTGCTTAATGTCATTGTCCTATAAAAACAAAACCTGTAGGTGTCATTTATTGCTTACTCCCAAGTGTAGGTTACCTACAGTCACCATTTTTGAGGAGTATCATTTATGAGCAATCAAAATTAGAAGCAGGTGATATTAGAATTGATTATTTAGAAATATTGTAGGGTCTAGTTTAAAGTTTTAGTTTTAGTTGAAGTTATGTTTGTGACTTGAAGCTTAACAGTTGACTGTATAGTCACTTCTTATGTAGTTGTTATCATCTGATGTGGGCCTACACCAGCTTTGCTCATCTCTCCATCACACACCGGCATCATTTTGCCTTTGTTACAGTCTGCTTTAACTTCCCACACCCATCTCTTGTTTTCTCCACAGTTGTTTCCTCTCATTACACTTGTTGACTTGTTGACAGCAGACTCTCTTCTACTCCCTAGCAATTATTTGTTGTTCCCTAACTCAGTTTCTGTCCTTTAACCTTCTTCCAAGTGTCAACACTTTCTCCTCTTCAATGTCCCACATCTCTTGTTGCAGTGCACATAACAATGCAGCCACATCAACACATCAACAGCTTCCAAACTGAGCTACAGTTAATGTCTCAATAGTCTGATCACATGTCGAGAAAGAATCAGAAAAATAAAGGTGCAGTTTTGACAGTATGGACCTTTAGTAACATCTAGAGCCAGATACAATCAACCAGGACACAATCAGCAATAGCATTACTGAAAAAACACATATAAACACAGAGATAGAATATTTGCTTGTTATTTATTCCCTTGGAAAGGAGCTCTTCTACCATTTTCCTTAGACATAAAGGGGATCATAAATAGGAGCTGATCAGAGCATATCAATGAGTAATTTAAAGTAAAAGGAACAAAAAACTTTTTGATTAAGTACATTTGAAAATAAGTTGATACCAATGAGTTGATACATGAATTGTCATCTTTTATCAAGAGGGAGCCATTTGAGAATGTCAAACATTGTTCAATGGTGTATCCTCCTGATGTTGTGGAGAACAAATCTGCAGAGCAGGCTGTCACAGCAATGTTGTGGCAGTGAAGGACAGTTGGTCATCCAGTGTTACACCCAGGTTCCTTACAGTCCAAGCCGGGACACCACTGAGTTCTCAATGGTAATGGAGAGGTCATGGATGGGAGATGCTTTCCCTGGAAGGAAGAGCAGATCAGTCTTGTCAAGGTCACCTGGGTTTGGACCAGGGAAAAGAAAGGATTAGTTGAGTATCTTCTGAATAGCTGTGGTAGGGAAAGCCATGTGAGTTCATATCAGAGCCAAGTGACTTGGTGTAAAGAGAAAAGAAGGGGGGACCCGGAACAGAACCCTGAGGGACCCCAGTAGTGAGGCTACAAGGTTCAGACACAGATTCCAAGTTACCCTGTAGGTGCGGTCCTTGAGGGGAGGATGTGAACAGGGAGAGTGCAGAGCTTGAGACTCTAAGTTCTTGGTGGATGGAGAGGAGGATCTGGTGGTTCACTGTGTCAAACGCTGCTGAAAGGTCTAGGCGGATGATGGCGGAGGACAGGGAGGATGCTCTAGCAGTGTGTAGTTGCTCTGTATTGGCAAGGAGGGCGGTCTCAGTTGAGTGGCCTGCCTTGAAACCAGACTGGTGGGGGTCAAGAAGGTTGTTCTGGTGGAGACATGCAGAGAGTTGAGTGAAAACAGCATGTTCAAGTGTTAGAAAGAAATGGAAGAAGAGAGACAGGTCTGTAATTCTTTACATCAGAAGGGTTGAGTGTGGCTTTCTTTAAGAGAGGCATCACTCTAGCTGCTTTTAGAGTGTTACGAAAACAACCAGTTTGTCAAAGAGGTGTTGATGAGGAGCGTGAGAAAAGGAAGGAGGTCAGGAACAACAGACATACATCACACATCGGCTGCGTTGCTGAGCGTCATGTCATTTAATTATTTGACACCACTAGCACCTTAACCACTTAACCACTTTGGTTAAGGTTAGGGACAGATCATGGTCTTGGTTTTGTTGCCTAAATCTAACTACAGACCTAAGACGCGACCCCTGATCACTGATGTCAAAGTCCTGCAGCTTGTACGCCCTTTATGCACACCAACCACCTCCTTGTGACTCCACCAGGGTAGGCCTACCTAAATGTAGTGTTTCATTCATTCAGGTTATGTTTATTCACCCCTGACACTGTAGTGACTCTACAGATATTAGCTTTAGTTGTTAGCTGTAGTGATTGTGAGTTGTAGCTATCCAGCAATAACTGTGTGTGGAGTGTGGTCGTGTGTGTTTATGTGACAGTTCAGCTTCTGACTTATCTCACAACTCACCAATAATAGATCTTTGAACTCTGATATTTTATTTCAGTCTGCCTGCTCAAGTGGAGTGGATTATGTTAATGTAGGATACATTGTTGATGGGCATTTTCATTTTCCATGAAAATGCCCATCGACGTCGCCAGGTCATTTTGTTGGGGCTTAAGCCCTGAACGTTTTGGCTGTAGTTAATAAAAAATGGTTTCCTAATTATTTTACATACCTTATGTTGCATAACATTACTTTATGTTACGGTGTGGCTCCAAAACAGGCAGAGAGAAGTCAGGGAAGAGAGAGAGAGAGCAGCAGATGATGGCGAGAGAGAAAGATAGACAGACAGCAGCAGATGATGTGAGAGGTGAACAGTGCACGCACTATACTGCATGAGCTGTATCTGAAAATTGTGTGTGTGTGTGTGTGAGAGAGAGAGAGAGGGAGAGAGAGTGAAAGAAACCCTTTTAATATTCCAATAAACTAATGTTAAAGGTATAACGAGTAGGATTTGTCAGTTGCTGTTTGAAAATACAACATTCAAAGTTGGCCCCTCTTCCCCGGCTCAAAGTGCACACGCTTCTGGTGGTCCCACGTGCTTACGATCTGGCAACTGGTCGCTGTGTTTTGATAGAGTCCTGCCCTCACACCCCACCCTACACACCAATGCCCAAAGGTTGACACCCAGAAACATCCCAAGCACAGCAAAATAAGAAAATCCAGGCAGAGGGCAGGGTCTCTGCAGATACAGATACCACCACACACTTCTTGTGGGTCATAAGTGATGATTGAGAGGGATTATTTTTGTTTGAGTCTATACATTGTTTTTTTTTTAGAAAAATCCTACTCATTATACCTTTAACATAAATACATTTAACTGTTTTTCCAACTCTAGTCAATATTTTTTTATTGATAGCAGTTGTGAAGTATTCTGTTTTTACTCAATACTAATACTAATTACTAACAACAGTTTTTGAGGCACACGTTTAAATTTCTCAATGCAAGGCTGTAGTAATAGTGACAGTAATGTCAAACAATTTCACGTGAATTACTTGCCTAAAACCTTTCAGTCATTGAGACCATGATATCATATGAGAGTAATTAAGGTCACATGGTACTCATGTGACACCCCTTTAACATCTGTCTAGGACATTGAACATTTTGGCCCTAAAAACTGTGTGTCTTGTCCTGTCCAGTAAAGACATAACATAATTACTTTTCGGGTACCTGTTCTAAAGAAAACCAGAGCAATCAATCGAACATTTATGGAGCTGAATGCCTTAAAACATACTGTATGGAAACCCTTACATTACCTCAAATTATACCCCCAACTTCTAAAAACTAGAATTGTTCCATCTTGTGCTACCTGTTGACTGAAACCTTCATGCAGGCTTGGGGAGTAACGGAATACATGGAACGGCGTTATGTAATTAGGATACAAAAAAAAGGCAACTGTATTCCGTTACAGTTACAGAAAAAAAGACGTGATCAGATTAACGATACATTTAGTAAAAATGGGGATTACTAGCTGGATTACAATTTTAAAATACATTTTAAAATAAGAATGACATAGTACCATGCACATGCGCACCCATTACAACACTTCATGAGTCTCACAACACCACTCTGGTCTCGAGTGAAGCCATAGTAGCTAATCTTACAGCTGCCAATTCATTANGTGATGCTGGTGACCGGGATGGTGTGTGGGTAAAAACACCAGCCCCAGACCAGAATAAGTTTATGGCAGTTTACTTGAAGTTTGAGTGTGAAGTGTGAATAGCATACTTAACAAAGGACATTTAAATGCACCTAGTTGCTGCTATTAATCTAAACGTCCATTTGCACATAACAAAGGAAGGAATAGCTGGACAAACAATAAACATAACAACAAACATAAAACATATTAGGTCTTACCGTCTTCCAGAAGTCTTACAGAATACACTTAAGTAAAAGTCATCTTATTGATATTTCTTTTCTCGTCTTTATTTGCATATTAGGTATTGAGGTCCAAAACGGAAAGTAATCAAGTTACATTACTTTAATATTGTCATACTTGTATTAGGTTACTGACCACATTTTTTAACAGATAATTAGTAATTATATTTGATTACATTTTTAAAGTAAGCCTCCCAACTCTGCCTAGGTGCAAACAAATGTTCTGAAATTTCTATATAATGAGTTAACAGGGTATTAAAATTAACTCTTTAATATCTGCAGA
>NTHP01000009.1:3180883-3204323 GCA_003416845.1 Oplegnathus fasciatus | reverse complement strand
AAGTAAGCCTCCCAACTCTGCCTAGGTGCAAACAAATGTTCTGAAATTTCTATATAATGAGTTAACAGGGTATTAAAATTAACTCTTTAATATCTGCAGATACACTCTTATATTCTGAACAGTGTCAAACTCCAAAGTGTCCATAAAAGAAAGATACTATACTATATTTGGCTCCTGTGCCCCTACTCAATTGGCTGCATTTTCTGAAGATAGTAGACTCCGGAGAACAGTACAGAGAAATGACATCTCTACTGTACTGAGACTCAGAGGACAGGGATTATCTATTTGCACCCAGTAAAACAACTCGTTCTTGCAAGGTCCAATAACAAAGTAGAGGAGTGGACGTGCTGGGACAAAAATAAATTAATACAAAATCCTCTCAGCCTCTCTAAAGATTCAAATTAGAAATTACAATAATAAGTCTACTCTATTTCTCAAATGCTAGAGCAAACAAAACAGACAAACAAGCTAGGGGGTTGTTTGATTGGTGCTTTTAAGAATATGAGATAGATATTATATTAGCAGTCCTTAGACAACCAAGTGCTCTTCAGTGTTACAATGTGAAGCTGAGCACAGTCTCCTCACTGCTGAATCCACAAAAAGTGCTTTTTATTTGATGCTTTTAAATTACACAGCAGATTTCTAAATCAAAGCACATCAGTGGAAATTGGATGGAGGCTTGATGCAGTTACTTCAGGTGCGGGATCTGCAACAATATTCTTTGCTTTAAGAGTAACATTGTCATTTTAACTAAATGTTTCTGAATGCAGATGATGACAAAATCTCAGGTGATCCAATCGACACCCATACATATGTATTTAATCTATTTGATATTTAATAAAGATTGGATCTAGCAGAACTTCTCGTTCCCTCAGAGGTCAATACTGTCTCCATGATCCTCTGATCATGTGATTCCATTGGAACTAATCGATTTGGGTGAATGGTGTGAAAGTGGCCCTAAGACAATAATCAGTTAATTAAATATATGCTTCTCTGGGATAATGAGCCATCTACAATGTGTTTTCCTTGTGTAGCATATTAGAAAATTGCAGGTACCCCTCCAAGGGATCACACATTTGCTTTCAGCTTTAAGATTTTTCTTGAGAATTATGGTAAGTATGACATTCTTAAAATGTCACTCATTGCCATGCCATTTATGAAGCCATGCCCCATGCTGATTAAACTCATTGCCAGGGTCTGCATGATACAAATAGAGCACTGTGTTAGTTCAGGCAGAACTCTGAAGATGTATTCGCATTAGGTAATCCTTCGCTACCAGCTGACTAGTAATATCCAATCATATCTGGCCGGAGAGATGGGAAAAGGCTTGCTGGTGGTGCTAGGCGTAAACACGCTGGCCTTGGTGAGCTGCAATTCTGTGTGCTCGCCTGGTTCTTCTGATAAGTAGACTGAGGAATAGACTTTACAGTTTAAATTAGCTTTTGTCTGGCAATCATAATGTCATCATGCTGTATGTTTGTCTTTTCTATAACTTCTAGACAACAACTACATAACTTTTACTGAACACATTACATTACACAGGTAATGTGACCTTACAAACACAGAGCATGTTTCTAATCAAGTAGCAGTTAGTGTGTAACTTCTGACTAATGTTTGTGGTGAGCATCCATTGCTGCTCTGCTGGAGGATAATGTTCTGCTCCCCAACGACACAACCAAACGATCGAACCAATTTGAGCACATGGACTCTCAACCAATGTGCACATGACCTTGAACAAGTAACTGCATAGAATCCAGTTCATTCAGGTAACTCAGGCAAAGGCTGCACCAAAGCAACAAACACTGGAGGAAACTTTTAAAATGGGACAGAAATTCCCTCGAGACAGCGACAAGGCCAAAAAGATTACAGAGAGGGTTTGTTATTTTATAACATGTTGTTTTGTAAAAAATAAAAACAAAAAACCATTAAGGAACATTGCAAACATTAAGGATGGAGGCATTTTTTTTCTTAATGTATTGCAGAGCTATTCAGTTGTCAAGCATATACATTGGATTGATTTTAATAACCGTACTTGAAGTGTGCACTGTGCAGCTGTATTATCTACGAAAACAGAAGCATCGGATCAGGACTCGGTATCGGCAGATACTCAATATTAAATGACTCAGCTCGGGATCGGGGGCAAAAAAACTCTATCAGGATGTCCCTCGTGCCATTTACTGTATGTGTGTGGGCAGCCAAGCCTTCAGAACACACGCCATGTTCTTTGAATTTAAAAAATTGTATCCGTTTTTAGTCAGTACACTTTTTTAGCACTTTCAAAACTACAGTTGCAAATTGCTCTACGAAGTGACAAAAATTAACCAGACAAAATCATGCGGTATGAACAGAAACACACAAACAAGACTTTAAAAAAACATGTGTCATATTTCTTGTGTTTACCTCCCTCTGTAGGTGAGGATATTGACTTTTCCTATGTATGTGTTTACATTTGTGTGTGTGCACACCCAGAGGCTCCATGCATGTCAACAGAAAACACACTATGTAAATGAAGATATCCTTCTGTGCAGAGTCCTGTGGGCTTACCCTGAATACATTACGAAAACCACACAGAAATACACACATATTGAGAGATATGCACATATATGTGTACACATGTCACTGTCTGCTAGCTGACATGCTTTATCGTGGCTCAGAGCTCTTCATACATATTCAATAACTGTCAGTTTAGCTTTTATTTCTCTCAGCCCCTGCCTCCATTTATTTGCAAACTATCATTGTTAAGATAACCATAATCAATGCCTTGAATATCACAATGGAACAGGGTCATAGATACCATTGAGGACACCACTGAAGTCATTTGGGGGTTTATAATGACATGAAGAAGAGTTTATATTCTGGACACATAGATGTATGGAGATAAAAATCAACAGAAAATATAATTAAGTTGTTAGATTAACAAATTAAAATGTGAACTTTTTTTTCTGATTTGAATACTACATACCATAATCTGGACTAATGATCTCAATTTTTATATTAGCCATGGATCAAATGACTATTTGTAATGAGAAGGGGTTCGCTCATAGTGATGAACCCATGGAGAATTATCCTTAATTCCCAGTTCCCCTCAGCTCTGCAGAGCTTTTTCGCCTTTAACTCATAGTTTTGGTTTTCTGGCCCGCAACTTCATTGTTTTGATTCAGTCTCAGCACTCTCATCAACCTGGTTTCCAGCAGCAGCAGGCAGCTGTTTTTGATGAAAAGGCTCTGAACCTACTGTACACTACCTGTACAGCGCTAAACAGTAGACAGAGAGCTGGTGAACATAGTGGAGCATTTAGCAGCAAAAAATAAATGGCCTAGCAGACAAAGTTAGCAGCTAGCTGGTGAACAAAGTGGAGCAAAGAGCCAGATATTTTTCTCAGGAGTTGGTGGAGGTCAGACCAGAGCTAAAAGAAGAGTGAATATTGGATCTCCAATTCATCCATTCAAGTGAACGCAAACATATCTGCTGGATGTGTACATAAGGAACTGTTTCCTAACACACTCGCCATGAGAACTTTATAAGGTGATAGATGTCAATGTTGTGTTTACAGCTAGTTGTGCTGCCCCCAAGTGGCCAAAAATCAATTAATGGAGCTTTAACAATGGCTGCATTGCATTTAGATGTGCATGCTCTTGACCCTGTAATTGTTATGCTGACTCATTCATATGCCTTACAAATGAGTCAGAATAACCCGCGGAATTTATTAGTATGCTTTAATGGGACACATAATGGAGCAGAGCATTATTAGTTACAGCCGAGCTTGTCCTGCTATGGCAAATCTGCTGCAAAAAAGGTCTGTTTGACTTTTAAAAGTAAATATCCAACATGTTCTGCATTGTTTCAACATATTGTATTATCTCCCTTATCTGAAATTATGATTTTAATGCCAGAATGTGTTAAAATTGTGTTTGTAATTATTAAAATCAAATTACACCTTGTTCAGGCTTTCAGGGCAGTGCATTTAAGCTATTTCAAGTGCTACAACTGCAAAACAGTTTTGAATAATTGTTTTAAATAATAATCTTTACAAGTGCTGGATCAAAAACTTGATCTGTGAGTTTGAAATATTGCTTTATGTTTTTCTTTGGGAGCTATTTATCCAGTGTGCAGATCCTTTACCTGTTTCTCCCACTTTGATATACAATACACCTCATCTCTGAACTACTCAGGAATCAGCCACCCCAATAATCATGTTGATTGATCTTCGATCATGAAGAATGATGCCTGTTTAGACCAAGCTAGCTCATTCAACCAGCATTTTTTACTGTACTTGCTTAAAGTGCTGCCTTGTTGTTTCCATCACCTTTCTCCTACCTTTCTCATACCATTCAACCTTTCCTCTACCATTCTTTTCCTTTCTCCGTTCATCCATCTCACCAACCTCCCTCCTACTCTTTCCTCCTTTGCCTTTCTCCACCCTTTCCTCACTGTTCCCAGACAACACTGCCAGTATAGTATCTCGTCGGCGTGAAGGCTTCAGCCAGGATAGAGGCCAGGAGTTCTTCAACCTGGTGCTGGTGGTGGCTGATGGTGGGGAGCCTCCTCTCAGCAGCACTGCTACACTCTCCCTCAGGGTGTGTGTGTGTCAGAGAAACAACAGGGGGCGCAACAGCAACACCTGTCAGGCCCAGGCCTTCCTGTCTTCAGCTGGCCTCAGTACTGGAGCTTTTATGGCCATACTGCTGTGTATTATCATATTATTAGGTAAGTATATGGGTGTAATGGTAGAACCACTGATTAAAGCCCCTTTGTGTATAATTTTAATGTAATAATAGCTTTTTTCAAATTACTCTAATAGCATAAAAAATTGACAATCAGGTGAAAATTGGTGCAGTCTACGTGTTGGTTTCAAACCATTCATCATTGTACAACGGAGTAACGGAGTAGTGCCCCTTTGCAGCTATTGGATTTGCTGGATTTGCCATCAGATCATAGATGAGTTGGTTTTTGTCAGACCACTTGTATAACCAGAAGTAGGAAGTGGAAAACAGGAATCTCTTTGTAAACAAAACAATTTGCCTTTATTTACACAAAATAAATCAATTTTCAATTTTTCCATAGTGAAATGTTTAATTATAGTTTGTAATCATGAGAACTAAGCAACACAAACCAACTTTTATATTTTGGTCACAATAACTGTTGTAGGCTTTTGTTTGATGTTATTTTGAAGAAGAAGAATTACTTTTGGTGGTTCCATCTGATTCTGTCAAGCAAAGATTCTTCTGCACTGTTCCAGGGGCAAGAATTGTATCAACAAAAACAGTCCATCAAAATAGTGGAGCAAGTTGTGCGTGTGGCATTAATGTCCCCAGGTTGGTGCCACAGTGTCTTTGGTGGTGCTACCACCAAAGGGTTTTTTACATCAAAGTTGTAACAGACTGTATGGACATGATAATGCAGTTCAGATCAGTCAAGCTTTTCTGTCAACTATACATGAAACATTCAAGCAAACAACTAATTTGGCTGTGTAACAAAATAATCTATGTTCAAAAGGCTTTCACAATGTAGGGTTCCCCACAGCTGTCACATGTCATGTCATGTCTCTCAGGGAGGTCCCTGTCTTTAGGGTGTACTAACACAGATTTTAAGGTGTTGAATGTTTTGTAGTAAGTTCAGACTCCTGGTTACTTGAACCCTGCACCTTCCTCTCTCTATCCTCCACCTCGCTGACAAGCTGTTGTGCTCCATGTAGGAGGGTCCTCACCATTGATCTTTTATCTTATAAGTGGGGGTTATAGATTAATTTGAGATATCAGTCTCTGTAAGTGGGTTTTCTTCCTCTCCCCCCATACACAACCTCTTGTTATCACCTGATGGTAGTTCCACACTTCGGTTAACATGATGACACCTGATCTAGCTCCATTTGCTGTGAGATGCGGTGGACAGCTCCGAAAGCTTGTTAAGTGAATTTTTTAGCTTTGATTATTTTGTTACATAAGATGAGATAAGATAATCATTTATTGATCCTCAGATGGGAAATTTGGGCGTTACAGCAGCAGCACAAAGACAGATATAAGTACAGATAAACAGAGCAACTTAAAATAGAATAAAATAGATCAATTATAATTATTTAAAAAGAAATAAGAATAGAATAAAATAAGACAGAAACTATACAAGAGCAATTACTTACAGGCAAGAGCATTACACAAATAGTACACTGCTCACTCTTCCTAAAGGTCAAGAATCAACTTCCGTGCGCTAACTCCTTAAGGTGTTGTTAATGTGTAGAAGTTTGTAGAATAATGAGACAATCCAAGTGAAAATTGCAGCCCATGGGTCCATTGGTCAGATCTAATCTACTTGGACAGAAAGTCTCTTGTGTTTTTCACAGAATCTAATCTGCATTTAACCAATCATTTTGTTCATATCATTGAAGAAGTACTTTGGATGTCCTTGGTTTTCTCTCTTACTCTTTGTGTGTACTTCTCTTTCCCCTTTATCCTGTCTTTCTCCCCTTTTACCTCTCCTACTCATTTCTCTCCAGCCATTGTGATGCTGTTCACCCAGCTACGAAATAAGAAAGCCAGCAAAGAGCCCTTGATTCTCTCTGAAGAGGACATAAGAGAAAATGTGGTGACCTATGACGATGAGGGAGGCGGGGAGGAGGACACAGAGGCCTTTGACATTGCTGCACTTCGAAATCCCAAAGCCTTGGAGCCTCACAGGAAGTTCCACCCCTACCTCAGCTGTGGACCAAGCCGATATGGAGAGGAGGACACAGTCGAGGATGACGAGGAAGGGATTGTGGTGGTGAGGAGGAGGAAAGCACAGGAGGTGGATTACGGGAACTATAGCCCAGAGTCAGAACCTGCCTGGTTTGTCATTGACTGCGTTCCTCGAGAGATCAGCCAGTCTGCGCCTTCGCTTCTGCTAGATGGTCATGACATCATTCAGCAGATCATCCAGCAGAAGGTGGCTGAAGCAGACTATGACACACGGGTCCCGCCATATGACTCACTTCAAACATATGCCTATGAAGGACGTGGGTCTTTGGCCGGGTCAGTCAGCTCTTTGGGCCTGACTGCAGTGCCCGAACTAAACTTTGCCGACTTGGAAGACTGGGAGCCAGAGAGGCAAACACTGGAACGAGTTGTCGGAGAACAGCTGGCAACAGGCCAAGCTAACCCTGACACCTAAAGATTACCATCACACCATTCCCATTTTTTAAACCTTGGCCATTTGCTGGAACAGATTGCTTTTTACTTGGGTGCAAGGATGCAAAATCACTGCTGCAAAAAGCTGACATGTGAAATCAGGGGATAAGAAAAGCCATTTATGTTTAACAGGAGAGAAGAACACACAAACTGAAGGGAGATTTGGGGTGAAACATCCTAGCTCATGTGTTTTGTTGAAATGAGGAATAAAATGCAAACTGAGAGAAGACCAGGGTTTTAAAATGACAGGTCCATTTACATATGGGTTTCTCCCTTTGATCTGCTTGTTATGTGTGCTAGTGAAAAAGGTATGGCTAGTCCTAGGTCCAAAGGATTCTGGTCTTGATTTTAACTGTTGCTGGAGCTCCAGTCATTTAAAAACCCTTGCACAGCTACCTTGGAGATTAATACCAAATTGGCTTGGAGCCCGATGACCCAGGGTTTCAAGTTCAGGTCAACAATCATACATTGGCTTGAACGATTCAAGGGTTCATTTAATCAGCATTTTACAACTCAGGTTGTATAAACAAAATGTAATTTTTAGTTTCTTTATGCTACACACACAAAATAAAAGATAGAGCAAACAAAAAATTAACAATTAATATTGGTGGAGTGCGGAGGATGAATTTAGAAGAGTCACAGCCCGAGGAAAGAATCTGTTCTGGAGTCGGTACGGCAGCGGATACTTTCATGTCTCTTGCCAGATGGAAGCAGGGTGAACAGGCTGTGGCTGGGGTGGGTATTGTCTTTTAATATCCTTCAGGCTCTACGCAGGCACCTTACCTCACCGGTATCACTGATGCTGGGTAAATGGGAACCAATGATGTTCTGAGTGGTTTTAATCACCCGCTGCAGAGCCCCTCTGTTCTGGGCCATGCACAAACCATGCCAATTTGTAATATTTCCAGTCAGTATGCTTTTTATTGCTCCCCTGTAAAAGCTGACAAGAACTTTGCATGGGAGCTTTGCTCTCTTAAGTTTCCTTAGGAAATACAACCGTTTCTGAGCTTTCTTAACCAGGGTGGAGACGTGAGATGACCATGACAGGTTCTTTGTGATGCTGATTCCCAGGAACCTGAAACTGTTCACTTGCTCCACCTCAGTTCCACTGATGTAGACAGGGCTGTGTGTCTAATAGTGGGAACAGGAGTTTTATTGGTTTATGAAGAAAAAAAGGCCAACTATGATATAAGTAGTATCTATAAAGAAAGATCTAGAAAAAGATGATTGCCCAAATCGAAGGCACACAAGTTGCAGAAAGCTACAGGCCTTACCCCTGAAAATTGGTGAATTCTTATTATTTACTCATTCTGTAAGGTCATGGAATGGAAGTATGTTTGCATGCACATAGTGACAGCAGAACCCTGAAACATCAACTTCCAAGGTGTGGATTAGTGAAGGCTGGCAAATCCAAATTCCAGTTTCATGGTCAGCGTAATGACCTTATGAGCCTTATACTGGACCACTGCAGGAATTTAACAATCCATAATGTAAGGTATTATAAATGGTTACTATAGTTTTTGACACTTTTTGACACAGCCACAGAATTCTCATCCACTGCCTTGAAAACTGTTGGCCTTTCTGCAGCTGTCCTTAACTGGCTTCAAAGTTATATCACCAACAAGAAATTCATCATCAGCTGAGGAAACCATGTTTCACAAACCTATGATATGTATTGTGGGGTTGCACAGAGCAGTTGTCTCGGCCCACTACTCTTCTTACTATACATGCATTCACTGGGTGATATATTCTGAATTACATCTTCATTACAAACAGAGTAGATCAGTACTACATTCACAAACTTTCCAAAACACTCTAATACAAAACAGAACTCTGCAGCAAGACAAAAATAAATTAGAGGGTGCACATCAGTTAGGTTCATTGTGAGGCTTTGGTACTAGGTTCTTGGAGTCTAAACAAATTTAGGCATTTCAGATATTCACAGTTGAAAAGGATTAAAAGGACAGACTTGTGTAATTTTTACTTGCTGTTTGGTAGACAAGTGAAGTAAGTGGTTGTGGGGCAGACAACATGTAAAAATGGGCTCTGATATTGTTAGTGATTTTCTTTCACTCTCATTTGAAAGTGAGATACAAGTTTAAATGCCTATGGAAAATTAAAGGCCCTCCTGCGGTTTTCCTATCACCAGACAATAATGTTGATATTGGATAATTTTACAAAACCCTGTATTGTTCAATTACAACAATTTTTAACATCATATGGCAATGTTCGTGATTATGGCAAATAAACTAGGGTAAAGGCATGGCTAGGGTTATGCAACTGACACTTACGGTTACAGAGTGACTGTGATTACAGTTAATGAAAAGGCAAATGTTAACTGTAGGTATTTCACAGGAAGCAAACTCTGGTCTCCTGCATGAAAGTCAGACATTCTCCACACCCTTACTTTCTGTATTGCTACCAAAAGGGCACGTTGGAATTGGACATAAATCAAGTGAAGTGAGGAATAACAGTGTTGTATCCCCATTTCTGACAGATGCTGAGAAATCTTCTGGTCCACCTTCGGGTTTCTAACTACAGATTCCAGCTCCCTCTGAATGCCCTCTTTTCCTGAAAACACTAATGAGGGACTGGACGTCTTTGGTCAGTTTGTGCAACAAGCGTTCATTGTTCTTCTTTTTTAAAGTATTGGTTGCCCTGGTGGATATAGATACAGTAATAAAATGGTGGTTACTGTTTTTTGTGGTAGTCACCCATGACAATAGATCTGCTTGACCAATCACGATCAATTGAGTGAAGTCAGATCAGGTGGTGAACGGAAAGCAGAGAGTTTTATTTAACTAAAGGTATAATGAGTAGGATTTGTCGGTTGCGGTTTGTAAACACAACATTCAACGCTGGCCCCTCCTCCCCGGTTCAAAACGCACCTGGTCGCTACGTTTTTATAGAGTCCTGCACCTCACACCCTGCGCGCTGTAATTGGCTGGGGGCTACACACCATTGCCCAAAGGTTGACTCCCAGAAACATCCTGAACACAGCAAAATAAGAAATTACAGGCAGAGGGCAGGATCTCTGTATATCCAGACACCACCACACACTTCTTGTGGGTCATTAGTGATGATTGAGAGGGATTATTTTTGTATGAGTCTATACATTGATTTTTAGGAAAATCCTACTCATTATACCTTTAAGTTCTTGCAGTGAAAAAAAGGCTATTTATTGACTGTGCTACATCCAGTTCACATCTGTGACACAGCTGCCAGGTACCCATTCTGAGTAGTGACAAGGCTGCAGTGGCATGTAGGGACACAGACAGTGAGGCTGACAGTGATACAAGGGGAACACTTGGTAATATTGACAAGTGACAAGTTAATAATTGAGATTGTTCCAGTTCCATGCTAACTAGAAGACGAGACATGACTTTTTCCCCTATTTTTTCTGTCTCTCACTCTTTCTGACTTCTGTGAATCTATGGGAATTTGTATTTCAGTGTGCATCTTTTCACTGGGCTGAAATCAGTAAAAGGACTGTATCTTTACAGATCTTTTCAGAGTGGAAATGAGTCGACGATGAGATGGATGAAATGAAGCCTATTTTCCCTGGTGTAGATTTTTATCAATGAATAAAAAGACAAATGATTTTAGAAAAGCACTTTGATTATGTGTTTTGATTAGTTTTGGATCCATGTGTGCAATCCTTGATAAGTCCAATAATTTTGACTTAAATAAATATGTCTTTTCTCAAAACGCCATGTGAGCCTACACTGTCTGTAAAACACACACTTCTTTCTTCTAGCTTTTTCTTTTTCTTTTCTGGTGCTCTAACTAGATTAACAGAGAAATAAACACATCACACAAAGAGCCTGAAAAGTTTCAAGGGATGTGTGACTGTGCCTAGGAAACGGTTTGTCTGATGGTGTACCTACATAGTTCATCCCATAATTGAATAATAAGTAATGAATATACTTGTACTTGCACTCTATTTTCACAAAGCAAGTCCAACTTAGTCAGGCTCTCTCTGTGCTACATCCTATTTCCATTATTTGATCATTCTGATCATTATATGAGAGAAGGCAAAACCCCTGGGAAAATTGTACAATGGCATAAAGAAATATCAAGGTAAGATATACAATATACTCATACAACTACAGTAGAAAAAATATTGAAAATATGCAAATATTTTCTGTCGATTTTACAGAATAAAGTCTGTTAACAGATCTTGTGGTGTACCACTGCATTTGTGAAAAAGGTTGTATAAAGCCTTTTCTCCAGAGGGAGCTGTGTGAAGTCTGATAAATTGCCTCAAGTGATGTCACAGGCAGAGGGGGAGTAAAGAAAATTGATCCACTAAAGCTAACAAAAATCATTAGAGGGCAAGTTGGATAAGTGAAATATGCTAGAGTTTTAGGAGATGGAAACTTGCTAATACGGTGTAATACTGAAGTGCAGATGGAGAAGCCAAAGAAAATTATTCGTGTTGGAAAAGTCGAAGTAGCCAAAGTAATGACAGTGGGGGAGCAGAGGTTCAGCAGCTGCAAGGGGTTATTTTCCGGAGTCCCTTTCAGTGTTGATATGAAGGAACTAGTGGACAGCTTGAGGTGTGGAATAGTTCAGTTAAAAGTGCAAAAAGAATGACAAGGGGAGTCGAGAAAAAGGAGATTAAAATGGTTTTGGTAGAGTTTAAGACAAAGGTTCTCCCAAAATAACTTATGACACACTTGTGACCACGATGGACATGGGACCTGACAAACCCCTTGTGGAAAGTGCTTTTGGGTTGGTGCAGGAGGGCAGTGTTCTGTCGTGTCAGCAGCCTGCTTTGACATCCCGGCATTTCATACTACACCATGACACACCACCAACACCACAATTACCTCTGGAGGGGTACGTTATCTTGCCATCTGATTGCGTGTTTGTGTGCTTGGAAGATGAGCTACCAGTAGGCGATTTGAGGGGGGATGCCATCCCCCTTGTTAGCAAAATGACCAAAATGCATACCCCTTGTTAACCTGCCATCCTCCCCTCTCTTTGTCTCTCAGTCCCACCCTTCTGTCAGTTTCGTGTTGGATCTATAATATTCTCTAAACTGTATCAGGGTTTTAGCTGCCATTATACAGCTTAGACACAGCGCCTAAGAGTTTTGACACTCCGCCTAAGCCAGCCCTTACTGTTGGATCAGGGCTTGAGCCTCAGCTAGTTCAGGTGTGCTAAAGCAGAGAGAACTGTAAAATGGGCAGGTAGGGGTGCCTGAAGGTCTGGAGTTGGGGACCCAGGGTCTAGTCTATAGGCTATTATTATTAACCAGAGGTGTGGACTAAAAAACTTTGTTGACGGCAAATATGTGCAAATGGAATGTGGTTACCGTAAACTAAAGAAGAGCCATGCATATTACTGGCCAGTGTAAGGACAACTGCTTGTCACCAGGATGCAGTGGTGCAACTTTGCAGTGTGTGCAGGAGGACTACCCTGTGCAACGAATATACATGGATCCAGAAGTGCAAAGAGCAATCCAAGAAAAAGCCGACCATTTGTTTTTCTACACATACATGCCAAAATACATGTCTTTGAAAAATTAATAATGAAAATATGAGCAAAACCCAGATTCTTCAATTGAATGACAAAAATATGACTAGAGCATTTTATTTGTAACACATACACTTGCACAAAAGTGCAATGTTTTTTTGTTTTTCAAAACATTGCACTTTTGTGGGGAATCAATAAAACATTTTATTTTAACAGACAATGGTATGGAGTGATTTTTGTTAAAACATGTTAAAACATAGCCTTTTTGTGAGGAAATCATTTAGTACATATGGCAATCCAACCCTTAATAATTATCCTTAACCCTTAATCCATGTCTTCTAGTCCATCTAATCTCACTTAACCCATTTTTAAACTAATGCCTTGTTCTGATACTTTGACAGCATACATGCTACTGCAAACAGTTAGTTGATGTTAGGCATGTGATAGGAGGATGACGCCATCAAAAAGTTTGTTCTGTTTTGTCTTCTGAATGACACACTCCACATGTACCCAAGACGAGGAAAAGAAAGAACTCATCGACTGGCTGGAGCAGCTGTCTCTGGGAGGTTAAAAAAAAGTGGTTACTCCTTAAGCTATGAACTAGTAAGGTTGTGCTCTTGTTTGGCTAAATGTTTTACAATGGTTATCTGTACCATACCATGGGGAAAGTAGTGAGTTGCTGTAGTGCACTGATGTATTTAAACTCAGACCATAGCCTACCTGACGACAGACCTTGCATTTACAGTATTACGACCCGGGTGTCAGTGGCGACTTTCCTGGAAAAAATCTCAAGTGGTGCACAGTTAGGCTTTTAACAAGGCTTTTAACACAACAGACTCGCTCTTCAACTCACCTGTACTGTTTTTTCCGGTCTCTGCTAGTATTGTGAGAAAAAAGGTTACTATGGCCGAACAAACAAAGAAAAGATGGATGACCACAGACGATGAAACTTGAAACTGAAACTGAAGTGAGGTCCAAAAACACACCTGCAATTACCGATTATTGCCATAGGTGCCACGAAAGACAAAACAATGAAAATCTTCGAGATTATAACTTTAATTACCATAGTAAATAAAATCATACACCGGAATCATGTTAACAGTAACAACTAAGCTAATGTGTCATCTCGTATACTACCCAAAAAACATGAAACATGCATATTGTCAGTGGTCACGTAGTAGGTAAACAAACTTTTTTTGAAATTTACACTGATGACAGGATTCTTTAATTTAACTGATGTTGACCTTGGTCCATGTCAAACACTAGACATACAACATACAACATACAACTAGATACAACTTAGGCCTACCTGGTATAGAATTGCATGTCGGCGTTGCAGCCAGCATACTGCTGNNCAATGGCCATTCCATTCAAAGAGCATCGTTACAGCACTTTTAACCCTGTACACCCCATAGCACTCGGGAGGGCCCATTCTATATTTTAATATAGCGCCCAAGAGCGCCCATCATTTTAAAGTTATTTAATATCAAAAACGGAAAATAAAGTCGTGAGCTTTGCATTGTACATACTACAAGTTGACACCGATTAACCGGAAATATATATCGTAACACTGAAATCTTTGATTTTTTTCGTGGGTTTCCACCCAGTTTACACAGATCTAAAAATGGCTCCACCGACTCAGCGTCCCCGTATCTATTATAATTTTATGGAAGATCCTGACCAATCGTGCATCGTGGACAGTGACAAAGAAGTGAGTTCAAGTTTTTTGCGCCAAATCACATAATCACTGTCACTAAACAGCGGGACCTACCCGACTCTCCCTGCCAGAGACGTACGCTGTTTACCGATGGGCAGTGCGCCCCCCGTCAGTAGGGAGGGCTGACCGGGTCAGATGAAGTAAATGAACAAGGAGAAGAGAGAGGTACAGAGGATTCAGATTCAGCACAAGCAGAGCTCAATGAGGGAGAGAGCAGTGGGGCAGGAGAAGAAAGTGAGGAGAGTGAAATGAATGGAAGTTGGGAAGGAGAAGGGAGGAGAAGGTTTGGAACAGGACGAAGAAGAGGCAGAGGACAGGTGTGGAGAAGAGGAAGGGGGCAGGACAGAGGCATAAGGAGAGGTCACCAGGGGGCAGCACCTGTTAGGCCAACATATCCTTGGAGTTCAGAGCAACCAAATCCAAATATTCAGCCCGGCACCACTGAGCCTGGTCCTCAGACAACCCTAGGGGATGTTCTTAGTTTATTTCTGCAACTTGTAGGTGCCTGTTTTTTCAGTGATTTGGTGTTTTACACAAATTTGTTAGCTGCAAATTCCTCTGCCTCATGCCTTGAGACATGCAAGGAGGAAATGGAAGCTTTCATTGGGATAAACATCCTTATATCCATAAGCTCCCATCACTGGTTGACTGTTGGTCCACTGATGAGGCCCTTGGAGAACCTTACATTTCCCACAAGATGCCTCGTAACTGCTTTGAGCAGCTCTGCAAATACATACATTTGTCAGATCCTGCTTCCACCAGTGAATCTGACAAGTTGCACAAAGTTAGGCCTTTCCTCTGCATCCTGGAGGAAAAATTTCCCAAGCTCCTGCATCCATGGCAAGCCCTTTGTGTTGATGAGGCAATGATTAAATTTGATGGTAGACTGCTGTGGAAACAGTACATGCCCAAAAAGCCAGTGAAGTGGGGCATCAAGCTGTGGTGCCTTTGTGATAGCTTCAGTGGATACTGCCTGGCATTCAGCGTCTACAGAGGGAAGGATGAGGCGCAGGAATAGGCTGAACTTGGCTTGGCATATTCAGTCATCATGAACCTAATGAAAGGCTATCTGCTGTCACACCACTACTTGTATGCAGATAACTTTTTCTCCTCCATCTCCCTTGCGAGTGACCTATTGCAGGAAGAGGAAGACGAACCAAAATGGCAGAGGGTATCTTTGAGGGAGGAGAAGGGACACATTATTTTCTTTGTTGTAATTTCCTTCTAACGAATTAATAAAGTTTCCCGCGCCTGTCTAATTCTCCCGTGTTTGAAAGCTTGGCATCTGGGCTGCTAGATGGCACCAAACACATCCATGCCCATTTGGTGGGCACTTGCACACATGATATCATTCATTGAATATACCCGATTATAGAAGTGTTATATTTGGATTAGCAGCGTAATCTGTGCTTGCAGAGCTGGACATACTACAGTGTGTTCAGGGTCAATGAGAACTTCACCAGTGTGTGCACTTCAAGTTGAGGAAGGAGAAATGCCACTGTGTTGTCTTTGAAAACAACTGCTTGTCAACTATTGGACAAATCTGAGGAGGCATGGAGATCCATCAAACAGGGTCTTGCAGACCAGCTAGGTGAAGGAAAGGACAGAAAAATCAAGCTTTGATTGAAGAGGGGATCATTTGGCAAGAGATATGAGTGTGCGTGATAAATAACTTTGCCCATCTGTGGTATGGCAATTAGACCTGTCTGGGTATTAGAATGTGTAGATCTGGAACTGCTTAAGATTAAACACAGTAACAAAACCACTGATTTAAGTAGTGAATACTATAGTTATGTATGTAAGTATATGGAGTATTTACAGATATTTACTGATGGGCCAAAGGATCTACAAACAAATGAAACAGGGTGCACCATTATGATTCCCAGTTACCAGGGGGGAAATTAGCAAAAGAATATCAGATTATTTGAATGTATATACTGTTGAACTGTTTATAATGCTGATGGCGTTAAAAGGGGCTGAACAGGTGAGATCAATCACAATACTCATATGTGGTGACTGTGTATCAGCACTCACAAGCATTAAGACTGAACTGAAAATGTTTATATTGTGCTTCCAAGATCAAAAATGAACTTTAAAACACAATTAGTTCAAAAAGGTTTTGTCTGGCTCAAAATGTGTTTAAATAATGCTAAATAGTTGCACATGAATATATGGTAATTTAGCTGAAGATGGGTGGATAGGTGCAAAAATACAGACTAGATCCAGATCCAGCTGTTAAATCGGGCGTTCCTGATGCATTCAGCTCATTTCAAGTAACCATATCTCACATATGAGCCTGGCTGATCAAAGTGAATCAGTGAATTGTAACACTCTGTATTTACTATTATTTTCAGTCCTGTTCAATACAATCATATTTAATTAGCACATTTCATTATCAGAGCAAAGACTATCTGCTCTTTCATTTCTCATTATTCAGTTAAAGCTGGTTAAAAGACAGCCTTCTATTGTATTTGTAATAGATGTAATCAGCAGTGTTTTTTGCCCAACTTAATGTAAATGGAGAGTAAATTTAAAACCAAACAATTTAAATGTTGATATCCTCACATTAATGTGCAAATGAAAATATTATAGCAAATAATATAACAAAATATTGTTCTCCACCATCTCAGTGCTGAGCTTTGAAATCCCTCTCTACATTTTATTCTGTTTGCTTTGGAGATATCTTTATTATGTACTTCGTTCCCTATTTCCCGCTTCTACACTTTTTTCTTTTTCTCGCCACTGTTCCTCGCAGCGTCTCTGTGTAGTATCAGTGTCCAAAATACACTAAGAGTGGGGCTTTATCGTCTCCTCTAGTCCCTGTTGTCTAACTGGATTAGAAGTGACTCCTACAGAGAGGAGGACAAATTGTCTTAGAGAGTTCCTAGTGTTTTATCCCTGCTGTGAAGACTCTAGGAAATCAAGGCTTGATGAGATGAGCTTATAGAGGACTGTACAAAGTCCGGCTGGAAAGAACTGGTGATTTGAATCATGGTGAGAATAATGTAAACCAGTGAAGAACAGACCACATATAGACCACATATTGCCATGTACTGTGCAGCTTAGTGGGGTGATGTTGGATTTCCTTGCCTAGTTCCATAACAGCATGCCACTTTCAGTGCCTGGGTGAGGTCATCCATTCTCTGTGTAGCACAGTTGGTATGATAATATACTAACACTACCAGAATAGGTGGTTTGATCCAAGAGCCTAGTCACGCCAGAAAGTAGCAGCGGCCTGTAGCTCCCTCAAACTTCACTACAATTTTGTATTACTGAAGCATGTATTACCTGTGACAGAAATACACTTATCAACGTTGGAAAAGGAAGCGCAGGGATTGGATTAAGTGCAGCGGACCTTGAGACGTTCACTGACCAAGTTCAAGTTCAAGTTTTATTTGTCACATATAATCATACAGGGTATAATTATAGTGAAATGTGTAACCGTTAGCTCCTTTAATGATGCAATAAAAATAAGTATAAAATAGAATAAGAATAAAGAATAGAAATATGTAATAAATAATAATGTTAGTAACTTGAATAATAAAGTAAAAATAAAAATAGTCTTAGGCAGTGTCCTCAATCAGGATCCTAGTGGCCTGAGGGTAGAAGCTCTTTCTGAGCCTCTCAGTGCTGGCCTGGTGTATCCGGTATCTTCCTCTCGACCACAGCAGGGAGAAAACAAAAATGAACACCAGGCAGTCGCTGTTCATGATGGCCGTTGTGATGCCCTCGTGGATGGAGTTCAGCGTGGCCTTCCAGGTCAGGCGGCACCGGTGCCTGTTGAGTTCCACCTTTGAAATTTCAGGTGAAGAACAAGATGTTCCCTTTACAGGCAATTTAAATTGGATCTGAGTGCACTGTACAGTTCACCTGGCTCAAGTGAACTGAAGTGTCACTCTTGTCAGGTCGTGGCACCATGACTCACCTGGAATGAAACACTGATCTGGAGCAGACCAACTGAATAGAGCCCAGGACTGAGAATGAGTAAACATGTTTGCACAAGTTAGATCCACCACTCAGATATTTATTCTGTTCACAATTAAAAAAGATAAATAAAAAATGTATACTCACTCATTGATTTATTAAATTCACTCAGAGAATCTTACATTTAATTTTTTACATTTGTATTGCATGTATTTAAGTATTGAAAATACATATGTATGCCAGAATGCCCAACACCTTTCTTGTTGGGATTAAGTTGACATCGGCCTTTCACAATACACATCTAACCTAATAAATTTTAACTCCCTAGGCACAATTTAAAAGTGCTTACATGACTATATTCTGATTCAGGCCCCTATCATTATAAACCGCTTGTTTCTGCCACCACAAATAGATTTAGGGTCCTACACAAACAGGGAATTGGGCCATTCAAACATCTGTACATTGATGAATTTTCCTCTTCATCTGACCAGCTGTCTGAAAGATATGGCATTTTTGCATCTGATATTTAGATTTCTGCAAGTTGCAACTATGTAGTTTTGTATTCTGTGATTATGAGGAGTTTCATGAACAGCTGTCAGATTCTTTGCTTGATTCATCCTTTGACATTAACCCCACTGATAACCCTACAGGAATTTGATTATATTTCCAAGTGTCTAACAAAGGGCAGTTGAATTCCCTTATATAAATCCAAAGACTATTTTGTGATTGAGATGTTTGTCTATTTTGGACAAAGGTGCTGGGAAAAAGTGTGGAAATAAATGTATACAGTATCTGTATGTATGAGGTGGAGCTGCAAGGATTAGTCTATTAATCGATATATGTAGATATACGAAGTTCAAAACAGTACATCTTTACTGGTCTCAGTTATCACAGATAACCTCTAATTTGGACCCAACCAGCGCCGGCCTCTCTGTACGTATGTCTGTACAGGGTTTCTCCTGTGAGGCTCCCAGCCACTGCCCCATGAATCTAATTAATAAAAAACAATACTAATAATAGCTAGAAAAATTTCTCAAGAAATACTGAGTGTGCCTGATGCTTGGTGCTTATCCCATTATTAATATTACTAGCACTAAATGCCCACACGCTTGGGGAGAAACAGATCCTTTAACAGAGCTGCTATAGCTTGGCGCACCTCAAACTCATGCTTATAGGTCAAAGACTGTAACTGCTGTCAGCTAAATTAAGATATCATCAAAACAGTCTGCTGAATGCGTTGATGTAGATTTTATGTTTGTGGTGTCAAAAATGTGAGAATGGGAGAAGTTTAGGAAACTGGCACCGTCTGCTTTCCTCCAAACATTTCTGGTTTCAGTTATTATGGGAGTCTATAGGCCAGTTGCTTAGCACTCCTGTCCCTTTGAGGCTCACAGCGCCAAGTGTGTAAGTCCGTTTGCATCCATAGATACACGCCTTTGACAGCAGAAATTTTCCTATATTTTGATGTAGAAATTATGTATGACAAGTGAAAATTGTGGAAGTGTGCTATGAGAGGAGTAGTGTGACAAAAATCCATACAGAAGAAGAATCATGAAAATAAGAATAAGCCCATCAAATAATGACTAGTGTGCCCTTGTGCTTAGCACATCAGGCAAACTAAATAAGAATAAGCAAATCGAATAAGAACTAGTGTGCCCTTGTGCATAGCTTGTGCATAGTTTTCAGCATTCACACTAATAAAGATTACAATAGCTTTATAATAAATCTTAAAAGAAAAGTTCACACTAACTAGAAAATGCATTTCCTGTAGAAAATGCAGTGTGAATGCTGATAACTGAAATAATTTTGAAAGCAATGCTAGAAATGCATAAATAAATTGCCTGAAAAATCTTGAAGCACAAATGCATTGTGCTGCAGAACAGTCGGGAGTCCAAGCGCTGACCCTAGCAGTAGTAGTAGCAGTAGTACTAGTAGTAGCAGTAAAGGCTGTAGTAGTGCGGTAGTAGCAGTAGTAGTAGTAGTAGCAGTAAAGGCTATAGTAGTGTGGTTCTCACAAGGTGTGTGGACATGCGCTATATGTTTGTGTCTGACCTGAAGTTTACTTAAAGATATGTCCAATTCTAGTGTAAGCTCTGAAAGGAGTGTAAAATAAAACAGAGTGAGTATAATTCTTGAATCACTGAGTTGACTGTCAAGTAACCTGTAAGGAGTGAAAACGAAGTGATGGGTGAAGTGTAAGAACTGAATGGAGCTGACTGTCAAGTAATTAAGTCCCCTTTGAAGGAGTTGAGGTATCATATGAAGTGTATTACTTGAAAGAAATTGAAATATCAGTTGAAGCGTAAGATGTGTGTATACCTGTGTGTTAGTATGTGTGTATGCGTGTGTGTGTAAAAAAAAATCTCATAATGTATTAAAATTTGAATGGAGTTTTTCGCTAAAAGTATGAATGAGTAGCTAATGCTTCAAAAAGTGTGAAAATGTCTAAGCCCTGTATGTGTCTGTCTCTGTGTTAAGTTGTATTTCTGAAAGTGTAGTTAGTCAGTCACGCCACAAGAGGAAATATTCACCAAAGTGAGCGCTAGTTGTAGTATGTCTGTGTGAGACTTCTGTTCCTCAGAAAGAGGATAGCCTCCTGAATTGAAATCACTGAGTTGAGTGTCGGGTAACCTGTGAGGGGTGACAGCTGAAATAAGCTTGAAAGCATTGCATGAAATGCAGAAATTAGTTGCTTGAAAAATCTTGAAGCACAAATGCATTGCACTGCAGAACAGTCAGGAGTCGAATCGCTGACCCTGCGGTTCTCACAAGGTGTGTGGACGTGTGCTGTACCCTCTAACCACTCTGCCGCTGTGCAGAACAACAGGGTTGAAATTATATAAATATTTCAAGCTCAAACATTAGAGAGATGCTACTGAATCAGCATTAACACTTATAAGTTTGAGGAATAACAATAGTGTGCTCTGTACTTACATCAGGCACATTAATGACTATCCCCAATGTAGCGGCTTGCTTCCTTGAATAGTAAAATTGAGGAATAGATTTAAAATCTATTGTGTAATACTTGTTTTCTTTTGTATTTTTATCATATTCAGAGCATGTTCCATTTGTTTCTCTCTCAAACTTCCAAGACTTCCAAGTGGTCTGCTGATCTCAGGTCTGCTAAGGCTCTCTGTTACCAGGTAGCTACTCCCCTTCATGACCAGTGGCCGAATAATGGCTGGAATTACAGCGGTAATCTCCAAACACACAAAATCTGGTTTAGGGACATGATGCAGTTCTTGAAAGTTGAGGAAATCAGGTATAATTTACAGGGCTTCACATTTTATGCTGCCATTGAGTCCTTCAGTGTTTAATGTGACATAATCCCTCCAAATATTCTTTTTGTGCTTTGGTTGTAAGTATGGAAGGGTGGTGGACTGATGGGGCCACTCTCTTAATCCATTAGTGAAAAGAGGATGAATTATGCCTGACAATTTTAGTTAGTTTTCGCAATTTTGACTCTTATGCAGACGTGTGAGTGAGGCGTTAACCCAGATGACAATGAGATGTCAATGAAAATTTGTCCTTGCCACCCATGCAAGAATCTTTTATCCAATTTAACATTCAGAGCTACTCCTCTGTAAACAATACACTATTTATACCCATGACATGTTCAGCCTGACATGGGTGGAAAAGCCGCTTTACAACATGCACTGCTTCCATTTGCTCTACTGTGTGGAGTGCCCATTTTGTTGCAGGTCAGACCACTTCAACCCACCGTGATCAAAAAGTGTCAGAGCAAAGGCTACCTCTTTTCCTGTGCTTAACCGAACAAGATGTCCTATAAATAATGAACTGCATAATGGCTGGTGATTATGCCTGGGCAGAGGATGAAGTACTCTTGGCTTTACAGCAGACAGGGGGTAATTACCTACATCTACAGAAGGAAACACAGGATACAGTAGGAGAGGGCTAGTCAGATTGTCATGGAGGTAGGGAGATATAGTGAGAGATTATTATAGCATCTCTAATGAAACAATATCCTTGATAATGGTGCCTGAGGTTAGGGATGTTTGGTCCACAGGCACACCGGTATCATCATAGTAACAAAGCAGGGTACATTCGAGTAGAAAACTTACATAAAATACAAAATGAAATCAGTAATGCCAGTATACTTAAAGCACCACTATTCAATATTTTATATCAACCAACTCTGTCACCAACTCTGCAGTTCCCCTTTGTAATAACTAGCTGACAATAGCTTAATACAGCAACAGATTTTACTCTAAAAGTGCGTTGAGGATGGAATCATAGTAGACTTCTGCCTCATTTCATCCATGCAAATTTGATTTATGGAGTGTTTAGTACTACTTGCTGTCATCTTTAATAGCCCAGATGACAGGAAACCCTGTGCCGACTATGCAGATGTTAGCTTTAGCTGTTAGCTAGCTGAAAATATGCACTTTCTGTATGTGTACAGAGTGTTACTGTACACAGATGTGTGACAGCTTACTCACAGTGATGTTAAAACTTAGCAGGAACTTTCAGTTTTTTCAATTAAACAAAGAGCCAGTAAGCCACATTAAGCCCAGTTTGTAGGTTTCATTTTTCACAAATGTTATTCATGAAAAATTATGTCAAATTTAATTTCCTTTTAATCATGGTAAAGTCATATCATGTCATACAAGTTAGAATATTTTCAGCTTTTTCCTCATAGTGCAATCATTTTTTGCACGTTAAGCTGCATGTTTTCACATTAAGCCTTTAAGAATCCCAGCTGCCATCCCACCAGAGCAACAACAAGTCTTTGTTGTTATTGCAAATGCAAGTTCATTTTCTTGCCGCAGGAATATTTACAGGCCAAATATGTGAATTCAGAGTTCCCTTTTCTGTTGGGGATTGTGATAGCCAGGGTGTTGGCATCACTGATGTTCACCTGAGAGCTGCAGCCTCCCATCCTGTGCATGTTTTCTCTCCAGCCCCCCTCTATGTTACTTGCTATCCACACATTTACTGTTTTCCAAGTTCTTAATGTAGTCAACTTTGGGCAGATTTTTGTCATCTAGAATTTCCCTCCCAGCTTGAACTTTGGCTTGAACCTCCGGCTGTGAACTTCAGAAGTAAAGACATACACATAAACACAAAACATGAACGGAGTTTGAAATCAGCTGACTTATTAAAGGATAATTCTGGTTCAATGCAACCTGCACTTTATTTT
>NTHP01000009.1:3167015-3180858 GCA_003416845.1 Oplegnathus fasciatus | reverse complement strand
AAGTCCAAAAAACATAATAAAAGCAGTAAGACCAGAAGAAAAAGAAAGGCAACTCTCATACTGAATTAAACGCCAGGGAATGAAAATGTGTTGTAAGACGGGTTTTAAAAACGGGCAGTGTAGGAGTCAGCCTAACATGCAGAGGCAACTGAGTTTGGGGGCTACGACTGCAAAGGCGCGATCTCCTCTATGCTTCAGCCTTGATCTTGGGACAACCAGAAGCAGCTGGTCTGCAGACCTGAGTGACCTTGCTGANATACACATAAACACAAAACATGAACGGAGTTTGAAATCAGCTGACTTATTAAAGGATAATTCTGGTTCAATGCAACCTGCACTTTATTTTTTGGAACATTATTTCAATTAATAATGATATTATTGTTCTTACCAAGTTATTTGCTGAAATCTGAGAACACAGCAATGCCACTAAAAGAAGTCCAAAAAACATAATAAAAGCAGTAAGACCAGAAGAAAAAGAAAGGCAACTCTCATACTGAATTAAACGCCAGGGAATGAAAATGTGTTGTAAGACGGGTTTTAAAAACGGGCAGTGTAGGAGTCAGCCTAACATGCAGAGGCAACTGAGTTTGGGGGCTACGACTGCAAAGGCGCGATCTCCTCTATGCTTCAGCCTTGATCTTGGGACAACCAGAAGCAGCTGGTCTGCAGACCTGAGTGACCTTGCTGAAACGTGAGGTTGTAAAAGGTCAGAGAGATAAGTTGGAGCTTGCCCATTTAAGGATTTGTAGGCAAACAATAACATTTTAAAATCAATCCTAAAACGTACAGGGAGCCAGTGAAGGGAGGCCAGTACAAGAAAAGGTGCTCTCGCTTGTGTTTTCCTGTTAAAAGACGAGCTGCAGCATTCTGGACCAACTGCAAGCGTGAGAGGGAGGCTAACACCAACATAAAGGGCATTACAGTAGTCAAGTTCTAGTCCTCTCTCTCTCTCTCTCTCACACACACACACACATTGTTGGTCTATGTCTTCACTGTATCTTTCCACTCTATACCACTCCTTTGATATCTGTTGGTGTCTCTGCCTTGGAAATACTTTCATAAATAGTGTGCCTTGTGACAAAAAACGTTTGAGAAGAACCACTGAGCTAGACTAGCTATCTAAAGAGCCCTTTTCTTCACCAACCTCATCTTGTAGATGAGGCAGTGGCACTCTCACGTCCTGACTCATCCGCTGCAACAGCAACATGAGATAAGTCGCCTACGCCTCGTTGCCTTCATCCTTTTTCTTTTTGAAAAAGCTTCTAATATCCATAGCCTCCAAGTTTGCCTTAGTGAATTAGCTAGCTGGCTACCACCAGATGCCAGATGTGCTCTCTCTCGCTTTCTCTCTCTCTTGCTCACACAAGATGCCCACATGCCAAGTATAGATCTGCTGCTTGAATGACACAGAGGACCCAAAACGTACTTGCGTTTTAGATCAACGATATCATATTATTTTTGAGGGTTTTAATCCTAACCCTAATGACAAATGAATAGATCTGGGGCTATTTTTTTATTACTCTTATTTTTGTAAAAAATAAATAAATAAATAAAATTTAGATCCTGCGTCGGGGGCTATTCAGGGCTGTAGCCTCGGACGCCCAGGCCTAACGGTGCCGCTGGACGGGGACAAGTTTCAGAGTGGCTGCCCACAAACGTGTGTTTTGACCAACAACACATTGATAACCTGGTTGGTCCACAGCTACACAGTTTAGTGACAAGTCAACTACAGAGACAGTGACAGAGTAAAACTCAGATCATCCTCCATCCTGTTACACTGAAAAAAACTTTGATCGCACGTGCAGCTGTTGAAATAAACTGGAATTTTCATTTAATATCAGCGCTTTATTTATGGGAAACAACAAATTGGGTAAATGATTGGTTGTATACAGAGAAACAGTCGTAGTTAAAATATGACTATATTTGGACTGTTAAGCCTTGTACCTGTTAAATAAGACTGGGCAATATACCTGTAAATGTGGAGTCTACATTTTACAAGATTAACTTTAAAGAGATATTTTCTGACCTTGGCTATAATCAAATCTCCTGATTATTAAAAGTAAGGACGAGTACGGACGGAGCCAGCAAACCACTAAGCAGTCGTTAAACAAAAAATGAGCATTCCTACATTGATGTTCAACAACTTTTTTGGCTGTCCTCAAGGACAGCTGCAGATTCATTTACAGAGTGATAGTTTGATGCTGGAGTGTTTGTCTTCCTCTCCAGCTATAGTCAAGAACATCCAGCAGTTACGGTAAGAGAGGACTTCAAAGCCCCAACATCAGAAGAATCAGCTGTGAAGAGAGTAGAAACTCCAACAGGATGGTCTAACAGGCTGCTCTCATTAGTGAAGTAAAGTTCTAGATTTAAAGATGACTTTTTAAAGCAAAAGTTCTTATTTTGTTCAATGTTTTTAATTCCATGTCCTCTCTCTGTCTAACCAAATCTTTCTGTCACCAGTCATTCTGAGTTGAAAACATACTCAACGCATTTCAGCAACAACTCACTCTTTGTAAATGACTACAGTTTGTGTCTTTGTGGAGATGTGGGAGGACAAAGAGAGAATAAAAAACCCTCCCTGCTTATTTTGACCACACATCCAGTTCACTCTGGAGGAGCAAGCATCCTTTCAGTGACATGAAAGCGTTTAAGCATTTTCCATAATTTGATGGTGGCAAAGAAAATATAAATATATTGAGGATGCAGTGGGGCAGTTCAGCAGTAACATAAAATACAGTAAAATCTCAGTACATGCTGTATGATCCTCAACTGTCTGAGCTCCTTTTTTCATCACAGGAACTTTGCTCAAAACTCAAAGTCTGACACTGTGGGTCCCCCCTGCACCCCGACAATCCCACCTTTACCCCCATTATTACGGTTTGTCTTACTGACTGTATATTTGGTGGATATGATCATAGGATCATGATCCAAGTCAGGGTGAAGCTTAATGATACTCAGGGAAGTTGTGGAGTTATAAGGAGCATGTTTTTACAGTGATTTCTAAGCAGATTAGTGGACATTTATTCACGAGGGACACTGGAGATGATGATATTCTCAGGAAAACAGTAGCTCAAATCATTATGTGTAATATGAGAGGGCATGCTCGTGGTGACAAAACCCACGGGGAATTATCACTAACTTATCACCCAGCACACAGCTCTTTAGCCTCTTGTAGTTCATTGTTGGCTGCCTTGTTTCCAGCAGCTGTTTTTAGTGAAAAAACTCTAAAAACCCTCTGTACACTACTGTCTCAGCACCAAATAGCAGAAAAAAAAGTTAATGACTAGCTAAATAGTGGATTATTTAGCAGACACACGCAGTTGGTGGAGATTAAGGCAGAGCTAAATGGAGAGTGAATATTGGACTTGCATGTAGTTGCAGTGATGCTTCTGACACGCCAGAAGAAGACTAACTAGTCTACAGCCATGCTACTGCTGCTGTGAGGCTGTACTTACTGTAGTGGTGCAGTGACAATACGAACATGCTGATGTTTAGCAGGTATTGTTAACCATGTATACCATCTTAGTTTAGCATGTTAGCATGTTAATATTTGCTAATTAGCACTAAGTACAGCTGAGGCAAATGTGGATGCAATTAATCCACCATCAGGTCAAAATAGCATTTTGATCTGAAAGAAATTGTTCAGATTGAAATTGAAATTGTTGTGGGGGCAATTTCTTCCGTCGTCTATATATCATAGAGGCAAACATATTTGCTAAGATAATACGCTGCCTGACGTTTTGCCTAATGCAGTAACGTTAAATTTAAGCCACACTTGTGCATCGGTTAAAAAGCAATTTAAGAGTTATGGTTTGCATGTCACACTTAGCTGTTTAGCTGTTAGCTACATAAAGCAAGTTATAGCTGGCTAATTCTAACTAAACTATTACTACTTATCACTGTAAGGATGAGAAGATATGTCACATTACCTTAGTAATTAAGTCTATTTTTAGGGCGGCATGAGATCAGCTTTTGGAATTCAGCATCCTGTTACTCATGATAATCAGTCTGTTTTTAATGATCATGTTCTTTAAAATCTTGCAATGCAAAAAACAGAAGTACTTACTGCAGAAGAATCAAATTACCCTGTGCAGAAATAAAAATGGGACACTTGGATGTTGGTCAGTTCATGAGTGAGTTCATGTGATCTCCCTCGAAATATAGCAAGTCTATGAAATCTGTCAGTTTCAAATCATCTATAATCTTCAAATCTATGACTTCAGTCTTACCTGATGATGTTATGTTTGAAGGTGGCAGATGGTTTCAGTGGTTTTGTTTATGTCTTCAGGCTTTGCCCTTCATCGATGAGCGCAGACATCATGGCAGCAGTCAAATCAGTCCAGGCTCAGATACTGCAGATGATGAGGACAGCCTGACCACCAGCTACACCACCTAAAACCAGCAACCATCTTAAGCTGGTCTATGCTGTTTTCATTTTAACTTATGTTCAGTGTTGTTGTCACATCCAAAGGGTCACTCACTCACACACAGTCCAGGCTTATGCTGTAAAATACTTTCAAGTAAAGCAGCCATTCTCCCGACAACTCCTGATCTCCATCTGAGCTGTTTAAAACTTCTTTTCCCAAGGTAAAAGATTTCCTCTGTGCTGTCGAGTTTAGAACTAGAGATTTTACCTTTAATGTTGAAATGCCTCACAATATTTGCCGCAGTGACTGCTTGCATGGTACAAATAGTCAAAGCAGCCTCTCTATTCTTTAAAGTACAGCATTAAAGACAACACTCATGGATCAATACAACACACAATAAAGAACTCACCTGGATAGGTTGTGCTGCTCTATGAAGCTGGAAACATCAACGCTCCACGTGCTTGTGGGTGCGGGGCTCTACATCGAACAAAGGGAATAGTTGGAGTGGGTGGAGCTTGGGTGATTGGTGCATACATGTGGCCTGACCAAGAATCAATCCGCACATCACTATTGTCAACATTTCATCTAACATTAATTGCAGTTTATGGACCAGCATGCAGGCCTCTCTTTTTCGATAACCAAAAATATATTCAGACACAAAAAGGACAAACATAAACAATTTCATTAGGTTGATCATTTAGGATCCTGTGGCAGACAGTTAGTGAGGAACTGAACTGAAACGAAGAGAGAGAGATATGCTGTCTTAGAAAACCTTTACATACCCTGGCACCTGCAGTCTGTGGCCTATGAGGGAGGTTCTCTGTAATTACTGGCAGGTGGAGTAAATCTCCCCTCACTTGGTATTGACAGTGATTGCCATACAAAGCCATACACCTTGGGCAGCAGGAACCTGGACTACACCTGGAGCTTCTGGAGTTCACTCTGGGCCGCTTCCATGTCTTTTAGCAGCGTTGCCAGGTGCTTATAGCTGATGAAGTCTGCAACACATTTTGGAGACCACTAGATGGAGCCATTGCTCCACTTACAGCCAGCCCAAAGTAACACATTTATTTTGACTAACAAAATCCAAATTAGTACCAAATAAGACGCTCTGATTTACTCTGATGAATCAACTCTACAGGAAAGGGACAGTCCAACATTTTATTGACTATGTGTATTGTACATGTGTCAGATAATCAGGAACGTCTCTTTAGGTTCAAGTTTCCATCCACGTATATGAGGCTGCTGAAATAAACGTGTGGTCAGAAATATGAAACACCTCCAGTCCATATGTTTGGACTGAAGACAGTCAGACTGTGAGCTCCTAACTACCATAAATGGAGATATTACATTATATTCCATATATACTGTATATGGAATTAATGTGGTGACCTACATCTGTTTCATCTGACTGTTCATTCCAACAAACACAACCAGAGTCAGTAACATGAACACACACACACATACACTCATACAGAAACACACACACGACTCCTTTTTTAAAAGATTACTTTTTGGGGATTTGCCTTTATTAGATAGAAACACCTGAAGAGAGACAAGAGAGGCGGGGCAGAGAGAGGGGGGATGACATGCAGCAAAGGGCCCAGGCTGGAAACAAACCTGGGCCACTGCAGTCATAGCAGAGATAATCTGAGGTGTGAACATTTAGGTAGGAGGTCAGTAATCTAACATTAAGTAGTTTAGGCCTCATCTAACTTGTGATACAGCAAGTGGCCCAAACCACCAGACCCTGTGGAGCTGCTTAGGGACCTCTGTACCTATCACAGGTGAGTCAAGATTTTAGACCATTTTCACTATAACACAGATTATCCTCACATATCTTTTACCAACAAGTCCCACTGGGAGCCTGCTTGCGAGTCCCTCTCTTGGCAAATCCAAGAATTGATTCGCAAGGATGAGGAGTGCCTGTCCCGTTTCAGGGCTCCCCGTGTTGCCAAATCAAACATCACTAGGGCTCTCACTGCACTGGGTAAAATGCAGGATATAATAACTAAAACAGCCAACAAGGGAGGACAAATTGTCCTACAGGACAGGTTTAATTACCTCCTCAAGGCAGAAAGGCAACTTGATAACACCACTTATTATGTCCCTTTAAACGAACCTTTACAACCTGCTACACAGCATACAATTAGGGAGATAGTCACAAAATTATATAAGGATAAATATATGACTGCTAAACAGATGGCCTACCTCTTCGGTTCAGATATCCCATGAGCAAGATTATTTTATCTCTTGCCAAAAATTCATAAGGCTCCAGACACCTGGACATTCCCTTTTACTGTACCTGCAGGGAGACCCATCGATGGCAACTGCAACTCCGAGTCATACTGAAGAACGGAATGCATCGATTCTGCATCAACCCTCTGGCACAAAAACAAGGATACCTACGAGTTTGTGAATAAACTAAAAAATCTGTTGGTGCCTAGAGAGGCCTTTCTATTTTCATTGGACATACATACACAAACACTGAAACAAAATGAGGCTTAAAAGCGGAGATCACTTTAACAACAAATGCTATTTACTATTTATTTAAGTGTGTGGTTGCGCTATGGGGAGAAAATATTCCCCCTTCTTATGCTGACATATACTTAGCTGACTGGTATGTAGCACGCTACCTTTACTACATCTCCGTTATCTTGACCACATCTTTGGACTGTGTGGGGACTCTGGCTGTCCTCAACTTTCACCATCCTCAAATAAAGCCAAAACATAACTTGCAGCTAAAAGAGGTGGAATTTTTAGACACACGCATATTTTTTCATGGGCACACAGAACGGACCGAACGGCTGGCGTCTCTACTTCAAAGAGACCGACAGGCTTACGCTGTTACACAAAAGTAGCTACCACCCTGGACACACCTTCCGGGGTCTAATTAAGTCATAGCTTAGCTAGATTATCTTAGAGTTCATTTCATTTCAGGACCTATTTACAGGATGTAGATGAGGCCACTTCTATCCTCCTTTAGGCACTGAGGCCGAGAGGTTACTCCAGACAGTTTCTGAGACAAATTAAAGCTGCGGTGAGAAATACTTTTTTAATGAGGGTGAATACAAAACAAAAAGGGAATGTCTCCGCTCATCCTGTTTGTAGTATCTTATTTGCAACAGTTTAAAGGTTTGAACGCAGACCTACAGACTAACTTCCATCCTGCACAGGATGCATGTGATCCCCTTAAAGGCTTCCACCGCATCACTGCCTTTAAGGGAAATAAAAAACCTCTAAGACATTCTGGTACATACTCGATTCAACCACAATAACAGCAAGATTGACAGACAGCTGCTCAAGTATTCCCCATATACAGTCAACAGTCACTCAGGACAAGGGAGCTCCCCTTCATGACAGGAAACCTGAGAACACCAATCTGATTTACATGATAGAATGTATGCATTGTCATAAATTCTACATTGGCGAGACAGAAAAAACTGCCAAAACCAGAATCACATCTGTAGAACATCTGTACCATATTTGGGGGGGCATGGGGATCACCGTTCTCCATAGGCATTTCACGCAGGTTGGTGTACAACACCTCAAGTACAGAGTCCTGGATAGCAACCATATGTTGTCGCTGGTATCTCCTTTCCTCCTTTCTTCCTCCCTTAGGGGCTAGGCCAGTTGATTCCCCATAGAACAACGCGGCTCTCACCTTGTGATCCTGCTGATGATATAGCACTTATTAATTGAATTTTAATATAATTTAATGTATTTATCTTGAATTTTCATTTATATTTTGAAGAGCTTTTCCTTTTTGCATGCTTTGGTTTTGTATTCGCCTCTTTCATGACATGAGCACTTTATTTATGGCACTTAATTATCTTTTCCCTAGATTTTTATAGCATGTTTCTATGGATTTATTATACCATATATTCCTTTTTCAGCAGGACATGGGTGGAAACTGACTATGTGCTCTCTATATGGTTGCCTACCCTTATTTTGTCTAATTCACATTTTTTTTTCCCCCACTTAGATATGAATTTATTTTATTTTGAAAAGATGCCCCCTTTATTTCTTGTAGGTAGTCTCAGACTGGGTTTCCTGTTATCCCATCTCACCCAAGATGGAGTCAGTTGATTCCTAATCTGAATATTTTTCTAGATTTAAGGGTCATAATTTAACCTATTTAATACATTTATTTTATGAATTGCTTTATCTTTCCCCTAGGTCAATATTCTCCTTCCACTGACCCTCAGATTACTAGAATCCCATTAACTCAACTCCATCACTTCATAATTAATATCTAAAATTTAGCTGAGGGGAATATCACTGTTGTGGCTTATTTGATTGCTTGTAAATTTCTCCAACTGACTAATTTTTGATTGCAGTTCTTGTTTACAGCACTTGTTATTTATAGCACTTACTATGTAGTACTTGTCTTTTGATTGGCATAATTTATGTTATATTTATTGCATGTATTTTCTTCGGTCATATTCCTTTCATTGCATTAACAATGAGTTTGATTTGGAATGATTTTGCACTTCTTTAATATTGGTTGTAACTAGGGACGTTTATTTTAATCAGATTGATGGCTAATCCTAATGTCCGAGTTTTTGGAGCCTATAGGCCTATAGAGAGTAGAGTATACTATAACCTGACCATGTCGACTGACCCTTAACCTAACCAGTCGTTAATGAGGCCTAATCCTAACAGCAGGAGTGACAGCCTACATAGGTCACAAATAGATTGACTGCACCCTATCGGCTAATTCTAAACCTAACCTGTCCCCAGTAATGCCTAAACCTAAGGCCAGGAATGTAGCTAGCTCATATAGTGACCTGATTTTAACTTTAGGCTTTAATCTGGGTTAGTGGAGGTTGTGAGACACATTTTTTACTTTAGCTTTAGCTTTTCTGTTCTGTCCTTTGGTTTGATCATTTGTACTCTTTTCCTGGAGAAGGGAAAAAAGTATATATATACATATATACACAACTCTCTGTTATTGTGCCTGTTCACTAGCCTTGTTTTCCTCTTCACAGCCATCCCTATCATGATCTTCAGAATTGGCCTCTAACCTGTGAGATTCATATCAGTAGAATTTTCTAATACAATATACTAATTCTCCCTCCCATTTTAATCTTTGTTTTAGGATTTTTAGTTCACTATTCTCCTGTTCTTTTAAGGCCATAACTAGTTCCATGAAAAATAGCTCTATGAGAAACTTGTTGCCCATGCATTCTCTGACACTCCTTGAGTGTCAGTTGTCCCTTACCTAACCCTGAAACACAGATTAGGTGTACGTTTCACTTATTGCCAAAACTGTGCCTTTTGTTGCTAACAATGCCTCAGAATATCTGAAAAACTGTAATTCTACTCATTGAAATCCCTACCTTGCAGTGTTAAGGCACGGTCCTGTGAAGAAACAAATAGTGTGCCAAACAGAACACAAAGCAGGAAGACAAAAAACAGGTACTTCAAATGACACACACACACACACACACACACACACACACACACACACACACACACATATACACACACAGACTGGAAGTAGGCGGAGCTGCATGGAGAGAGGGAGTGATTTAGCAAATCATTTCCTTGTTTATGACTCAAAGTAGAGCAACTGCTGAGTTGCAGCCGACATGTGTCTGTTTGTCTGAGGATTAATAAAACTTCATCAGGATCATCAGGCTTTACCCCTCCAACATTTCTTCACCGTATACAGGTACAGTCAGTTATATTTACCAAGTTTAAATAACCACCATGAACACACACATGAACTGTACTGACACTAATATATAGCATACAGTGTATATATAACATTTACATGATGTAAGCTATATAAAAAAATCTAATTAGTGTGTCAGGTATACCAGTAATCCAATTTTTGTTTTAATGATTATATAAGAAGTGTGTAATGTGTAGATGTGCAGTAATTTCACTTTCACTTTTGTTCTCAGTGTATCACCATGTCAGCTACCAGCTGTCTGCTGTCAGAAGAGCAGTTTCTGTGCTGCATCTGTCTGGATGTTTTTAACGATCCAGTCACTATACCATGTGGACACAACTTTTGCAAAAACTGCATCACACAGCACTGGAATGTTAACAGTGTTCAGTGTCCTATGTGTAAAAAACGGTTTCAAACACGGCCTGAGCTGCCTGTCAACACTTTCATATCTGAGATGGCTGCTGAGTTCAAACAGTCAGTTGGAAAGAAAGGCAGCGGGGACTCAGAGATACAAGTTGCTAAACCAGGGGAAATCTCCTGTGACGTCTGCACTGGAACCAAACTGAAGGCTCTGAAGTCCTGTTTGACGTGTTTCGCCTCCTACTGCGGTATTCATCTAGATCCTCATATGACAGCTGACCCCCTGAAAAGACACTGGCTGACTGATCCTGTGGGGAACATGGAGGCCAGGGTGTGTACAAAGCACAAAAAACCGCTGGAGCTGTTCTGTAAGACTGATCAGACATGTGTGTGCTCGCACTGCACTGTTTCAGAACACGTGGTGCACAACTTTGCTTCTCTGAAAGATGAATATGAAGTAAAGAGAGCCGAACTGGAGCAGGCAGAGAGTGAAATCCAGAAGATGATCCAGGAGAGACAGCTGAAGATCCAGCAAATTAAAAGCTTAAAAAGGCACAGTAAGGAAGATGCAGAGAGAGAGATAGCAAACGGTGTTCAGATCTTCACCATACTGATGCAGACTATGGAGAGAGACCTGAACAAGCTCATTGAGATGATTGAACAGAGGCAGAGGACGACAGAGGAACAGGCCGATGGCTTCATCTCAGAACTGGAACAAGAAATCTCTGCACTGATGAAGAGAACTGCTGAGGTGCAGCAGCTCTCACGCATTCAAGACCATCTTCACCTCCTCCAGAGCTTCATGTCCATGAGCATTGCTCTACCCAGCACGAACTGGACAGAAGTCACCGTCCATCCACCGTCATATGAGGGGACTGTGGTGAAAGCTGTGGCTGAGCTGGAGGGGATGCTTAGTAGAGAGAAGAAGCAGCTGCTTCATGAGGCCAGACTGAGGAGGGTCCAGCATTACGCAGTGGATGTGATTCTTGAACCTCATACAGCTAATCCCTGGCTTGTCCTGTCTGATGATGGGAAACAGGTCAGGTGTGGTGAGGTGAGGAGGGACCTGCCAGATAATCCAAAGAGATTTTCTCTTTATGCCACTGTTTTAGCACAGCAGAGTTTCTCTTCTGGAAGATTTTACTACGAGGTTCAGGTTACAGGGAAGACTGACTGGACTCTGGGAGTGGTCAAAGGGTCAGTCAACAGGAAGGGAATAATCCCACTAAGCCCTGTGAATGGCTACTGGGCTTTGGGTTTGAGGAATGGAAGCGAATACCTATCCCTAGCCAGCCCTGTTGTTAGCCTCAGTTTGAACTCGAGGCCTCAGAGGGTGGGAGTGTTTGTGAGTTACGAGGAGGGTCTGGTCTCCTTTTATGATGTAGATACTGTGGTTCATCTCTACTCCTTCACTGACTGCTGCTTCACTGAGAACCTCTGTCCCTTCTTCAGTCCTGGTCTTCATCATGGTGACATGAACTCCGCCCCTCTGATAATTTCACCCGTCAACCACACTGATTAGATCTTTCATTTTGTAAGAAATGAAGTCAAGGGATTAAAGTGGCATTAACTGAGTTATCACCACTGACAGGCTGACAAATAACAAGCAAACAGAGCCTTGATACACTGTCTGCTTGTCATTTTTAATGGCTAGGGTGTAAACTACTGGAGTCATGTTTCTGTCTAATATTGACTTTGGGGGTGGGGTAGTCTAAAATATTTAGGAGAGTGGGGAAGGACCCTTTTAAATGTTTCTTCTCTTCGATAAGTAAAATAAAGCTCTGATGCAGAGACAGGCTGGAGAATGAAATAAAATGTTTAGTGTCACCAATGATGGACAAAGCTTATGTACAGCTGTATTGTAAAGGTCATCTAAGGATTTTTGTTGGCGGCTTACTATCTTTGTACTGTGCCTAATAGCAGGATCAATATGTCTGTTTTGAGAAACAGTTGATGTGGATCTTAGTTATTACTCATTGAAAGTTGTCTCTGCAAAGACAGCATCAGTTTTCTGTAGCCTACAGCTACAGTTGTAATGCAACGTATTATATATACAATATATATTGTATATTAAGTGGCTATTTACAGTTTGGAACATTAAGATCAGGTCATTAAAGCAAAAGTTCACACATTTTCTTAAATAGTCAGGTGCTCATATGTATAGTAAAACTGTTCATGCTGGCTGTTGAGAGATCCCTTCTGTGCTTCCAATGTATGTGATGGGAGGCAAAATCCACAGTCCTCAGTCTGTGCAAAAATCTTTTCGAACCTTTATCTGAAGCTAATATGAGGCTTCAGCAGTCTGAGTCAGCCTGTTAGTCTTTTTTAGTAAAAAAAAGTCCCTCTTTGTGTTGATGTTCTTCCGCAGCAGCTCAGCACAGAAACACTGTAGGGGAAACAAAAAGAGGGAAGTTTCTACTAAACAGAGTTTAATTTTGGAAGATATTAACCTGAGGTGTCTAACTCAGTCAGCTTAAGCCTCATATTAGCTTCAGATAAAGTGTACTTTCACACATAATGAGGACATTTGTCCCCCATCATTTACATTAATATACATATATACTATGGGGTTATGTTCTGGCCGTCGCTTCTAAATGTTCAAACCTCGTTTCTGAGAAATCATGTTTTTCTGCCCTTTCGATGCGTCAGAAGTAAGTAGCCTACTACAGTAGCCTACCCATGAGCCTCGTCAACCGTGAAGAAGCCAGCTGAAGAGGCGAAATATATTCAAATACATTCAGTATCATATTATTATATACTCGGATCAGCAGCTGCATTTGGCAACAAAATATTGTAGCGACGGCCCACATTTCCCATCATGCCTAGTGCTGGACAGAGTAGTGTGTTGAGTTTGCTATTTTATGTTCCACAATGCAAATGTTACTTTTTGTTTGTGTTTCTAATGTGTCTGTTCAGAACATGGTGGTTTATGTTGGTTACTGTGACTTTTGTGCTGGTTTATAGCTTTAACCATTAGTGAGGTGGCTCTTGAGGCCAGCTGTATATTGCACTCTCTGTTCTGAGCTATTACTGAGAGTTGACTCTCATCCTGTGTTACTTGACATAGTACTGTAACACAGTTGTAGTTACATTTTATGCATAATATAAGAAATACTACAAATAGACATTTGAAACTCTTAAAGTTCAGCAGATCACACACTCAAAAACACAACTAGAAAAATGTTACAATTAAGATGACTTTACTTGCAAATTTATTTTTTATGTACAAAAAATTAAGTAGTTTATACAAAGACTAGTCTTGCTTGATCTACATAATAATCTGATGCAAAAAGTTGCCTTAACTTTTTTAAGTAGATCAAGCAGGATATTTTCATCAGTACAGGAGGAATTATTACAGCAAGCAAACGTTAACTGGATGGTTATTATGTTATTTGATTGTTAAGTACTGTTTCAGTCCTGTCTTGCTGGACTCGTT
>NTHP01000009.1:3101890-3166999 GCA_003416845.1 Oplegnathus fasciatus | reverse complement strand
AAAAAAAACCTCTCATAAGACTTTTATTTAGCTATTTCTCTTCTGCTTTAAATAGAATTAAGCCTCACATTTTGGCTGATAAACTGCTACATGTTTTAATCTTGTTTTTAATATTGTCAAATGGATTGTGGACTACATTACTTGCAGACCTCAGAGGGTCAGAGTAAATGATGGTGTTCTATCTAAGCAGCATTTGTCCTGCACAGGCTCCCCAAAGTGTTTCTTCCTGTCCACTGTACTGTTCATTCTCTACACCAATGACTGTAGAAGTCAGTACAAGGACAAGCAAATTCTTCAATTTGCAGATGACACAGTTGTTGTCAGTCTGCTTCATGGAAATGAGTCATCACATGGGCCTGCGGTTTGTGATTTTCCACAATGGTGTGATCACTTTCCGAGACCGAACATTTTCAAAACCAGATATGGTTACTGACTTCAGACCATTGTTAAAGGACAAGAAGTACACATTGTAGAGAGCTACAGGTAACTTGGCACTTACGTTGGTAAGAAATTGAGCTTTGATGTGAACACTGAGGCAACGTGCAAGAAGGGACAACAAAGGCTGTATTTTCTGCGGAGATCAAATGTTTTTAATATTGACTGACACCTAATGGTGCTATTTTACAGATCCATTAGAGAACCCTTCCTTACCTGCCCACTGATTTGTTGGTATGAAAATCTAAATATATAAAACAACTGGGAAACATTGTCAAGGCAGCTAGTAAAATCATTGGTGCAGCAGCCTTCTCTGTCTATCATTTATAGCAGACAAATCACAAGGAAAAATAAATCCATCATACCAAATCCAAACCATCCTCTCCTTAAGACATTTGACATCCTCCCCTCGGTTCAGAGATACAGGTTTCCAAAATTAGGTGCAACAGGTTCAAGGTTTCATTTATGCCATGTGCAATAAGTGCTCTTAATTCTAATAAATTATAAAGGGCCTCTTGGTTTCCCATCATATTTGTTCTTTGTGTTGCAGCTTTCATTGCTTTTATCAAAGACCTTTTATTTTATTCTGAATTGCATACATATTACAGCATTTTTAAAGTCTTCAATTGCCTTATTGCGTTTTTATTGTGTTTATGTTTTTATGTTGCTTGCTGCAAAAAGAATTTGCTCTTGTGGGATAATAAAGATCTGAACTGGACTGAACTGACTTGAGAAACTGTGAACCTACCATTATGCAGCATAGTATCTACAGTCCACAGTGATCTGAACCTGACACACCTGATTGTCTGTCCTTTGCAGATAACCAAAGTGTTACCATTAGAACTTCATTTATACACAATACCTTATACATAAGGAAACCCAATTCTGTAGCTTGAAAGCTACAGTGAACACTGAGTTCTACAAATGCATGTGTGTAGAACTTAAGCATGTTATGGGTTTAGTTGTGATGGACTTCCAGATGGACATGTGACCGATCAGACGGTGCCTGCAGTGTTTCCCACAGGTTGAGAATTTACTTGTGGTGGTGAGATGGCGCGGCGTGACGGGCATTGTTTTGCATCTATAATTAGCACAATAATGCATATCATTATATTATTTAAAATTATACAGTTATGTTTACAATGATATATTGAGGGGGTCAACTCGTGTTTGGCGTTTTTATTATCGAGTTTTATCACATCTTAGTTCTGATAGTAAGTTAGTTAAAATCATCTTAATATCGGCGTAGGAAAAAACAATCGCCTACCAACGCCTGACACACATTGTCTTGAGAAGGGGTGGGGTGGGGAAGCGCTGTACATTGTCTGTGTACATTATGAAATGACAGTTGAGAGCGTGTGATTGAAAAAAAATGGAATTTGGTTTCATCTACCTGGGTGGGTCTTAATCTACCTTGGTAGGCCACTCGAGTAGAGCCTATGTGTGGGAAACACTGCGCCTGTGTCTGTTTAGCACATTCAGTGTCACAGTTCATTTATTAGCTTTTGAGTCAAAAATAGAGAGTGGGTGGAATGGTCAGTAAAAGGAATGTACCATTTTGTTAAGTTTGCACTCCCGCCAGCAATTCTTATGTGTGATTAGTTGAAAATTATTGTTTTTGCTGACCTCCAGTGGTTCAACTTACAGGTGTAATGCAGGATATAGTGACACTGTTGGGTGTGGTTACAGATGCAACAGAGCACACTTCTGACCACACCCAAGACTGCTGGCTGTGGTCAGAAGTGAAATAGATGAAACTTTCAACCAGACAAGACAGCAAAACACTGCTTTAGAGTTTAAATAGGAGTACACCATCTTTAATTCTTCATTCACGTTTTGTTATACTGTTATATTATTTTGTGATATTGGCAGTAAGGGTTTAGCAGTTGCAGTTTTTCTAGGGGAGAGTCCAAAGAAAACTCTAATAACTCATGCCATCGCGGCTCCCTCCCAAGCTCCCTGAATCAGCACATTACGAACCTTGACTACTTCTGTCTATATAATGTGTTTTTGTTTGTACATTAGGCGGTAATTGACGTGCATCAAATGTCATGACACTCTGCCAAGGATGTCGGTCATGGTGCATAGGCACAAGTAAATTCTACATAACACACCTCCAATGATACAAAATCTTATAGAAAATCTAAAACAGAAGACAGTTAGGCCTTGGAGGTAGGGAATAAAACAGTAATTCTACCCACATTTAGTGTTACGTTAATTACTCCATTGGAGCGTTACGAGTTAACGGTATGCCATAGACGCTTCCGCATTTTCTGTCAACTGTGCAGTTGGATAGAGATCTAAGGCAACGTTCAGGCCAACTCATGTCACTTGAAATCTTCCTGTCCGTATGAACTTTGAGCCAGTGAATAAATATCGTGTGTATGAAGAGCAGAGATGGGGAAGGGTGATCTGTCCAGCCTCTCCCACCAGTCTAGGCTACTCTGTTATTCTACCTAGAAAGAATTTTAGAGTTGAGATGATCGAGATAAGTGGTCAGTTTTGGTTTTAAGTGGACCAGATGGTCTTTATCCAGACATAAGGGTTAAGATGGATGAGGGGCAGGGTTAGGTTAGGAGAGGGGCGGACTACACCCCAAGTAGCATAAGTAACAATCAATATAAAACTCCTGTAATGATAAAACATCTTATTAAAAGAAATAAAAAATTAAATCTTTAAAAGGTGACAGTAAGGCCTTAGGGATGGGGAAATAAAATAATGATGCCACCCTCTCATCCTCAGTCTATTGTCATGTGGTCTCCCTTCCAGGATGTGACACGGGTCAACCCTGCTTAGCTTTTTTTCACAAGCTTTGTTGCACGTGAGCTACTGGTTCCATGGGATGGGAAATAGGGGTTGGAAGTAGGCAAAGGATCGGGGTGATTGGGGTGTTAGGGTTAGGGGTTAAGGGATAAATGTGCATTTCTGTACCTCCCCTTAACTTTGGAAGGTGTTGGTCATTGTGGAAAACTTTGTCATTTTTGGACTTTTACTTTGCAAAGTGTTGGGTCATGTATGAGGGTGGTCTGGGGGGCCTGGGTGGTGTCTGGATGATGTCTGGGTGTTTGGTTGATGTGGTGTCATGTCAGGGTCCCGTTCACAAACTTGGAAGGTTAAGGGATAAATGCACATTTCGGTTAGGGTTAGGAAATCAAAAGATTGAATTCTGTCGCCGGGAGCCATCACTGCACTTCACTGAGACAGGCCTACCTCTCATTCAGGCCTTTAGGATGTGTGGTGTCAAACTTGGAAATCCAAATTCTCTCAGCTCTTTTTCTCTGAGCTGTGTTCCATCTCAGATTGCTCTACAGCATAGTGGCTTGAACAGTAATAACATGTAATGAGGAATTCTGCACCAGTGGCGTGTGTCTCATTCTTCCTCAAAACATGTCTATGTTGGGTGAATCTTACTAACATGGTGTTACCTGTTTCACCCACATACTGCAGTCCACACTGTTATTAATAACACGTTATGAAGTAAACACCATTTTGGAGTAAGGACTCCCCCAGTCCCTTGTTTTAAAAATTCCTCATTCCCCATGGTGTCAACAGTGGTTTGACCTTGGCCTTGACCAGGTGATCCAGGTGACGGATGCTGATGAAGAATATGTAGTAACAAATGGCAATATGGTTGTCACTAGATGAGGCTTGGTTTGTTGGAATGTTTTAAAAGATTTCCTAAGGAAAGACCTAGAGTACCATCTAGTGGCCAAAGCTGAAAACAGCGTTTTAGTGGCCTGTTTAAAATCCTCTTTCTGACTACATAGACTATGAAATCTTAGTAACTGAGACTTTACCAGTCCCGAATGTGTGTTTGGGATGATGAGTGGTTTTGTGGAGCAGAGCACGAGTGTCAGTTTCCTTAAAAAACTACTAATATACTAATTTCCAGCTTGTTGGTGTTCTGGAAGTTTTCACCTTCATATGTGGTAGTGTCCAAAGAATCCACAGAAGTCAAGCTGGTGCATTGCAGTTGTTCAGAGTGATTAAACATTGGTCAAAATCATCGGATGAGGTATAATAAGCACGCTGAAGTGGGCCCTTCTTGAATAAATCCTTCCCTGAACCACTTAGAGAGCTCAAACCAGCCCTGAAAAAGAATACATTTCATTCAGACCTCTTTGGAAGGTTAACTGTTTAAATAGAAATGCGAACCATAGTAGGTGACCTAATATAAGCACCAAATTCTTGTGTGCGGTTTATAATTTTGTGAGGTGATTAGAGGTGAGGTGAGTAGATTTAGTACATTCTTCTAGAATGTGTTTTTGTACACCCAACATATTTAAAACATTAACTTACTAATACATGATATTTTTGAAGGTATATCAACTGTGTATAAACAACACAATTATTACACTGATTGATCCAACTATACTTCAAAGAACACTTGTTTATGGGTTGTCTAGTTGAGCTGTGGAGTGGCTGAGGCCATGCAGTGAGGGTTCATGTTCAGGCTAGTTGAAAGGCTCATACAGTGCTTAAACAGGTATGGCTGGTCCTACCTGTCTCAGTACCTCTGTTGGCTAAGCTAAATACAAGTCCTACTCTACTGCTAGGAGTTGGCAGACTCACATGTCTTGCATTCAGAAATATGATGTTTGAGAGCAATTAAAACACTAAAACATACATATACACACATATGTATGAGACATAATTGTAAATGCAGTCAATCATTCAGAGATCTTTTAGTCTCCACAACCAGGATGGAACATAGGATACAAAAACACACATTTTATGACCATTTGTCTCAGACGGATATATTGGATAGTTGCTTGTAATTACTGTCAAATAATGTTTATATAAAGTAAACCTCATACATTAATGGGAAAAGCCTGTAAATATATTGGCGAGTTGTTTGTAATTACTGTCAAATAATATTTATATAAAGTAGTGACTGTTAAAATTGTTTCTGTAAGCTATTATCACATGATCTTATTTTTTTGTACAGTATAAATACAATATTTAATAGATATTTATTGTAAATAGATTGGATAATCACATAGAATAAAAGCCTAAAGCTGTCAAGATGCTGTTGATGGGCTTTCAAAGAGGGTAATTTGAACATAATTTTTTGGCGTTTTATATCCAGAAATCTGTCCTTTGATAGGGACTCCATGTGGATGGATTGGATGGAACCCTGAATTTACTAAGAAATACTGTATTAAAATAAATCTTTATTTAAATTAGGTAACTTTCTGCAATATTTTTCATTTTTGGTGCAGATTTATACATTTGTTTAACATTCTAGAGATGTTTTATAATGAGAATTTTTTTATTCTACAGCAGTTGGACTGTAAAAACGCAGAGAATGTCCACAGTAAATATCTGTATTTAAAAAAAGAATTCTCTGTAGAATAACTACAGGTTTTTTATTGTTATTTGACGGTAAGTGTTTAGCAACTGTTGCTGCGACTTTTTACTGTTTGTTTTTACATTAAATTTCAAGTTTTACTGTAAAAAAACAGAAAGTTGCCTTAATTTTATTTTCAGCAATAGGATGTTTATTTTCTGTGTTTTTACATAGAATTCAATGTAATTTAACATTTAAGACCATTAAGCAATTGAATAATTTTAAAATATCTATAATTTCCCATTATATTAATTTACAGATTACAACCTTTATTTTATGGTTAATATTATTTACTATATTTTTATGGCATTTACACATAATGTAGAAAAAACAAAAAAAAACCCTTTAAAATAATACAGTGAATTTCTATGAAATAACTTTTCTTTTTTTTGTACAGTGGATGTTAGGTTTAACAGCTATTGTATTGTGCCATTTTTTAGGAGGAATGTGACTACAGGATCTTCTCCTCTTATGAGGAAGCCGGCCTGCCCGTCCTCCACCTGCCGCCGCTCCACCTCTTCCTCCTCCTCCTCCCCCTCCTCCTCCTCAACAAGAGGATACAGATGATGATGAAAATGTCATGGATGCCCTATAATATAATCTATTTAATTCAGCAGTTTATATGCAGTTGTTTCAGGGGGGTATTTTGCAGATGACGAGGAAGATGAGACAGAGGAAGAAGGCAAAGTTCTGTTCATTGTTTTTAAATAAATTTAGTTTTCAATTAGTATAGTTCTGACCTTCATCATTTGCACGTCATTTATTATCTCCCTGCATTGCATGCATGCATGATCAATGCTGAACGTTTGTTTTCTACAAAACTCTTACCTGCAAAGGAAAAGTTTTCAAACCCCTTACGAAACCAGCTGGCCTCGCAAGATGTTATCTATCAAAACCTCGTACATCTAGCCTCGTGAGATCTGCTTTGCTCCTTTGAACTGAACAAACTGGAAAGAAAAAATGTTGCATGTAGTATTTCATGGAAATGAGCCCCCATTGAACACAAATTCATGCCAGTCTACAGATTGCAGGTTCCCGCAAGACATTTTGTAGTTTCACAAACTACAGAGGATAAAGTGTGCGGGGATATGTGGGAGCAGACAAGTTCTCAGTGCTTGAAATGTAACAATGTTGCAACCTTCACTGTGTGTGTGTCCCTGCTGGGACAAACATGTATGCATACATGTGTTTCTCCTATACTGGGATTCCCTACTGAAAGTGAATGCATAGTCACTTCATCATAAATAAACTTCAGAGTAACTTCAATGTATGAAGATTTAAAAGTTGAATAAAACTCATAATGTATGAAAGATGTGGGCCATTTTAAGGTTTGAATGTAGTTTCTAGCTAAAAGTATGAAGGTTAGTTGAAAAGCTGACTCGAAACAGGATTGCTGGCTTAAGTTTGTATTAAGAAGTAGCTAAAGGAATATGAAGAGTTGGAAAAGTGGGAAAGGGTCTAATGAGTATGAATGGGATTTAAATGTTGAATAATAATATTTGTATGAAAGATGTGGACCATTTTCAGGTTGGAATGTAGTTTCTAGCTAAAAGTATGAATGAGTAGATAAAACTTGAAAAAGTGTGAGGATGTCTAAATCCTGTATATGTGTGGGCAAAGTGAACTAATTAGTCTGTAAATATTTCATTTTTATTTTCTTATTTGAATAAAAAGCCATTGTTTAATTTGGTGCTCTGGTCATGGCAGTAACACTTTGTGTGTGTGTGTGTGTGTGTGTGTGTGTGTGTGTGTGTGAGACAGAGGTAGGTTTGAGTTGTGAATTAAACCTGAATCAGCTCAAGGTTTGAATTTATTAACAGTTAAAAAGGACAGAGAGAGATCCGACTACCAAAAATAGCTTAACATCAATCCACCAATCAGAACAGAGGAACAAGCTGCTGGAGGTTTAATCAGCTAGTCAACATCAGCTGTGTGTAAAACTGCTTAGTCGTACTGTCAGCACCAGAAGGCATTGTGGGACATGTATATGTGTGGAGAAAGTTAAAAAAGACCCAAAATATCACAGTTTCAAAAGTGGGCACATTTGTGTTTTTGCCTAAGACTGTGAGAGGCAAAATAAGAATTTAATGTCCAAAAATGTCTTGCAGTTGAACGACTCCAAGTCAGAATTAATTATAATCAGCCCCTCTGGCCCCAGCACTGGAAGCATTAACAACCTCTATTCAAGTCTGGGTGACTTATCTAATAATGTTGAAAAATGATCAGGTGACTTAAGGGGTGCTTAGTCCTGCTTTGTCCAACTAACATTTAACCAAGATCAGGTCATTCCTCTCATTCATAGATCTAGAGAAGGTCATCCATGCTTTTATCTTCTCCAGACTCGACTGCTGCAATGCACTTTATTCTGGTATCAGCAGGCGAAACATCCAAAGACTGTAACTTATACAAAACGCTGCTGCCAGGCTTTTAATACGTACTAAGCGACCACATCACACCAATCCTTGCTACCCTTCCACCTCTGGTGTGTCCCCGGGGTCAGGCTCCTGCTTTTAACTGTGATCTGCTAACTCCATACGAACGTGACTGCTGCTTGAGATCTTCTGGCAGGGTCCTACTAATGGTTCCAAAATCTCGACTTGTGACTAAAGCCTTTGCTGTCCAGGCCCCTCAGCTGTGAAACTCCCTGCAGGCAAACTCAGTATCCTCTTTTTAAATCTCTTCTTAAAACTCACTTTTATCATATGGCTTTTTCTTAAAGCTGTAGTCCATAGGATTGAGAAGAGAGTGGGCTTAGCTTGAAAATTTGAATGAGTACAACTTCAAGGCCCCCCCTCTCCGCTGCGCTCCAGCTCGCCTCCAAAGCCCCTCCCTGCAGCATCGCTCGGTCTAATTCTTTCTTTTTAGCTCTAACTCTTCTTCTCTCCACTTGTCTTTGGCGTGTAAGCTGTTGTTGACAAAGTAGGAATGGGCATCCATTGCTTGGTTGTTCGGTGGTTGTTTGTCCGCCACTGCATCTGCTCACTAAAGATACAGAGCTTGATCTACTTAGCGCATGCGCAGGAGAGGGGAGCTGCTTGCAGCGTGTGCAGGAGCAGTGATTGACACTCCGTCAGATACTCCTCCTGCTCTAATTGGTTGTTTTTAACTGGGAGCAGTGGATTCTTGCAAATGGCATTANGTGGAGTCAGAGGAGCCTGATTTTTTTCACAGATTATCTGTCTCATGTACTACTGTCAGGACATAGTGACAGTTTTAGCAAATATGACTAAAAGTTATTTTTATACAAGTTACCTACTCCTGCTTTAAGTGATGGTATTTGTTGTAATTTTTTAAACTTGCTTCATTATCATTATTATTATTATTCTTATTACTATTATTCCAGGTAGATAACTTTGTAAAAAATTAACTTCGTAAATTATGTTTTACCTTCTCACTGGGAACAGTAACACCACCCTTGCATTTTTTTAATGGAGGGTCATTTTCAGTCTGACAGCCTGCTTATGCTTCCTTTTCTCCAAATTTAGGGATTTTGTGACTGTAGCTGCTAACAAATGTCATATATCATCAATGTGAAAAAATGCAAAGGAAGAAAGAGTCAAAGGAGTGGTCTGACTGGGACATTTTAATGAAAAACAACAGATACTAGTATTAAAGCAAAAGCACAGAAAACCTGCAGATACCACAAGGTCGAGGTCAAAAATCTTGATGCATAAAACATCTGGTTACATAATCTGTAATCATGTTGACATTTGGATTAGATGCTGAAAACTACAGTCCAATTAGCCTGAAGAGAATTTAGTATTCAAATAGAATGTCCTCTGTATTCTGCTTACTGTTCGGATGTAGTGAACGCCTGCTGGGATGATGTGTAGTGCATTCATCCACAGGCTAATCGTTGTGTGACCCTATGTTTACTGTAGTAATCCAACACAGGGAGTGATGGTATTTCAGGCTCCTGTTATTTTTTCCTTTTGATGTAATCTAGACTAACCTAGAGCACAAATTATTTACAGTTGAAGTAAGGGAGCAGTTGGAATTTAATTGGTTAATTTTGTATGCATACACATTTGAAACTGAAAGTTGTCTGAAATTTATTTCAGTCCATAAATCCCAAAATGAAAGTCAACAAGACAACATCAAAATTTAAAAACAGACAACATCAAAATTTAAAAACAGAATTCTGGGGGCAGCTTACTATGCCTACAGTACACATTTCATACTATAACCTGTCTCAGGTGTCAGTAGTCACAATCAGCAGAGGTTACAGTCTAGTTTTCATCATGCCATATAATACATTTTCCATTCGGTCATAGCATTAAGTTACCATCGTCACAGCAAAATAACATCCTACTCCTACGAAATTTCAGTTGGGTTTTAGGGCACGTCATAGCACAGAAACTGCACTCCTTGGGGTCTTAAATAATCATCTCTTAGCAGCTGACTGTGGTCAACACACTGTATTACTCCTGTGGATCTGTCTGTGGCTTTTGACACTGCTGATCATAGGATTTTAATTGAATGTCTTAAAAAGTGGGTGGGCATTTCAGGTTTGGTTTTAGATTAGGTTATATGCAGGTTAGGTTATGTTAGGTTAGGTTTTATTCTTATCTTTCAGAGAGATCATTCTGTGTGGAAATTGGGAGTTATCAATCAGCTCCAGTCCCGCTAAAATATAGAGTTCCACAGGGATCCGTTCTGGGGCCCTTACTATTTTCAATTTATATGATACCACTTAGTCACAATGTCAATTACCATTTCTATGCAGATGACACACAATTATATCTCTCCTTTGACACTAAGTACACCAATCAATTACACAACCTCCACATGTGCATTACAGATATCACTAACTGGATGGCATTACATTTTCTCCACTTAAATTCAGAAAAAAAGAGACTATTATCATAGGTCTCACAGACTCATATCATAGACTCTTCACAGAATTACATTTCCTCCCATCTTGGTCCACTCTCATGTAACATTACTAGCTCTTGCAGAAACCTTGGTATTATCTTCAATAACCACCTCAATTTCAACCAGCATATTAATTCTGTTGTCATGTCTTTTCCAACTTACAAAAATTTCAAAAATCACATCATCACTTTAAAAAACTCATTATTTTAGACTTGCTTTTATTGATTTAACTGTTTGTTTTATTGACTTTACTGTTTGTTTTATTATCTGCCATATTTTATCATATTTCATTAACTGTTTGCTTATTGTCTTTTTAATTGTATGTAAAGTGCTTTGTAATTTGTTTTGAAAAGTTCTAAATAAATAAAGGAATTATTATTATTATTATTATTATTATTATTACTATGATGGCTATTTCCTGTCTTTCTAAACACACGATAGTCCCATTTATGGCACAACAAACAAAATTTCCATCAAAGCTCCCTCAAGGTGAAGAAGTCAATTCAACAGAAAATGAGTCCAATAAAATATTAAATAAAGGCTAATTTGCAAAAAGTAAAATTAATTAAGGTCTCCAGGAATTAAAGTACTGGCGTTTCATTTTTGTCATATCGTAATACTACAACATGAAACATCAAAGAAGAATGTGGGAACAGTTAAGCAGCCATGAAAGTAATCCAGCTCCCAAAATACTAGAAACACCTTATTAATCATACTTCTTGCCATACTTCTGTATATTTTTATAGTTTTTCCAGTTTATTTAAACAATTTAAACTTGCAAAGTGTGCAAGGGTTTCACACATTTTTTTAAAAATCATTTTTCAAATGTGCAACACTGTGTGCCAAAGCTACATAAATTAAATATCCTAACACTTCTCATAGAATTAACAGCAGAATAGCATCACCAAGCCAGAATACACAGAGATGTAGAAACAATATAAACTCCACAGTGGCTGCAGTCCACAAACACACGTGAAAGCAAAAAGAAAGCCATAGCAGCTTTTGCACACCATGTAGTGCACACACACAACACTACCTTATACGCAAAGCAGTGGTTGTTGACGTTCTCCTCTGGAGAGCAAGTTAAATCCTTGACTGAGCTTATTGTTGTACTCACCTGTCTGAACGTCATTCTTTGAGCTCAGTGAAGTCCTCCTCAATCTGCTCTACGTTCATCATGTTTGCTCATTAATTCTCAAAGCAAAACGTAACTTGTCCATTCAGCCTCTCTTGTCCAACTGTGCTCTTCAAAGTTTTCAAACATTTTGAGTTAAGTTATTAGCCATGCTAGCTAGCAACATGGCTAAATAGTTTATGACCAAATACCTGCAAAATGAAAGACATTCTCATCAGCCTCAGCTGTACTTGGTGTTTTAGTGCGAATTAGCATCTTAGCATTCTATGCCTGATATTAACTGATAGCGGATAAGTATTAAATCAGAATTCGTTGAAGAGAATGACAGGCAAGTTTTCTGTCACTCAACATCATCGTTGACCTGGTTACAGAGACTCAGATGCTCAATTCATGATACCCCAGACTTTCTCATAAATAAATCTATTGTTCAGTCATCCACCTTAGTGGTTTCTGTGATCTACCCGGTTATTTGCTATTTCTAAATTTATGAATGGGTTCTTGCTTCTTCCAAATATACCAAATAATTTATTTTGACAGACCAAACATTTTGCCCATCTCTGATCTGATGTTTTAATCGTTAATATAAATGATGCAGTTGTGCTTTAATTCTTATTGACTCTTTATTTCCTTTACATTCATGTTGAGAGTAGCAAAGGAACTGATGCATAAAAAGCACATATTGGTGCATACTGCTTGATGTTTGTGTCCCGGGCATGGGGCCGCTGGCAAAGTGTTCCTTATTTTTCCACATTGGAGGTGGCAACCCGATATGTTACCTCAGTACACTGTGTAAATATTACTGAGACCACTACAGAAAATTGCAGATGAACATTTAATATCCAGGAATTCACATTATAGACACGACCGCTGACTACGCCCGTACACGGTCCAGCCATATACTAGGTTTTGACCTAGTCTTGTTTAAATATTTCCTCCACTGCCTGAGGGAAGACTCAGTCACAAGGCTGGTGTGCACAAAAAATGTAGTGCTTACTGATAGAGATGAGGGTAAACATTTGTTTGTTCCAATTTTCCAGATGACTTGGAACGTTTGCTTTGGTTAAATTTTTCACATCAACATTGGTGTCAACTGTGGCATTTGTGCTCCTTCTGCTATGATTTGATATGCAATTGATTTTATATCATTTACATTCATGACATTTGTCTTGTCTGAATTAAGAACTCCTCAACATTTAAACTCAGCAAACTGTCTCTTTACGCAAAACAACCAACCAACAACCCATGAAAGGTTTGGTATTTTCGCAGTCCTTTCTCAACATGAAAATGAAACAAGCCCCTACACAGAGCTTCAGTGGAAACTCGACAGACACCTCTGAGCTTTGGTGTAACATCACTGGAACCAACTTTCTAAACTGCTCTTATTGTTGGGACTCTGCATCAACAGGGTTTCAGATCCATACTCAACATTCGCACACAAGATACACATCTTGTTTACACACTCTTAAGAGTGTTCTTCCCACAAGATAAAGGCACAATCCATAATGCAAATGTAAAAAGCTAGAACAGTGTAATTATAGATGTGAATATACAGTAGCAAACTGCAAGTTCTGCAACAGCCAGAGGAAATTACTCCAAGATCACTTACTGGAAAGTGGAAGATTGGAGTAAAAAGTATTGGATGGCATTTTTGGTAGAAGATAATGTGAGGATTGAGACATCAACACAGATTAGCATGGTGTAAACTGACAACAGCAGAGCCAACATGTGAACCGAAAACACAGCGGAGTCAAGAAAGGTTGAAGGAAGAGAGGACAGAGAGCAGAGGGGGGAATTAAAAAAGGAAAAGATAGATTTCAAAGTGGGAAAAAGAGAGCGAGAGAAAGCGGAGGCGGTGGCAGGGAGAGAGGAGTGTGTGTTGGGAGACAAAGAGCTCTCCCAGAGGAGTCCAGGCTCTCAAAGGGAGCACACTGCTGACAGAGAGACAGTGGGAGAAAGAGAGGGACTAACACAGAGTGAACTGGCTTTACGCTCTGCGAACAGACACTTTGTACCTCTGGACTGTCCCTGTATTTACGGCAGTGATCGGTGTGCAAAAGAGATACCAGGGTCTGGAAAAGGGTGAAGAAGGAGGACAAAAGAAAAGGGAAAGACTGATACAAGACTGAAGAACAGCGTGGTGCACTGTGAGGCAGAAATAACAGAGAGCACAGGAGATTAAGAGGGTAGAAAAGAGACATACGCAAAGCTGACGAGACAACCTGACAAAACTAAGACATCATCACAAACACTTTCAGAACGACATCCAGGCACCGAGGGAGAGGAAAGAGACAGAAGAAGAAGACAACTGCAAAAACTCCTATCCAAAAACCAAAAGGAAGAGGACAGTTGGATGACAAAACCTGACAGACGCAAAATAATTCTATCTTCAGTTGTCCTCCTCTGTACATGAGAGAAAGAAATAAGAGACAGAAGAGAAGCAGACAAGAAACAAGAGGGACAGAAAGGAGAGCAGCAGACACGAAAAGAAGAAGAAGAAGAAGCAAGCAGAGATAAAGGAAGAAGAAAAGAGGAACTAGTGAACGAGGAACCCAGACTAACCCTGGAGTATCTAACCAGCGCTCTGCTCAGCCCAGCAGGGAAGATGTCCAAGTCCTCCTCCCGTCTGGGTCGACCTGGATCAGCGGGTCCTAAGTGCCCGAGCTTGAGAAAAGAGCTGCAGGGTAATCGCTCATGCATGCTGCGGATCGGAGAGAGGCTGATGAGGGCAGGGAGTGAGGGGAACCTGGTTCAGAGACCCATACCAGCCCAGAACCAGAGCCATGCTTCCTCAGCTGGATTAGGTCAAGGATCTAATGGGCAGACACAATCTTCAGCCCTGGAGGACAAGCCCACTGAGCATACCAGAAATAACTGCAACAAAGGTAAGGTGCCTCTCTCCAGTTCTTTAAACAAATATAGTCATTAGATGCTACAGTCAGAGGATGGACTTTTCTACAACTAAACTTCTTAAAATGAATAAGCAGCCTGGTTATAGCCAATATTTTTTTTATCTGATTAGTTGTCAATGATGTACTGTGATGTAACCATAGTGTCTTTGTTCACATTCAAAGAGCTTCCTACAGCATTTTAGTGACTCTCAGTTCCACAGAGTGTTTGGTGTAGTGTCATGTAAAGAAAAATATGTTCCTGTCAGTGAGTATCTGTCGTGTCAGGAACAGTTGAACATTCCTTAATTCCCAGCGTAAACAGTAAGCTCAAGGTTGAATGCAGTTTTCAACCAACAGACGAACGCTCCACGTATGTTTCAGAAGTAAAGACAAAGTGACAGAATTCTTCACCAGCCCTGCTTGGTGTCAATGTAAACATGATTAATTGCAGTCACTGCTAAAGAAGACTGTGCATGAATATGCATGAAATTGTATAATCGGTCAAAATTGTAATAGTGAAACAATTGTAATAGTATCTTAGCTGCATGGCCTTTGACAGAAGGGTAACACATTACTTAAAGTTATAATCTTGAAGATTTTCATTTAAATAAACATCTGTTAAGTCACTATCTATCGCCAAATGAGCTACCACAATGGTGATTGAGCCTGTGGCCCACTGATGAAAGCATTTGCATTTGCAGTATGACGGCCCGGGTGTCAGCAGCGACATTCCCGGAAAAATCACAAGTGGCGCATAGTTAGGCTTTTAACAAGGCTTTTAACACAACAGACTCGCTCTTCAACTCACCTGTGTGTGAAGCGGTGTGCTGTTTTTTCCGGTCTCTGCTAGCGTTGTGAGTAAACTCACAACTATGGCCAAGCAAACAAAGAAAAGATCGATGACTACAGACGATAAAACTAGAAACTGAAACTGATGTGAGGTCCAAAAACACACCTGCTATTACCGATTATCGCCATAGACAACGAAATGAAAAGCTTCGAGGTTATAACTTTTATTAGCTCTATGACATATGTTACATTTTTGTGACAAGTTTGAGTTCTCTAATGTTTGGATATGTAGGGTTGTTAAAATGTTACTTTTGATTGAACTGCTAATGCTGGATGATTCATGCAGTGTTGACAGAATGGGAAAAACGGGAGAACCTCCTATATCAGATTAAATGAGCTGAACAGCATTAATATTGTGTATTATTCAGATGTAGGCTAACTGCCAGTGATACTGTAGGGGATTTGGATTTGCAGCCAAGCTGCCATAGATTTATTGACACGTGTAGTTCTGTTTGCCAAGTGGGATATATTGTTGTTGTGAGAAACTCCTGAAATCTGACTTGGAATTTAAATGGAGAGGCTGACATGAACCGTTTGTCCCACTCAACTGCTCGTAGTTAAGGTCTATACAATAGGATGTGAACGCAGCATAAGGACCAGAGGAAGTGTGACATGCATGTGACATTTGAAATAATGGATTTGCCTGGCATTTACACATTATCTATTCTCTGTCTATGCTGTCTGCCTCACAGTATTATATTTTAGGCATATATTTAACAAGCAAATGCCCAAATTAGGGAGACAATATGATATGATATGATATGATATGATATGTCTAATGTGTTTTACCACGTTAATGTATGCATATTCCAAACTGCAGTTAGAAAAGCAGAGAGGGATTTCATGTGCATCTTCACTGCTCAGAGGGCTGCATAAAGGATTAGTTGCTGTCATGCTGTCAGAGTTCATGCATGAACTGTGATCCATCACAGTGTCAGTGTGTCAGTCCAGCAGTAGGAATGCTCCACTGCCCTGTTATTCACTGCCACTCTTTCACTTGCTCCGGTCAACTCAAATCTTCCATAAGAGTGTTTACAGGAAGCTCTATTACATTACTGCACTGTGCATACGTACAATAATACATACATGTACTCACATATAGTGTCTGACTGATGAATCGGGGGGCCGATATTATGAGATGATTTGATCTCATCAGCACAGTCAGTCAGAGTTGTCAGCACAGTATATAATTTAGAAAGTGTCTCTATTACATACAGTCTGCTAGAGAGCACTACATTTAACCTTATTTTTACAGTGAAAAACATCCTGTTCAGTGCATATTTATCACAATTATTAACCAAATTTATGGGACCCTTATCAAAAATATTTGTTTATTTTATGTGTTTATGTTTTAAAAAGATTGGCCAAAAAACAAATTTTTTAAACTGTCCAAATGTTGATATTGTACTGTATACATACAGTACACATACACACATACATATATATTGTGCATACATACACAGTGCATACATACTTCATCAAGAGACAAAAATGATCTTTAATACATGTATGCATGCTCAAAAACACATAATCACAACATCTAACATATCAAATAAAATATGACCCGTTTCTATTTATTAATGATGGAAACTGAAATAAAGGCATTGATGGTATGCCTATGGTAGGTACGCAAACAAACACGTGTACAGTTCTTTGTAGCATACAAATCTGCTCTGTTTAACTTTATGTCTGCACAACATACAAGCATCATTTCTGTTCAAGGTCATGTGCTCTCTAACAAAACACTGAGATATGTGATAACGGTTGAGGCTTCACTTTGTTGTTATTCACAGAAAATAATCCTGCTCTCCTTGATGCAGTCAGCTAATATAGCTTTTTACAGACACGTGCCTCCATGAGTCAAAGAGCCTACAGCAATGTGAGTGTGTGTGTGTGTGTGTGTGTGTGAGAGAGAGAGTGGATGTTTTATGTGTGCACAAATAAACTATTATTCTCTTTCTGAGGACATTTCTGTAATGCTTTATAATGAGGCTACATGACTAAGTCATATGTTAATGCATTACTACATGTATGACTACACAAATGGAAATGAATTAATGTTTGAGCTCATGCATGACCTGTCATGAGGGTCAGTGTTAATAAATGGTGAGCGACTATATTGGATGGTGACTTCATGCTGAGTGGATCAGACTTAATACATAAATGCTATAATTGTGCCCCCTTGAGTGAGGTCATGGTATGATATAAGTAGTAGCAGTAATTATTAACTAATAAATCCTTATGTGATTCATTCATTCAGTGTTACCTGTTGTGCTGGGCACAGACTATCAAGTACAGTATTTCTGAATTTCAGTACTTACAGAACTTCTGCAACAGAATTGTTAGTTTCCATCAGTGGAATCAGATATTTTCATTGTTGTATTTTTCCTGCAACAGGATCCTTAAATTCTTGGTAATATACTGTATCAAACATCAAAATATTAAAAACAGGAAATTAGTTTCCTTCAGTCATCACAGATTGTTTTAGAAATGAACATAAAGTTACATATCAACGTCAAACATGAATAATTCACACTAACTGATACATTAGTGGAATAGCCAATTAAGGCTAAAATCAATGAAAATCCACAAATGTACACTTGAAATTAAAAAATTCCTCATATCAAATCAGTGCAAGACTGTGTGTTAGATAAAGTTTGGATAATGTCATTGAAACTAGTAAGTTACTGTATTTCAAAGAAGTTATTGCCTGTCACATATTGTCGTTGTTGGTTGACACACTAAATCTAATGAGGGTTATGTCACAGTTTTTTGGATCTTAAAAACCTTCCAGAATGAACAGTTGAATGAAAATGGCTGCCTAGATGTACTCACCCCAACAATTAGAAATCATGTCCATTTCCATATATGATTTGTAGTTCTTACTGTTATTCATATAGCCCTTCAGACATTTTGTGGAGTTTTGGTTTTCATATTACTGAAGAGATGGTAGTGGGACTTTTTTGGGAGAGCATGGGTGGATTTTGGTCCAAATCCTGAAAGAACAATCATTCATATTTTCATCAAAATCACCTTGTAAAACCTGCTTCAAGCCTCAGCTCCTTCCGTAGTTATTAATGGTTGAACGTTACCTGGAAACAGATTGCATAATTTTTCACTTGCCTACAGCAGTGTCATATAATGTTAGCTGCTATGAAATAATATAAGGCAGGAAAAGTACTTGGTTAGGTTTAGGCACAAAAACTACTTGGTTTTAGGAAAACATCATGGTTTGGGTTTAAACGTTACTTACGTCAGTAAACTAACATACGTAACAGAAATTACGTCAGTTACATAAGTTACGTAATGTAACTTAAGTTACGTAAGTTAAAGTAGTCAAATTCACGAAAGTTAAAATTTAAATTTTATGACGGACAGTCGGACATCTGATCTCAAACATATCAGGCTTCAACATCATCTGATCTAATTCATATTTATTTGAATTATTTGGAATCCGGAGTGGGGCCAAAATATCAGTGCCGACAGATCTGCTGTCTGTTCCCAGTTCACTCATTCTGTGGCTGTAACCACTTATTAAACAGCTCTTTATTCTAATGTTTTTGGATACTGGGAGCAGGGTATTTTTTATAAGACCAAAAACAAAAAGGATATTTAAAAGAAGCTTGTGATTTTGCTGAGCTGCTTCCTGGTTTAAAGTACTTACCATAGTTATGCATGCACAGTCCAGTGCAATGGATGATTGTAGCTGCCATTTCTAATGCTTTTACTTTTGGTTTCTCTTCCAAATAAGTGATTTAGAAAGTATAGTTACTGTGTTGCCTGTACAAATGGACTCCGTAGTTACATCACTGCTTCCCCAGATCTCAGCAATGATGTTGGTAAGTGAGGTAGAATGATGTAAAAAAAAAAATGGAAATTATCCTTTAAGGATATTCAAGGCACAGTAACTTATGCTTTTACTATACCATATTGCCATAATATAATAAATCTGTGAGGATTGATAAGGCTGGTGAGAGCTACATTTCCAAACTTTGTGGCCAATTCTCTGTTTCGGTTCAAAAACTCCTCACACACTGCAGTTTCAGAGTCTCCCTCCACCACCAACCCCCTCCATTTCAGCTGCCCGAGGATGGAGATCAGTGCTACAAGTAAGCAAGCCATTGGCATCACAACCCATTTCAGTGATGAAGACTAAGAAGTTATCTTGGCAAGTCAAAAGTATCTGTGCTCCAGTCAGCTTACACTTCTCTGTTCTGGGAAAAAGAGACCTCATTATTTTCATCCAGTGCACGCCACTGTTTGGCAGCGAGGGGGAGGGAGGGAGGGCAAGTAATGAAAACTTGTCAGTGTTGTTGCAGTTGCTTGTTTTCTCATATAGGTCAATGTCAAAGGTTATGGTCCCAGATAGAGTCATGCAACTGAAAAATATGATGGTTTCGTTGCAATTGTTGTCCTCCAGGAGATCAATTTGTTCCCCCCTTCTGTAAACATTTACACATATACATTTAAGGTCATGGTTACTTATTGTCTTCCATAGGCGAAAACTGTCTTGGATTCAGGGGAATTGCTGCATCAAAACCCAACATCACAGTAGAAAAACACATTAAATACAAACACATGTGCAAACATTAGCCTGACATAAAAACAACAATTTTGTTTATACAACCTTGTGTTGTAAAGTGGTAATTAAATGAACCCTTGAACTCTTATTTGAATCACAGAGTAACATACAGAGTGCTGAGGTTACAGGACTGCCCATTGCTGTGAGTTGCATTAGCCTTTGTTGACAGTAGACACAGACAGGACATATGGGGAGGCCACCACATAAATCACTCCCTATTTACAATATAGTGCACTATATTTACCCTACGCCATTTTATTTGAGTGTTATTTAAGTTTATGCTCTATGTAGTGCCCTAAAAAAATACCATAATGGAGCAAAATAAGTAGTGTTCATGGCATGTACACGACTTTTTGCAATCCCTCAATGCAATGTGTCACATTACATTGAGGGAAAAATTACAGTTCTTCACCTTTCAGTGATGATGCAAAATGAGGATGATTTATAAGGGTCCAAAATCTCAATTTACTGCCCGTTGTAGAGTAAACTACTGAGAATCTGTTAAAAGCGAAGTCGTGAATGAGTAAACAAGGGAGTGATTTCTGACACAGCAGTGAGTGTGGGAGAGCTGCCGATGACCGAGCAGGTCTTGAAATAATATGAACTAAAAGTAACATCTACTAGGAATCAGTGCCAACGTTGACTAGCTTCCACTTTCTGAGTGGTATAAGAGTCTGTAGGATATACAGTATGATGTTCTTCAATCAGTAGAGCACAGAAGTTGACACCTGTCTCGTAGCAATGCCAGGTCTCAGCTGTAAGTCAACCACTGCCCAGTGAAAGCCTTATCAGAGGCCTGAAACTTGGTTGCTCTTTCCAAAAATATATCACAAAATGATTGTGTCCTCTTTTGAACTGCAGTATGATTATGATTTGTATTTTCTCCGCACAAAAAGGGAGTTGAGTTCAACTCACTTAACCTCTAAGTCTTCACTATAAACTGTAACGCTTAACCTTATGTGGAGTCAAGTCCCAATAATGTGACTGTGTGAAGAGATTATTGTCCCCACAACATGACTAATACAAGTTCACACAAGCAGTTGTGTGTACAGTATTCAGTCACATTTCCCCTGGTCAGTGGTTGCAGTTTTTTCTGTCCTGTCATACATTCCTGACCAGGGAGTTTGGGTCCAGCACTATTGTCCTGTCTAGTCCCTGTGGATTACAGCCCGCTGCTGATTAGTTACATTCCCTCTCGTATCATCACATTCCCCCCTTTGACTTTAAAGTGAAGCTAATCTCTCCATGCTCGCCACTTCAAAAGCTGGAGGGAAAAGGAAGGGAGGGAGGGAGGGAGGGAGAGTCAGAGAGGGAGGGAGTGAGAGAAAGGCAAATGGTGTGATGGCCAGTAAATTGCAAAAACCGGTGTGCTTGGTAGAGAGAAGAAGAATAACTGACTTGACTATGATAGCACTGCAAAAAGGTAACATTCAGTAAACACTGTCATTAAATACTGTGAAATAATTGCAATATTTTGAAATTGAACATTAACATTGTAATAAATTGCAAAGCATTTAGAAAAGTGGATAATTTGACTACATAGCTAAATTACAGCCGCTTGTGGATACAGCTGCACTAAACAGGATGGTTGTATGAAACTGGAGCCATGTTTTCAGCCATGTCACTTTGTCTCATGTATAGAGATGATTTGGGAACTCAGGCAAATATGTTAAAAGGTGCTCAGTGCAGATTTAAGTAAGTTGTTCCCAACCTTTTTGGCTTGTGACCTATAATGAAGCAATGTCTACTTGTCACCCCTTGCTGCATTTAGTTGTGAGCAGTTTCATCAATGAGTGATTTCCCCCATTAGCCTCAGATTGTTATATATATGACTAATTATTAAGGAAAAAATTAGAAAAGTCAATAAAAATGAGTGTAATTCTTTATATTTAATATACCATTAGTCATCTTGCATCCATTCACAGTGCATCTCCGACCCCCAAATTGGGAACTACTGCTTTCCAAAACTGACAGTCCAGCTGCAATCACTCTCACTTCATGCAGTGACTGGCTGGCAGAGCGGCCCTCGAGTGAGGCTGTTCAGAACAGCTAGAAACACTTTTGCCTTCAGATGCGGACAAATTACACGTCATACGAAAACTCAAGCGAGTTTCAGAAGTGAAAGGAAACCAATGGATGCCCGGAACAGTTGGAAAAATCTCAATCTGTGTGCGTGTGTGTGTGAGACATCTTGAACTGAAAGGCAACGACGAGCTCACAGCCACAGCCAATGAGACTGCAGCAGTGACCTGACGGATATATTCCTTGCATGTACTCAGAAAGGTCAGTGGAAATCAGAACTGTTTTTTCTCCTTAAAGATATAATCTGATTTTGATACTGTGTCCACCTGTGTCCCTAAATCCCCCAAAAGTACACTCTGATCCATTGATGTAGTTTTTTAAGAATTGATTTTTGAGTTAACAGGGTGGCAACGTGACAGCTGGAGGTGGCAAAGACCTCCAACAATCACTGATGAGTCTAGTTTCAGTGGCAAGAAGCGGGCCAGACTAGGACTACAGTGACTGCTCCAAAGGTGTAGTGTAGCGAGGGAAGAAATTTGTGGTGAACAGAGTGGGACATTTTTAGGGGAAGACATTGTTTTTGTATTTGTTTTAGTCAGACTTGTGCTACACGCAGAATATTCAGATGGAGAACACCACACCCGCAGAGAGAGTGCTGGGATTTCCAGAGCTAACAGGACATTTTTTTAACGCCTGAAACTTAATCTAAACACTAGTCGTTTTCAGTGTACTGCACCACTTTACTGTCTCCAAACTACAGATCTTTCAGTGGCCCAAAAATGTCTGACTAGCAGTAAATGTCAGTACTTTCAAATAACAGATTAGCAGCGATTACCAATGTTTATCACTGTATTATTATAATCTGTCTATCATCATGCTAAAATAAGATTTGAACATGATCCAATTCCCTGCTGATTTGGTCCTAGCCTTGGAATAAATAAGAGGACTGAAAACTTTCCTTAGAGGTTTGATCCGCAGTCAGAGATTCTATGAAGAACTGCCGGCTACACTGATGTGTGAGTGTGTGTGTTGTTTAACAAGCAGAAATGATATTTCCCGTGGCTGTCCTGTCTCTGTCCAGCTGTCGCTGCCAGGCTATGTGTCCTTGTCAAGACATGCACACACACACACACGCAGCAAAGTCACAGCCACCAGGCAATAACAGGCTCTAACAGCATTTTCACAGTGATCACTAGCAGCAGCACACATACCTCAACCTTAACTCTGTCCTCTCCTTTTCCTTTGCTCTCTTCTACTTTCAATATTTTCCTTCTTTAACCCCTTCACCACCACCATCATCACATACGCACACATTTGTACATTAGTAAGAGTGGACTATCATTCTACACTGACCAAGTGTGGACCACTATTTCTGGTCAATTTGAGAAAAAAAGGAATAGAAAGTTTATTTTAAAAAATGTGTGCTTTACAGAGTTTTTTTGAGAAGTTGCCAAGAGGGGACTTGCGCCAATGTCCTTCTATCAAAGAGGGGACCTCCTTACACTGCCATTGCACTGTCTGTATCTATTAATTTACCTATTAGGTGTGTGTTTAATACAAAGGGTTTATGGTTTTAAAATATGTATATTTTAACTAATATTTTTTAAACACACTAGTCTAAGAAAATGACAGTAAATTGCAGGTAAAAAGGATCCTCCGAGGGCTCTCTGGCAAAGTATGCATTCCCCTCTCCAGAGACACAGAAGAGGAAACATCTTTACAACAGCACACTGATCAAACACTCAGTAATTATTTTTGCCTGTCAAACTTGTCACCGAACAGCTACTGACAACGATTCTGTATTTTTCTGTCCTAATGCATGCACACATGTTGGAGTGTGAGTGTCCCTCCATATCATTTAAGAGTGTCATTTTTTTCAGCCAAAGAGGGGACTACTGTCGTTCTGTTCAAAACAAAAGTTGACAGATGAAGCCCTTTTCAAAAGGTCTGCATCCTGTCGCACTGCTCCTGAGATACACTTTATATAACTGTCTCTCCAGTGAGTATGTCAGTGCCCATTTCTATACAAGTCAAACTACACACTCACAGGATTTAGAGAATAAAATGTTTAGTTTTCCTCTGACAGGTCACAGCAATATTCTCCCATCCATCCTATTTGATACATTAGCAACACAATACACAACAGTTAAATAGTAATGACAGTAGTCAGTGTCATTTCTGTCATGTGTGACCTAACTTCATCATGTTAATATTTGAACAGCAGTAAGACGTTTGTGGTCTGTTGGATTTTGCATGACCACGCAGGCTCAGGTCATATCTGCCAGAAAATCACTCACAGCGGTCAGACAGTATCTTAAACTAAACTTTATTCAACTCATTAAATTTTCTAATTATTCCTCTGTGACTTTCTCCCTGCTTGTGTACAATAACAGCACATCCCAATTCAAAATATATTCAGATACAAGCGGATATAATGTTGTATTCATGTATATGTAAAACACATCACTTCCTAGATTTCTGTATGACTTACACAATTCATAGTTATTCATTTTTAATTCTCAATGGTCTTAATCTTTTTAGACCAAACAGTATGTTAGTGTCAAATATAAGATGTTTCATATAAAAACGTTCAATGTAGGTCACAAACTGATAATACAAGTAAGTAATATAAATATACTGTATATATAAATGTAATGTGTTCTGTTACTTTGTAAAATACTGATAGCTCCGTATCTTTTTACAGAGTTACCAAAATATGCATTAGGTTTTTCAACAAATATTAATCAATCCATTTTGAATATTTTCTTGTTAAAAATGTTAGATACAGTGTCACACATGATATATTCTTACACATTTCACAGAAAAATAAGAACCCGATGAGTTTGTCCTGAGAAAGAAGCCTTGCTTCTGGGAAAGATGAGGGCACATTTCAGAGGAAATTCATCAGCGAGGAGAAAGGTACGTTGTTGTTGTTTTTTATATGTCTTGCGCAAAAATGTCATTAAAGAAATTCAGTTGAGAAGCGAGGTAAGAAATGCTGTGTTGTTACCGCGTGTGCATAGTTGTGAAAATATACAGTACATACCTTTCATCTGCAATGTAAGGTGACAGTTAAATAAACATATTTGCTTTCTTGACATGAGTGAGATGGGAAGATAAATACAACTGTCATGTGCGTATCCTAAATATAATGCCATCTGATGCACCTACTATAGGTACTGGCAGATGGAGTTTGTTTCCAGACTCAGACTAGCTGTTTCCAGTCTTTATGCTAAGCTAAGTTGTTTTCAAAACAAAAATCAAGCTAGCTCAATAAATTCAGTTCTTCTTCTGTTAATTTGAAGCCTTAACACGATGATTCACATCATCTCAAGAGTTTAGAACTACTGAGCTAGTTAGTGTTGGTTGTTTATAGTATGCTGTGATAGTTGCAACTTATTTATTAAACTTGTATCATACTGTTTATTGATTCTGATTTGTAATCTTTTATCAGGTTATGGAGTCATTGCCAAAGAAAACACTGAGCCAGGAGAATTCCTGCTTGACCATGTTGAAACACAAACTACTGGATCTGTTCAAAGAGTGCCCAGATGAGTGATGAGTGATAGTAAGTGATACAGTCAGAAATCACTCTGAAAAGATGTCTTTGACTTGTAAGAATAATTGTTTTGTTATTATCTGATTTAATTATGCTGTGTATATATACAGCCCATGGTAAACACAGTTATATGTATGTATATTGACTAAAATTATGAATTTGAATGCTTCTTATGTGGCCAACAGATACTGGATGAACAGAAAAGACCACATTTGTGTGCTTTTGCAATCACAGAAATCAACACAGAAGAAATTGTGTATGACCTGTGTATGACCTGTGTATGACCTTTATATGGTATAGAATGAAATAAGGGTGCGGAGGTCAAGGTGTAGGCAGAGAAAATGTTGACTACTAAATTCCATCCTTGAAGAGGAATTGTGTGATATGGTGGTTAAATGCCCCTAATGTCAGCAATAACAAAAAAGTCAAAAACAGAGACAAGGGGATGTCAGGTAAATGTGTCTGCACACATTCATACAGTTGTGAATTGACTAATCTAACCAGCCTAAGTCAAAGTAGAGCCAGGGAAAACCTCTGTGGGGGTTCAGGGTTAGGGTTCCCCTATCTAAACCAAATATATTGATATTGATTGATATCAACCTGATGAATTGATGCCTGTTGGGCAAGTGGTGAAACATTTTTCAAAAGATTCAAATACATGTCAAGATAACTTTATTTCCAAATAATATAAATGATAAAATAATGCTTGCATACTTGTAATGATTGAATTCAAGCTGTAAATGTAATTTGTTTAAGAAACCCACTGCCTCCTCCTGCAAAGAGCACCATGGAAAGATGGCAGAGATACAGTATATGGCTGTATCTGTACTCACTGAAGCAAAATTATTTGCTCTCCCCGTAGTCATTTTTACAATTATCCTTTGTATACACTGTATTATAAAATTTGACATGAAATTGTGTACTTGCATAATCTCATTCAGCTTTCAGGCATTTTCCAGGAATTGCGATGGAAGAATTCATTTGAAAATCTTGACTCCAAGCCTGGCATGATGAAAATCGATGACCTTGTTCACGACATGCAAATGAAGATTGCAAATTGACACAAAGCTGCTGAGACTTTCCCAGGATTCCTTCACAACTGCGAAGTGGCAGTGAAGCGAGTTGCCAAACATGTTTCCATAAATGAAATGGAAATGGCTCATTTCCTGTGGTCAGAAAATTTACAAGCACAACATCTTTTGCAACCCATTGTAGTGTTTTGCTTCTTTTGTCTCTTGTCTGAATACAGTCTGATTGAGCTGATTGAAAACATTCCCTGAGAGGGAACACTTAACTGAGCATCGAAGACTGGAGATCTGCCAGGAGACATCAGGAACTCCATTCACATGTGATTTTTGCATCGAGACCTGAAGCCTGAAAATATTTTGTTTGGTAAGAGAAACTTTATGGATTAACCGTGATTATCCTGTAATATGCATTTAAAAGCTAATTTTACCTTTTATAATACATTTGGATAATGTCATTTTGTGATTTTGTAGCTATATGATTAAGGAGCATTCTTATTTTCCTACAGATATCAACAATAAACTGTACATTGACTTTGGAGCAAGAAGACAACTGGCCAAACCTTGTTGTTCTCTCAAATTTCAAATGGCTGGATCTTGTTCTCAGTCAAGTTATGAGGATGTTTGAGGTATAACATACAAGTTCAAGAAGAAAACAGATACCCAAGTAAGTTCAGCTTAAAATATCTGATCATGAGGATGATATTTTGGTTCATGGCCACTATGAGTTTGGATTTCACAAAAGAAATGATGTAGATTCAGTTATGCTGAAAAATCCATAAACTGGTCCAAGTATATGTTAAATTGTCCTACATGTCGATATCTAACTAAAATGGAAGGAATCTCTGTCTGTCGGTCTGTCCTTCAATTATCTCGACAACTGTTCATCCGATCAACTTCACACTTGTCGGGTGTGTTGCTGAGGACCCAAGGACCCAAGGAAGTGCAGAGTCGAGTGTGAAGTTGTTTGGATGAGCGGTTCTCCAGAAAGCTGCAAGCAGCAATACCAGAGCCCAGGCAATCGGCCCGCTCCGAACAGGCACGTTTTGAACGGGCACTGCATTAGTTCATAACAATATGGTAGTTCATAGTTCATTACTTCAAATCCATCTATTGCATTTTAAATTGACAGGATGCTTGGTGCATTACACCCTGACTGATGAACAAGTCTGTAGAGTTCACAAGTTAATATAAAACGTTATGTATTTTTTTAAAAAGTAATCCTTAAATTACTTCTGCAGGACCCAGTTATTGTGATCACCTGTATTTTCAACTATTATATAATATGTGGCTTTGCATATTTTGACCTAATTATAAAATCTCATGAGAAGACTCAAAATACTCACTATATTTTCAAATATTTTACAAAAACAGAATGGCAGAACAGAAAGTCACTAGAATACGAGGCACACCTCAAATCAGGCTCTTGGCGTGTGGATTCATGCACTGTTGTTTATACTGAACAGAACCAACACTGCCAATTGCTTTCCCCAAACACCCGAGGAGATAACATTCCCGAAAAGTATCGGCAGTGACCTCATGGATGCAAGGAATTTTGTTTGTGAAATACTAATTTGTTGTTTATGGCATACAGTAACCAGAGGAGCTGAATATTATAACAATATGAGATGAAACTATGTGAGAATCTCATCAGGGTAGAGGTACGGGGGAAAAAGTATCAGTACTGTTCCAAACAAATGTGAGAGAATCGATGGAACTTCTGATTAAAAGCAGAAGAGGTTGGGATTTCCCTAACAGTCCCTACATTTTTGCCTGTACTCATCGTGGATCTCAGGAGAACATCTGTGGAGGTGACATCTTAAAGTGATTAGCAGAAAGCTGTGGAGCTCAACACCCAGACATACCACATCCACAAAACTGAGAAAACATTTAGCCACAGTTTCACAACTCCTTAACCTGCAAACTCATGAACTAGAGTGGCTGGCATGTTTAATGGGACATGATATTGAAGAACAAACAGGGTTTTACAAACTCCCTGAAGAAATCCTGCAAATGGCGAAAGTGAGCACATTTCATTTTGCCCTGCAAAGTGGAGTGGACAATCACTGGAAGACAGAACACCAAATATAAGCTGTAAGTAAAGGGTTTCAAGAATTTACAAAGCAAAAGCTGTATACTATGTGCAAAATGACTTGGTACTTAAAAGTACTTAAACTTGTGTTTGTTTTAAACATTTTATTGGGTCTGGCAAGAGGATGTCCAATTTGAAGAACAGACCACAAATTAAGAGGCTGAGTTTTTCCATCATGTGTAGTAATGGTAAAGAAAAAGCTGTAACTGTAAAGAATATAACCTACATGGAACATGACATTTATTGAGAAGAATTGATGGTGGTCTCTGTTCTAACCTGTTTTTTTACTGGATCTACATGATCTAAATGACATTTTATTCATTCATTTATTCATTTACTTATTTTCTTTATTAATAAGGAAAGCCAGAGGGCCCTTGTCGCAGACCAAGAGAGAAATTATTGAATTTCAAGAACTTCCTGCAGAAAATGAAGATCCTGGAAAAATGGACTATCAAAGATTCTTCAATTAAAATCAGAGTCTAAGGGATAATGAAAGAGACTGGAAAGCAGTGGAATACTTTGCTCATTTCTAATTTGTAACACTGGGAGCTTGCGTAAACGGGGCGTCAGTGTTCAGTGGCACAAGAGCATGAGTGTACTTGTCACAACATTGGTAGTCCACAACAGAGTTAGGGGGGGAATCAAATGTATTTATTTATTTTTCATATTTTCAGACATTACAATACTCAGTGGTGGAATGTAACTAAGTGAATTTACTCAAGCACTGTACTTAAGTACTTTACTTGAGTATTTCCATTTTATGCTACTTCATACTTCTACTCCACTACATTTCAGAGGCCTTTACCAGCTGCAACATTAAAGTAATGGACATATTAATGAATCAATAATTATAATCCAATAATATAATACATATTATTCTGAAATGGACCTTTCAACATAATGAGTACTTTTACTTTTGGTACTTTAAAGGATTTGTAGGTTTTGCCGAATTTTGCCGGCCACTTATGTCGGCTATAGGAAGCGTCCCCTATTTCCTTGATATATATGATAATTCTTTTATAATCAGTCCGAATAAGAATTATTTACATACATACATACATGCATAAACAAGCCGTCCCGGCTTCAAAACAAAGAACAGAGAAGCAACACACACAGAGGGAGTGTGACTTCATGCTCTGATCAGGATGCCATTACTTCACTATATCTTTACATAGCAAATAGTTGTTTGCTGCCATGTTAATGTTCTGAATGTCGTACTGTATATAGAACCTCTAAATTGACATTTCATTCATTCTTTCATCATGCAGTCACTGCAGCTCACACAAGACCTCCTTTCTTCCTTTAATAAATAAAATAACTATTCACAATACATTTGATAAAACACACTGACATTAACTGCAGAAACAGGTGTAACTAAACGTGATTTCATTTGGACTTGAAGAAGTTACAGTATACATTTCCTTTCTGATTGCATGGGAAACAATTAAATTGTCTTGTTTGATATTTTTGACAGTTTGCTATATTTGTAATTATATGAATGATATATATGAAATAAATATATATGTATAAAATATGGTATGTGTATGTAAATGATAATGTAAATACATATATTTAAATATATAGTCGTAGTAGTAGTAGTACAGTAGTAGTATAATCTCACCCTAATCAGCTGTGGTGGTTGCTTCTTGTTTTGTGTCTTTTGTCCCCTTTATCACCCAGGGGAAAGCTTTACTCAGAGCAGTGCTCTCCTTTTCAGGAAGGTCCCATTCACACTCAACCCAAGTCTGATGTGATTGCCACTGAGCAGCTCCACTGGAGCATTTGCGGGTTAAGCGCGGGTTTGTTCTGACAGCAGTGTGATTTCATCTGACGTCTTTCCATCAGTCCATCTCTTGCTCCTATCCACTCCTATTCTGCATCCCTACACACTGCTCTGATCATATTCCTATATTCTTTTTCCATTCTTGTCTTACATTCAAAAGCTGCTGCAGTGCGCCTCACTGAGCACCGAGAGCCCTAGGAAATAGCTGCTTGGTCTGAAAACATCTCCAGAGTATATTTTTGATCATTCAGGCTACATGTGGAGCTACCTGTCTCTGCAAATAAGACTCATGACACAGTTTCCAGTACTTATTTTTGATCATGCCTACACTGTGTGTTTTTTGCAAGTACAAATCATATAACTGACTGTCTCAGCAAACAAGGTGAAATGCAGGTTTGTGGTCATATAAGATTGCAGATTTAAAGCTACAACCGGATGATAGGGTGTTGTATGCTGTACAGATTGTAAAGCCCCTTGAGGCAAATTGTGATTTGTGATATTGGGCTATATAAATAAAACTGACTGGACTTGGCACACACCTGAACAGCTACTGTTAGGGTAAGGTTGGCGCATCAAATGTCCAGCTGCTGCAAAGCAGCACTGTTCATCTCCAACAGCATTTTTAGTGAAGACAGAATGTCCAGTTGCCTGTGTGTACTACAGTACGCAGGACTAGCTCCCTCTGTTGGCCTGGGGAGTGTGGACAGCCACCAGCTGGAGAGTTATTCATAATCAGTGTTCACTCAAAATACCCGATGTTTAGTTACATTTTAGAGAAGACACTGAAGGAACATAATGGAAGTTGTGTGTCATTAGGTGGAGCACAATGGCAGAAATTTGTCAAACATATTTTTAACAGGCCACATATAATTCCAGATGTGAATGCTCTCAGAGAAATTACAACACATCTTAAACAAGTAGGACCTTTATGCACATGGAGCAGAGTATCATTAACAGTGCAAAGCAACATCGCTTTAACATTCACCAGTGTGACATGGCCTACTTTCTTTTCTTTTTCTTCCATAGCACTCTCTTCCTTTCATGGCTCTGTCATGTAATTATGAACATATCATGGAGGATACAGTCCACTCTCCTGTTAGACAGACGTAAAAGCAGAAACAAAGGTTTTTCCAGGATAGTTTGCTTTTCTGATGGCTGGCAGAGGATCAGTATGAAGTCTGAACACAAAAGCATTAGCTTGCAAACGATTAGCAGACCTGAACACCTGACAGCCTCTTGTGTCCCTTATGACCATGTGTTTTAGCTCTGCTGCTTGTAACCAAATCAACACCATGCATATGAAATCCCACACACAAGTGTTGAAGCAAAGACAATCCTTCATTTTGGTCTAAACGATGTTGTCTTCGTAGTTGGTGTGAGAGTTGGCAACAGCTCATGTCACGCTCTTTATACTTCATATATTTATTATTTATTTAGCCGTTTTTTAACGTCTATCTGTCTCTGTCCTGTTTGTCCTACAAACTTTGTTTTAACGTCAAAACGTACATCTTCTTCAGGAGATGTATGTTATTACTTTTCTTTATTGTAACATGTTTCAGTGATTTTATATATTTTTTTAAAATGTATAAAGGAGTAATGTGTCAAAGTTGAAATCTCAACAACTACAAGTGCTAAAGTATTCATACTTTATGGACAGCTGCCCCCTGTGGAAATGCTTAAGATGTCAAAACATGGTGCCTATAGCGCCACCATGTGTCAGTTACTCCTGACTCCTGAACCGTGAGCCATAACAAGCTGAAAGTTTTTCAGCACATCCACCGATGTGTGACAAAAGTTTGCCTCACTGGAACCTATGGTCAATTCAGAAGTCTGTCACTACGTTTTTCAAAATATGCAAAATCAATTAACATCTATATCTCCACAAGTCTTCATTCAAATGCTACCAAAATTGCCTCAGACATTCTTTGGATACTAGATATCACATTTCAAATGATGTTCAGATATGTCAAAGATGAGTCTGCAGTGACATTCAGTGTCTTACTGTAATTTGTACTGTATGCACAACATTTTCTATTTCACCAAATATTCGATCAAACTTCACCAAAGTATTTGACAATACACCTGAAACCAGCAGAATGATGTGTGATTTTTTTCAGAATTTTATCACCAACATTTTGACTGTTGTAAGCGTTTTAAAGGTGTAGTCTACGATTCTAATCCAAAACACTTTTTGTCAAATTCAGTGAATATCTCCTCACGGTCCTTTCCGTTCTGCGTGTGCGCTGAAAAAAAAGTCCTGTGTTCATACACAGCCCTGGCTCTGTAAACGGGAAACAAACAGAGCAGCCCGGCTAGAGCCACCAACCCAGGTCGTCAAATACCGACGCTTTAGCCACATTTCCGCTAAACACTTCGGTATAATATGTCACAACTCGTGCTCGTGCACAGAACAAACTAACGCTGTGAGTTACTTGCGCAAGTTTGAAGGAGCACTGAAGGGAGGGGTGAATTTGTTTGGCTGTTGAATTTAAATATCAACAAGCTTTCTCCAGAATCATAGACTACACCTTTAAGTTTAAATTGACAAAAATACTGCCTGACAATGTAGCAATTCATGCATGTGGTATGTTTTTAAGTGGTCATATCAAGTAACATTAAAACATGATATTTCTACAATTCTGTTGACTTTAATAAAATGAAACTGGGTAAACAAGTTCTCCATGAGCATGTACACGACATATACCCACCTTGTGGCCACTAATAAAACACCACCATACTACTTATTAACTGCTGTATCTCTTTAATGTGTTACTCCATGGTGACCAATTCAGCAAAGTTGTACAGATGGGGATGCTGAACAAGTCTGTAGCATTTGACCTGTAGGCAGCGCTAAAAGATTTGAAAAATTGCTGCTGTAGCAACAGTTTGCAGCTTGTGGTGGCCGCAGCTGGGAGCAGCAGCAGCAAACAGCTCTCACACACATTTTCTTCAGGAAATGCACATTCTAGTTCTATAACTGTCTTTTTACGACAGCGTGGTGGAATAAGGCCCCGATCAGACAGAGCGTGTTTTGCAGGTTGCAAAACGCGAGGCACACCGCACTGCCTTGTTAGTTGAAGCTTACAATTTTAAAAAAGAGCAGCTTGCTGCATTTTTTTTTATTGTTGCTTGGCAATCTCTGAATCAGCTGTCCTTAGCCTAACTATGATTTTGCTGTGAAGTCAACTCACAGATCTGTAGCCTACTTTTATTTTGGCTAGAAACATCTGCATAGAAAATGAACAGGCGGAAGGCACTTGCTCTGGCTCTGATTGAGGGTGAGAGGCTGTTCCCAAATAGTACGCTGGACACAGGGACACGAAGTGAGTCCGTTGGTCCTGCTTAGCGGCTGAGCATTTGTTTGCGGTAGGCTATGTTTGTTTTAATGTCAGTGCTATATTTTGGCCCCACAATTAATCCGATTGGACAATAGGAAAAAAACGCAAATGACGTTGGGCACTTTTCTGCTCTGAGTTGAAGTTTTTTCGACTCGAGGTGCTCAGAGTGCTCCTGCAAAAACGCGAGGCACTCTGGTCATCTAAAATGCGAGGTGCCCAGGGCGCATAAGCAGTGTGCAAAACACTTACTGCCTATATAAAACAACTGGAAAAAGACTCCTCTCACTGCAAAAACCGCCTCCTGTCTGATCGGGACCAAAGGGTGCAACGTGAATTAGGTTGTCACTGTGTCAAGAGAAGCCCAGAAAAACAGCGGAACAAGTCTCATTTGAGTAGATACGTGGTTTTCATATTCCCACGGGTATTAAGTCTGTTCTTTGAGTGTGAAATGAAGGAGAGAATCATTATGTCTGTGTCAGGATTTACTTTAACCATCTCTATCAGCTTCTGAGGACATTAATGTAATGCTGTATGATCAACACACCTGACATAACCAAAGATAGATCTAGCTACATCCAGCAGGCTAATATTTTAGCATCCTAAAGCAACATGTTGTTTTACTGTTCCAAAAGACAACAAAGCAATGTTCTAAATTTAAGGCTGATATTCTGTGTTTCCTTCTTGTCAACAAATCCCATGTGCAGAGCCAAACCAACTAAGAATGCATCCTACTGACAAGCTCCACTGTTGTCCAAAATCCACTGTTGCACTGGGTGACATGTTCCTTCATAACCATGAACACACACTGCAGTTTATTTTGACAAATACACCGTCCTGCTGCCCCAAATACTCACTAGAGCACCAAATGTGGATTAATCCGTTGCTGAAAATAGTCCCCAACAAATGCACAGTGGCCAGCTGTTTTAGGATATTACTGATTTAAAAAATTCAACTGTATATTTGTGAGGTGTTAATAAAGATTCCCAATAGTAAAAGTAGGAACCAATGAGATTGGGCAGGACTGTTGGTCTTTTCATGGGATTTATTGACAGTAGGAAAAATATAAAATAACACCAGACTCTTTTCAAGACTAATCTCAGAGAGCATTAGGGTCAGTTGAGCAAATATGAAATATTATTTGAGATTAAGCATTAAACATTGGTACATGTTTCACTACAGCTGGCTCACTGGCTAATTTGATGTTGCCATGCTAACTAACTGGCTAATTGACTGGCTGCCTTGCTGACTGACTAGCTGACTGACTGTCCACATTGTGAGCCAAATTGCCACATAGTGCTTCCCAGCACAGTGAAAAGCTGAAATTTACCTCCAGGCCTCCACTGAACTAGATCAATCAGATCTGCTTTGTCAACGAGAGGGAGAGAGAGAGAGAGAGAGAGAGAGAGAGAGAGAGAGAGAGAGAAATAAGGAAAAAGAGGCAGTAGACAAAAATAATGATTGTAAAGAAACAGAAACTCATTATCCTTTCTCACCTCTGCTTCATCTCTTCTTCTCCTCTTTCTGCTCCTTTGCCATCTCTTTATTTCTTTGATTTTCATTGGCCAGAGTCTCTAACAACAGTATTATGAGCATGTATATTTGTATTTCCAGGGAAACATTAACACTAACAAATCTGACATGCTTACATACACCAATAACACTTAAGTGCCACAGTAATAGGTGTGTTCCCTCTCCCTGACATGTCAGGCAATACAGTATACAGGACATCAAGTCATTGGGATCACAGTGATTGGATGGGAGTGGACAGATACCCGAAGGAACCTGTTTTGGTATAAGTGTACTTACTGTAGACCTACACAGGCTTTAGGTGCTGTAGTAAACATTTACTTGGGACTAAAGCAAGATGAGGAGTGAAAATGACAGGATCAGCAATGACAAGTTACAGAAGCTTGTGGACACAGACAGTGACATCAGCCGGTCAAGGAAAAGCGTGCACAGTGCTGTGTGTTTGCCCTTAGATCAGGGAGCAAGTGAATAAATAAGAGAGATACAGAATTCTCATGTCCCTTTGACTATTAAATTGAGGATAACATCAAAAGTTCTATTTCTGTTCATTTGAATTGCTGCGCTCAGCAGTTTAAGTGAAGCTGAGGAAATTTTAGGTGTCAACATGCAGACGACATCTCACTGTTTGACCTTTGTAGCAAAGCAGTGAATATGACAACTGAGTGTATGGAATGATGCAGGGAGAATCAAACAGTGCTGGAGGGATTGGTTTTCTTTATGAAAGGTCACTGCTGCCCACAAGTGGAAGTAATGTGAGTTTTGCTGTGGACTCATGGATCTAGTACTCAAATCAGCCTTCCTAGATAGAATTTCACCTACCCCCAAAAAACCCGTAATCCAATTTTTTAGGGGGAATCTCATTTCTTTTTATGTACATATATATACATACCTTTCAGACATTACAATCAAAACTTCTTAACAGTTCTACAGTAAAAGTACTGCATGTTTATTTATTACAAACGAGAACAAGAGCTAATAAGAAATCAACACAAATATCTGTAGCATCCCCACCTGAATGATGGTCTAACTCTCCAACTGATGGTTCATAACTGCTTCATTGATAATACTGTAGCTCCAAAACCTGCCATGAACGCACCGTAAGAGCTAAAAAGAAAAGAAAACAAAATATTACCATTTTTTAACTTACCAAAATGACAAACTCTGATAGGATGCTAAAGCATATTTAACTAAAAATGAAATGATTAGTTACCTTTTTTAACTACTATTGACATAAAACATAATAAAAAAACTGTCAATGGAAATCACACATAAAATGCAGCTTTAACCATTTCAATTCAAGCATGCTTCGCTCCGCATACTGTAAGTTAGCTACTGCAATACACACTTCCATAGTGCAGCACTTGTTCAGACGACATGTAGCAGCTTCATTTAACCAACGAATGTTAACTGCTTGTTAAGCACGACAGAACTGCGGTGCATTGAGTTAATACAGTAGTTTTGGCAGCTTACACGCTTAAACTCAGAAAAACCATAAAAAAGCATTATAAGGTTATATTAAGGTCAATATTACACATAATATGAAACGAAATACTGACAAACCTTGTGCTCTTATCAGCCAGGTGCTAAACAACCAAAAAGTCTGACATCCCTCATTTGGAAGACACACCTGACGTTTTACCTGCGTCTTTTTCTCCTGCTGGCATTACTCTTTCAAAATAAAAGTACCAGCCTTAAAAATGCAACTAAGGGGACAAAATCAACACATGCTTAATAAAATACCCATAAACTGAATTAACATGAAAAACAACAGATTATTTAGGCGATTTACAATGTCGGTTCTAGCATGTTGGGTTTTTTTTGCTTATCTCAAAATTTTTAAAAAAATTGAAAAAATTTGGCCGTTTGTGTCGCCTATAGGAAGCGCCTGTGTGAAATATTTGTGACATTCTTTTGTATTTATTTACAGATTGTTAAATGTGTGTGCACGAATCACCTGATACACACAGATCAGGTTACATTTGCATGTGAAGTTTGAGACTCTTTTCACATTCTCCAGATCCACACAGATCCACAAATGCATGCATTAAGTGCTGGTGGGAAAACTGGAACATCTGGGCTTTCAGTGAATTTGTGTGTAATTTCAAAATGGGAAAGACATTCTTCTAAGCAGACAGAATAGCACTATAACAATAACAAAGCAGGACTGCACCACTTTAGTCACCTGAGCATCAAAAGACAATTCTGAGTCAAAAATAACACCTAGGTTACTGCCTTTTTTTTGAACATTGTCAGATAAGGCACCCAGACTAGAGGAAAGATCCTAAATGCTGCTAGTGCTGTGGCCAGAGGGAGTAATTATAACTATTTCTGATCTGGAGTCATTCAACTACAGGAAATCTTTGGACATCCAACTCTTAATTTCAGCAAGGCAGAACATAAAACAAGAAACAACGGTGGTGCCAGGATTTAAAGGGACATAAAGGTGCGTATAGTCCACGTAGAAATAAAAGTTGATATTATATCTACATACAATTTGCCCCAGGGGTAGCATGCATATGGTAAATAAGAGGGGACCCAGAATAGACCCCTGGGGAACCTCACAAAAGAGAGGAGCGTGAGAGGAGGAGGCATCTCCAAGCATAACTGAAAAGGACCTGTTGGACAGATAGGAGATGAACCAATCCAGAGCCACATCACTGATGCCAACATAGTTGTTCAGACGGTTGATTAGACATTGTGGTCCACTGAGCTGAGCTGAGCTTAGGTCAATGAAAATTAAAATGGAGTACAGGCCTGTGTCTGCAGCACGTAGTAAGTCATTAGAGACCTTGACCAGAGCAGTCTCAGTGCTGTGTAGAGAGTGGGACACAGATTGAAATTTTTCAAAATTTAGATTTTTGTTCATAAAAGAAATCAATTGAGTGGAGACATTTTTTTGAAAATCTTTGGATTAAAATGGCAGTTTAGAGATTGAAACGAAGTGACTTAAAACCGAGGGATCCAGAGAGGACTTCTTTAAAACGTGGTAAACAGTGACATATTTAAAATCTGAGGGGGAAATGCCAGTAGACAGAGAGCAGTTAATAATGGTTAAAATATCCAACTGAAATACAGCTTTTAAAAAACAAGTGGGAATGCAGTCTGAAGGGCAGGGGGATGATATTGAAAGTGCAACAGTGCATTCTGGGCGGCATGATGACGCAGTGGCTAGCACTGTCGCCTCACAGCAAGAGTGTTCTGGGTTCGAACCCACCCTTCTGTGTGGAGTTTGCATGTTCTCCCTGCATGGGTTTTCTCCAGGTACTCAGGCTTCCTCCCACAACCCAAAGACATGCAGGTTAGGTTAATTGGTGACTCTAAATTGTGAATGTGCGTGTGAGTGGTTGTCTGTCTCTATATGTCGGCCCTGTGATTGACTGGCGACCTGTCGAGGGTGTACCCCACCTTTCGCCCAATGCCAGCTGGGATTGGCTCCAGCACCCCCGCGACCCTCTAAAAAGGATAAGCAGTATAGATAATGGATGGATGGATTGAACAGTGCGTTCTAGGGATGAGAGAGATTTCACTGAAGTGGATTAATGTTGAAGGTGGGCAGGAGTTGACATCAAGCTCTCTGAAGTCTGTGTTAACGTGCTGCCAGTTTTCTTTGACACATTTGCTGGTCATACATACAGCTGGTCGTTAGTTAGAGAAGGATCATGGTCTGGTTTAATACAGAAAAAGTCTGCAGTGATTGAAACACAATGTGGTTATTAACATTTAACAGAAAACACGATCTTTCCCAAACATTAACCAAAGTGCTTTTGTTGCCTAAACCGAACCACACATGAGAGTCTGGATGTGAACCCCAGACTGTGGTGTCACAGTCCTGCGCTCCAGGATGCAGCATTTACATTTGTCACCACAACATAATTTCATAATGCTCTTCTCTGTGTATACTCACTAAGTTCAGTCTTTTTTTTATAGTATACAGTTTTTCAATTAATTAATTAAAGTGCAAACAACAGTGTATTCTAAAATGATCCTGCCTTGTAAAAACAATGAAATGACTGAACTGAATCAACCTCAATGTAAATGTTAGCCTGATGTATAGACAGAATTACGAAATTGGTCAACCTGAAAATTTCCTTCTTGTGTCATTTTCAGTGCCTCTTTTCAGATTCTGTTTTCCACTAATTAAAGGTGTAGTCTATGATTCGGGGGAAAGCTTGTTGATATTTGAACAGCAAATACAGCCAAACAAATACACGCCTCCCTGCAGTGCTCTTTCAAACTCTCGCAAGGAACTTACAGCACAAGTGTTGTCCTGTGCACGAGCACAAGTTGTCACAAAGTGTATTTGACGACCTGGGAATGAGAAAAGGTTTGTGGCTCGGCCCGAGCCACTGTGTTTGTTTCCCGTTTACAGAGCCAGGGCTGCATATGAACACCGGACTATTTTTCAGCACATGCACAGAACGGAAAGCTAGCAGACTGTAAGGAGATATTCTCTGAATTTGACAAAAAGTCAGTAGAATCGCAGACTACACCTTTAATTATTGACAGATGCAGCAGCTGACATTATATTATATTATATTACAGTAGACACAGAGACTGCTGGTCAATACTCAGACTAATGTCATTAATTCAAAGACATGGAAATATGACATAAGCAATACTGGATGATAATTTGTCTTGATATAGGAAGATAATAAATGAGGCAGATACAAAGATATCATAGCTCCCTAGCAAAGAAAAACAGAGAGGGCTATGTTGAATTAAAATGATCTAGGAAGTCAGTGTGGGTGAGGAGCAGAGCAGGATGTTGATAGGTGTAACTGGAAAGACACTGAGCCTGTGTGATCTGAAGTAGAGACAAGAACCAAAGACAGGTTATAGCGACATGCCAGCCTTTTGAAAACAAACCTGCCTTCTCAGACTGTTCAGTGTGACTTAATGTGATACTGACCCCACAGCCACCTCACAGTGAGCTGGGTCAGTAATGTGTGTTTTTAGGCCCAGCCTTTATTTACACAGACCTCCCTGTGGTACCGGCAGGGTCTGACAGGAGATTACAGCTGTGAAGCTTCAGTTTAATCCACTTCACTGATGAGATGGAGATCATGTAGGGTAGAAGGCATGTTAAAGAGGGATTTTACGCCTTCAGACATGACATGAGGAAGAGGGGTTGTACTGTATTTACAGGATTACCGGGAGGACTGCTCAGACTCCATCTCCCCTCAACAGCTCATCCTGGATGTTACTGAACCATTGTATTCTCTGTGGGTTAATAGGAAGTGGGAAGTAAATGCAAAAAGGGTCTAGTTTGGGAAGTTTGGAAAACAGCTCTGCTTTATATTTCATGTTTTTCATTTATTCATCAAGTTCAGTTTTAATTAAAGCATTTTACAAAAACAAGTAATCTATCTGAAAGATGTCCTCCTTGCTCAGCAGGTCGAGGTCTTTGTTTAAAAAGATCTTATCATATATAAACAGTGAGTTTGTTATTGCACTCACCTGTCTGAATGTCTGTGAGCCTCACACATCTCACTGACGGCAGAAGTTGTGGTGACACTTAATTATACAGCCTGCGACTTATAGTGTAGTTTCCTGACATTTACCGTGTAAGTCCTCTTTACTTACGGTGTAATATTGTTGTATGAATCAGTACATCAGTACAAAATACTTATCAGTTCCTACTGGTGCTTAAATGTAGGTACAGCAGAACAAGGAAGTAATATTTGGGAATTTTAGAGTAAAGGAGAAATAAGTTATACTGTAAGTATTTTTGTAAGTATTGGGTACCTACGGGGTAAACTACACCCACACTCCAGGGATTTATTATGCGTATGTCTTCTACTTCATTGTACGATTTGGAATAAGAACAAGTCGAGAAATGGGGGGCATTCTTTGTTGGTCCAGCACTGCAGCAGCTCATAACGGGCAGGCTGGAGTATAAAACAAACTCACCTTTGCACAGCTATGGAGGGCTTGTATTGTCAGCCAAGCACAAAAAACTAATCATACAATATATAATTCAGCATGTGCAAACCAAAGCACACACATGCTCAAAGGATTGATATGTGTAGCCCATGCTCAAGAGGCAAACAAATCTGGTTAGAACTCTGGTTTCACAATTCAGAAAAAGTATGTAAAGCTGATGTTCTCACGAATGAATTAACTGTCATTATTGAACAGGAAAACACTGTATTAGCACCATAATATTGTTAGTGGAAAAGAAAGGGTTAATGCTGTTCCTCTGATCATCATACAGAAGTGAGCCAAAAAGGTGACTGTTGTAGAGCAGAGCAGGGGCATTTCTAGGAGTTGACAAGGTCTGTGACTGCACCCCCACACCCCCTGAAACTAGGATGAATTGTAATAACTTCGGTGATCCTCTGACCTTTCATCTAACTTTCTTTCAGAACAAGGGTTCTCTCATCCTCATTGTGGGTGTCACGCAGTCAGTTTATATCATCTATATCAGGCACAATGTATCTGACAGTGTGTCAGCCACACAGCACCTGGTTATTGTTATTTAAGCGGAGGGTTACTGGGACTAAAAATATGGATATTTTGTGTTGTTCCACAAACTGGAAATTGAGGGAACAATAATGTTTGTCAGACAAACTAACCTGCTGTTGAATAGCATAGAACTCCTAAAATATACAACATGCAAGGGATCTTTGGTATGCCTACGACACAACTGTGAAATACAATATCTCATGATAGCACAAGCGAGCCCCTTTCTAAATCTTCTGACATGACAGTCAGGCTTGATGAAGTGAAGAAGCTATAAATAACTACTTATCATGGATGCACCTCAAAAACTTGCATATTTCTTAGGAGTCTCTTCCCAATTGAGGCTGAAAGTTCTTCCTAGACCTCTGGAATAATTCCAAATCACTGGAAAAAGCAAATAAATGGATCTAGAGTTAAGATTACGCTCACTCTCATTTTAGCTCTGGTTTGGTCTCCACCAGCTCCTTAGCTGCTAGATGCTTCACTATGTTCACCGGCTAGTCTCGAACTGTGTCTGCCTGCTGTTTGCTGCTGGGCAGGTTGTGTACATCAGAGCTTTTCCACAGGAAGCAGCTGCCTTCTGCTGCTGGACAGGTTGATGAGAGTGGAGTTTGTGGGCCAGAAAACCAAAACAATGAGCTGAAAGAGGCTAAAAAAGCTCTGTAGAGCAGAGGGGAACTGCACAGTTGGTGATAATTCTCTCTCTTCACTATGACGGACACCTTTCACATTACACATACACGTCATTTGATCAACTGTTCATCTAAAAATATTTGCAATGTGCAATTTTAAACATATTTATTTTAATAAATAATAACCATTTTATTATTAAAAATGTTTACCTTAGTTTGCACCACCAGCATCAACTCTACGTGTTTCATGTCTGAACACACGTTGTGAGTGTCTGAGTCATGCCTGCAGTAAGAGTAATGGTACTACCTCATTCCTTAAATGTTTGTGACTAACAGCTTAGCACAGCTTAAGCCTCATTAAGAAAAGTCTGGTGAGAGAAAGACTCTAACAGTCATGTTGGAGGAATGGTTTTGACAGAATGCACTGAAAGGCTTAAGTTTATACTCTGCCAGCTTATGTTGTGGGATGTGTGTCACTGACAAGAGGAGGCAGTGGGAATGTTTAACACAGAAGACAGCTGGGTTAGAAAATATAATGAATCCCACCAACTTAAAATGAAGCTATGTTAGCTTAAGCAGGAAACATGGTCACCAGATGATGCTTACCAAATGTTGATACAGGAGCCAAAAATAACAGCATGTAAAGTTCGTCCTGCATAAATCCCTGCTATGATCCAACACTTTCAGCTCTATGAACCAGAATCAGAGGTCGGCTTGGTTAGCATGGAGAAATATGTTTTCTGATTTATTTTGAAAAAGGATTCATAGGATGTGAAACCTCAGAGGCAGTTTCATAACGGCCAATTCATAGTTGCCATATCACATAGCTGCGAGGGTCTGCGTGACGTAAATTTCATCATCTGCCCAAGCCCAGGTCTGTGTGGACCCCTGGACAAACAAGCACAGAGACTGTGCTTGTGCTTGAAAAGCAAACTGGACACTTGATTCACGCATGTATGTATGTACTGTATTCCCCATCCTTATTCTTGTTAAGCGGTGGCACACACCATTTTCTTGTTGCCAAATACAACAAACAAAGGAGCTTTTCTTCCTTATGTCAGGAGGTTGCCATCATGTTTTCTACTGCATATGTGTGGAGTGTGTCTGCGTAAGCAGACCCCCTACTGTAGTACGTATAGAGGTGTGTGCGTGTCCGCTGTCTGCTGCCAATCCGCTGCCGTCCACATCTGTACTGAAGTATGATGAGGGCTTAATACTGCTCAGTTGCAAGCTTACTTGATGGCGGTGCAAAGGTCAGCGCCGTTGCCTTACAGCAAGAAGGTCTTGGTTACAAAGCCGCTGGCCGGCTGGGTTCTTTCTTTGTCAAGTGTTGTATCGTGTTTGCATGGATTACCTGCCGCCGCTCCAGTTTCTTGTCCGAAGACATGCTGGTTAACTGGCAACTCCAATTTATCCACAGGTGATAGAGAAAAAGTGGCGACCTGCCCAGGGTTTACCCCACCTCTTACCCAACATGAGCAGAGCTCCTGATATGTCACCAGCTTCGTCTTTTACGTGACAATGGGGAGCTTCACCTTCAAAGAGTCCCACAGTGATTTAGTACGAACCACTTCTGTAAAGTTGCAAAAGACAGAGGACCTTGGACCTGGTCTGAGATTATAAACCAATCGGTCCACACTGAGGAGGCAGAGGTGATGTGATGCGTGAGCAGCAATACATGGTTACACCTGTGACGGTAATTCCAATAAAAGTATTCACACAAAAAGTTATGTCTGGTTAAAGACGTGTTACTTTTAAAATCTGTTTTTTTGACCCAATTCTTAATGTTATCACCGTTATAGCCTGATGGTCATGATGGCTAAACTTTGCGTTGGTGTTTTGTCACCACCACACACAATTGAATAAAACCTTCCAGCTATTTAAAAAAATAAAAACATTTTCCACCCAACCAGTCACAAAGTGTCCTCATTACAAATAGCAAAGCTCCAGGACAGTTCCAAATGTCAGGATGATGAAGCTATGTATGTGTGTGAGAGGGGAGCCCATGTATATCTGTACACTACTACTACTGAGAAATTAGTAAAAAATGACACTGCTGAAGTAGTAGTTTTTCAGTTTCTCAGTTAAAGGTGGAGTCTGCAATTCTAATCCAATACACTTTTTGTGAAATTCAGAGAATATCTCCTCACGGTCCGCTGGCTGAAAAAAAATCTGGTGTTCATACACAGCGTGGCTCTGTAAACGGGAAACAAACAGAGTGGCTCAGACCAGACCACAGAACTCGTGCTTGTTCACAGGACAGTTGTTGTGAGAGCGAGAGGGACACATGCACAGGCACATGCTAACATGCTGAACTCATTGTCAAGATAGAGGAGCAGGTCTGAAGAATAGAAAATTTAAAAAAGTGCCATGATCGGGCAAGGGGAAAGAGCCGCGGTGACATCGGTGAGGCTTTCCAACGGCCTCCGAGAGTTGAAAGACATGAAGACAAATGCGGAGGTTACTTTGTTTCTGCTTGACAAGTGAGTAACATTAGTTTTGCTATGTTTATGGAACCAATAGGTCAATTGTGAGTATCGATGTCTGGAGCTGGTGTCATCTGCCTCTGCCAGCTACTCTCCCTCTTCCACATCCTCGCCCACAAGGAACAGAGCTACGCCATGCTAGTAATGAAACGGATGCTCTGGATTCCACCATATTTCTCTTTTGGTCAGTTAGGCCAGTTGTTAGTGTCGTTGCCTTGGCAATGCGCGTCCATGAATTTGGAGGGGAGCTTCTGAAAGAGCACTGAAGGGAGAGGTGTATTTGTTTTGGCTGTTGAGTTCAAATATCAACAAGCTTTCAGAATCATAGACTCCACCTTTAAGAGACTTTCTTAAAAAAAGGTTTTTTCAACATTCTTTTTTTCTTTGTGAAATAAGGATTGCAGAATCACTATGGAGCAACTGTTAACCTAAAAGGCTAGTTTGAAAATACTATGCAAACAAACTTAGCACATTCCACACAAACACACTGCATATGCTACACATGACTGATATGTGCAAGCTCTCTGCGTACACTGAAAATGCACATAGATCAGCTAACTTGGACCCAGTCTGAGATAATAAGAGACACTGGGGAGGTAGAGCTGATGTGATGCTAGAGTAGGAATGCTTACTGTGGTATGTTGTTGACCTTGCTTTGCATCCAAATGGAATCATTATATTATCAGCAGTTAGTGTATTATGACAAGAATGCAAAGACCGTTCCATGTATTGTGCTTACACTGTGAATGTAACAGGTCCTATGCCTTGAACACTTCTCCAGTGATTAAGTGATTTACATAAAGTAAGGAGAGAGAGAGTAAAGAAAGAATGGTCAAAATTGAAGCAGCAGATATCCTGACTTTTGGCTCCTAGCTTGGGTCAAGCTCCAAAACACCCCTACACTCCCCACAATGCATAAATTGTTATAAATTTGTACTCCCCAATACCCAGCCACCATACACCTGTTTTCATAGGCCGAGTAGTTATTTAGTAAAAAGCTATGTAACTGACAGCTTAGTGAAGCTTTGTGTGCAGCTATCCATATCACAGAATAGATATGTTTCCAAAACAAAGTTTTAATTCACATTGACTCCATTCTTCCTTCAAAGTACACAAATATCCTACCTCTTCTCCTACTAATGAATGTGTGTAAACCTATATTTGATCTGCTACATTTCTTATTGTGTAACCTCTTGAAAACATGTTTTTGTCCATTGATAGTTTTAGTCATAGAGCTACTTCTAAATAACAGCAGTTGGCATCCAGTCTGTGTTTGAATTCATAACTGAAGTCAGAGTCAGTGTGGTTTGGACGGATGGTTGCTTCCACAGCGTTTCTGCACCACCAATCCGTCACTTCTGCTGTGAATTCAGGGTGTCATCTTTTACAGTGTATGTGTGTATGTTAGAGCCTCTACACAGACACATTAGTCACAGCAGCCACAGCAGTAAGCTGTAGTTAGGACTGGATCAGTGGCATTTAGACTGAACTAATTATTTTGTCCAACCACATAAGTAGAGTATACAGTGCCATCTGCCATTTCTGTTGGTTTGTGAGACAGAGAGGTATGGAGTCTGTGTGTGTGCATATGTTTGGGGTTAAAAGGGAGGACTACAGCGCTTATGTGATTAGTGCACCAAAGGAAATTCAAGTACAAGAACGCTCACTATCTTTTTCATCTTGCTTTTTCACAATTTCTGAACACCCACAATCAGTTGTCTGAAAAACATCAGTGATATGGATCTGGATTGGTTCATCTCTTATTTGTCAACAGGTCCTTCTCTGTTATGCTTGGAGAAGCATCTTCCTGTCGTGCTCCTGTCTTTTGTGAGGTCCCTCAGGGGTCTGTTCTGGGTCCCCTCTTATTTACCATATACATGCTACCACTGGGGCAAATCATGTATAGACATAATATGGATTTTTATTGCTACACAGATGATACGCACCTGCATGTCCTGCTACCACCGATGAAGAATTGGATATCTGAAAATTTCCTGCAGTTGAATGACTCCAAATCAGAAATAATCGTAAGCAGCCAGACAGATAACAGATAACAGTAGTATACCGAGTTTCAAATGAGGCTTTAAGTAATTACAAAACAGAAGATCAGAGAAAAAACAGAACAGAACACCTGTACGAGAAGGTAAACAAAGCAAGACCAAAAAAAAAAAAACAAGCAAAACAAACAGAATTGGTCACCTGTGAGAACTAAGAAATGATGTAGTTAAATGGGAAGTGTGAAAGTAAATATTTAAGTGGACATACACCTGCACATACGTGGTATAATAAGTGATTCATTTCAAGAAATTAGGTAGGGATATTGAAAATGGTCTAAGACAGGGGTGTCCAAACTTTTTTCAAAGGGGGCCAGATTCGATAATGTGAAAATACCTGAGGGCCGACTGCCCACCCTGTCATACTTTTGGACCATAACAAAGTCACATAATGCACTGCATTATAACAATTTTATTTACAGTACAATAAAAATTGTCTTTTCTTCAAATGGCAGTGTAGCCAAATGTAAGCCACTCAGATGTGAACAGGTCTCTACAAAACAATTCAGCCTTTCTTTCACATCTCAAGAGTCAGATAACACGAGGAACAAGCAGTTAGGAATCCTTAAAAGTTCCGTGAAGCTGGGAAATAACTTTTCCCTTAGCTTAAGTTTACTCACTTAGAACACTCAGAAACTACAATTTATGGATTTCAGATGACCAAGAGACAGGCAACTTACTGACACTGAGATCTGGATTGCAGTACACACGCCAGGTCTGGTTTGAGAACAGTGGTTGAGATGCGTAAAATGTCATGTAGGTGGGGATCACTTAGTCTGGACCTCAAGCGGTTCTTGTTCAAGTTCATAACAGAGAATGTCTGCTCACACAAATATGTGGAGCCGAACAAGCTCAGTATTTTCTTTGCAAATGTTCACATTTCTGGGAATCTGCCTTTATCCAGCTGCCGCTAAAAGTTCCCAAATGAGAGCTGCTGATGTCGGCCGCGCAACTCATCATCGCACTGCAGCTCAATGAGCTGGCCTTGATGTGTGCCTGTAGCTGGCTCACCACTGCGTCTTGCCCTTGCAGGCTGATGTTTAGTGCATTCAAATGCTTTGTAATGTCAACCAAAAAAGCTAAATCTGCCAGCCAGACAGGATCTGACAGTTCTTGCATCGGTTGTCCTTTTTCAGCCAAAGATTGCTCAATTTTCCCCCTGAGAGAGAAAAGGCGCTGAAGCGCTGACCCCCGGTTGGGCCATCTCATGTCGTTGTGGCAGATAACATCTCCATATTCCGCCTCGATGTCGAGCAGGAACTGCTGAAATTGGTGGTGGTACAGGGCTTTGGAGCGAATGAAGTTAGTCTTTACAAATTGATCATGATCAAATTTCAGACATTTGGCGCAGAGAACTTGTTGGTGAGTTATACAGTGGAGTTTAATGGCGTTGTCTCCCTGTTTGCTGACTTTGTTACATATCTGTGCAGATAATCCACTTTCACCATTCATTCACCAGCCATGGCGGGTGTGCCATCTGTAACGATTCTGCTAACTTTACTCTGTGGCAGTTTCATGTCATCAACAGCTGAACACAGAGTCAAATAAATCCACTCCTCTTGTCTGGCCTTTGAGACTTTGGAGGTCAAGCAGCTCTTCTGTTATGTTCATGCCATCATCAATTCCTCTCAAAATTCACTCCCCTGTCACCCACTTGTCTCTTAATATCTGACAATATTTCTTCAATTCTCCGGGCCATGGTGTTACGAGCCAGACAAACAGTTGCAAACTCTTGCTTCTTTTCGAGGCAAATGTTATCCAGCATCTTCATCACACAGTCTTTCATAAACTCACCCTCTGTAAAAGGTTTGCCACGTTTGGTGATTAACATAACCACTCATAGCTGGCTTTGGTGCTGTTTTCATTTGACCCACGAGCCGCTGCTGGGAGGCCAAGACAGCTTCGAGCTGCTTCACTTTTTCTGTGCGGTCGCTCCCTGACAACTTGTCGTATGTTTTAGCATGGTTTGTCTGATAGTGTCTCTTTACATTGAATTCCTTAGCAACGGCAACACTCTGTTGGCAAATTAGGCAGATGCAATTGTTCCAGCTTTCAGTGAAGAAATATTGTAATTTCCATCGCTCCTGGAAGCGGCTGCCCTCTGTATCAACCTTTCTCTTTTTAGCTGCAGTAGCCATGACAAACACTATCTAGACCTACCAGTAACTGGAAGGGGTCACCGGCGCAGTCAGACAGAGCTACAAAATGGTGCTGCCACCCTGAGTTGAAGAGAGAAATTGCAACTTGAACTTGTATGATATATTAATTTTGTTTGACAGTGCTTGCGGGCCATAAATAATACATTTTAAGAAGGAGGCCGTGATTGGCCCGCAGGCCGGACTTTGGACACGTCTGGTCTAAGAGTTTGTCAGTCTGGGATGGTAGTAAAAGTTAGTTTATCAGCATAAGCCAAGAATGGTCCCCATGTCTACCAGATGATCCTCTCAGTGTACGCTAAATTTTTTCCATATTAACAAAGTAGAAAATATCTCTAATCCAAGAATGATGGGTGGATGGAGGGGAGATGTCCACTCGACAAGAATCAGGTGTCTAGCCTAAAAGAGTTACAAAAGCTAGAAAGTTCATATGATTTGGTATTGCACGCGTGAGGGTGGCTCTGAATAAGGCAGTGATTGCAGATGGTTTGACAGAGACGAAGATCATTTGTGAGATTGTGTTGAATATTTCCAACCAAAAGTTATCAGAGAGGGGCACGTCCAAAATATATGGATGTAGGTAGCTGGAGATTGACAACATCTATCGCAGACAGGATCAACATTCTCGTACATTCCTGACAGTCTACATTAGTTTAGAGATAGCGGTGAAGAACCTTACATTGTAGCAAGCCGAGCAGAGATGGAGGAGGAGTGAACCCGCCGCAAACACTCATCCCATACGTCATCTTCAATTTCAAATCGGGTAAGCATTTCTAACAAAGCTACGAACCTGTAAGTACCTAAAAAAATAACGTTTAGGAAGATTAAACTTCTCTGAGAGTTATTGGAAAGATGAGAATATGTTATCAGCATATAACAAGCATACCAGGAAGAAAATGTTCCATCTCTTAAAGAAGGGGGAATAATGGATTTGCTACTAGTGGAGCAAGGAAAGAGAGGGTCTGAAGTCCTCACATTTGTCAGTCAGTAGTTTCACCTGGACTTTAAGGGCATTCACCGTTGAGTCCAGCTGACAGCTGGCTGCAGTTGTCTGTGCACACACACGTATCTGGTCATGGGAATTTAGCCGCTGTCGTAGAGGTTTGACTGTATTTTCTAGTTCTTGCTTTACCTCACTTTTTCAAAGCCTTGAGTGGTCAGGCTCCTGCCTGTAAATGTGATCTGTGAAGTACCTATGAGCCTGATTGCTGCTTGAGATCCTCCAGCAGGGCCCTACTAATGGTTCCAAAATCTTGACTTGTCACTAAAGGTGAGCGGGCCTTTGCTGTCTGGGCCCCTCAAATGTGGAACCCTGCCTGAAGATCTCAGGCTGGACCTGTCTGGACTCCAGACTACAGCTTTTGGGAGGAACATACTATGACTTTGGTTGCTAATTTTAACTAAGCTAAAAGCTAAAACAACCAATATTTTGTTGAATGCTAACAAAATAATTTGTTATATCTTTAAGCTGCACTAATCAATAAGATATTTATATTAAGATATTTATATTATTATTTTATTTTAAAATAAATATTTTATTTATTTATATTATTTATATTTATATTAACAGTGGATCAAAAGACTGTGTGTAATGCGAAAGGTGTAACTCTAGACAAACCCACCGACAGTTATTACAGACGCAGTTCCTCTCAGATCTATGGAGCTTTATAGCCCCTTTTAGTAAAACCTGAAGTTACTTAATGCATGTGCTGATAAATCTTATTTGGAACTCATTTCAGAATTCCGTCAATTTACTTCCTGTCTTGTTTCTCACCTGGATTATGATCAAATATCAACACCTTATGAGAACAGTATTATTTAGGCTTCAGATACTTAGTCTACATAAACTATTGCAATTCCCTGCTCACACTATTTACATTTCTGTGACAATCCCCCTCCAGCATGCAGTGTGTGGACAAGTGCTATCTGAAGCTGAATGAATGATGTGCTGTACTGTATTTTATTTTTAGCCTCCCTGAATCTGTTGTGCTCATCATCTGCAGGACTGCATATTGTTCCTCCATTATTAGGCATTTATCCACACACTGATGCACCTTACATAAAGGCTCAGTGGATAACCAGGTTTGAATCCAGATGCATGACTCAGAGACAAGCAGTTTAGGTTAAAAAAAAACAGGCAAAAGTCAAAACCAGGCAGGCAGATAAAAACCTGCAAACCTATCCAAAAAGGGGTGAAGTAGGCAGAGCAAAAGGCTGGAAACCTAAGCATAAGCACAATAGACTATCTGGCAGGGAATCAGTGGGCAAGCGGGAACAGGTGAGCAGATGGGCGGGCAAGGTCAGATGATGGGAATGACAGGAAAGGGGTTACTGCAGGGCAGGAGGGAGTGGCTGGATCTGAATTGACAGGGGAGTTAGTATGTGATAGGGAACAACAAAGCAGACAAGATAATGACTAGGAGTTGGCTGGAGTTGTGACACATTAACAACATGGACACTACACAGAGAAATGAACACACAAATATACACACATCACATGTAACAGAGTCATATTTCTGCAACTAAGCAACTACATTTATCATACTGAACTGAATATTCTTTAGAAAACTTCACAGAGTTAGCTTTGCACCCCATAACACTGATGGACTCAGGACTCAGTTTTAAAAAAGGACCAAAATCGACACAGCAGAACCAGAGATACCATCTTTTTATTCTTCTTCCTTGTCAAAATCTGGTGCTTACATTACCCACGATGCAACTTGACTCGATTCACTCAACTGTATGAGGACCGGGCTACTGAGGTCTGTTAAGCTCACTTCTTTTTTTGCATTTTCAAACTTGTAGTCTTCAGCCCCAACCGACGTAGTCTCAAGTGACATCACGTGAGGACATTTATCAGACTTCACGCAGCTCCCTCTGGAGACACTAAAGTACTCCTGAACACCTGGAGACACACGTTGATGTGGAAATCGATGGAGGATGGAGTCCCCCTTTTAGCAGTCGTTGTTATCCTGTATAATTTGACAGCTGAAGGTACATCATGAGCGTGTACTTGGCATCAGCACATACTGAGTATAGAAATATAGAGTTCTCTCACACACACACACACTCAGTGAATTTACAGTACTGTAATTGAGTTAAATGAGTGCAGTTCTGAGGTACTTGTAGTTTACTTGAGTCTTTCCGTTTCATGTTACAGAGAGTACATTTCAGAGGGGGATACTGATTGTACTTTTACTGCACTACATTTATCTGTCCGTGATTCAGATTTTTCATACAAAACACAGCCTTTGAAAAACATATGATGCGTTGTTAAAGCTTAAACTACTAACTGTATGAAGTAGTTAAAAGCAGCTACCACATTAAAATGCTGCTACATGTTAATCCTTCAATGAAACAATAATATACTATTTCTTTTAACGCTCTGAAAGGAGTCATTCTGCATAATGAGTACTTCTACTTTTGATACTTTAAATACTTTTAGCTGGTCATACTTCTGCTTTTAAATACTTCCACTTTAACTGAAATAACATTTTGAGTGCAGGATTTTTACTCTATCTGTATTTTCTACATTGCGATGAAGAAAAGGATGTATTAGTACCTCTTCTGACGCTGGTCTAAACGGTCGAGTCAACCTGAATACAATACTCATTTCACTGTAGCACAGTCACTTGAGAAGCATGAGAAAACGCTGATGTTGACATTAGAGAGAATTTATTCTCTAGATTCTGTAAATAAATGGGTGTTCTAATAAATAGCTAACTGTTAATTGCACCTCCTTCTGGTGTTTGTATTAAACTGCATATGACATCACTGACAAGCCCACCCACTTTTAGGCCAAAATAAAATGAAATAAAGGATTCAGTATTTAACTACTATAATTTTAATCTTGCCATTATGAAACAGGCTTTGAAGCTGCAGTTGTTGCATGTAATTGAACAATTGGATAAATAGATAAAATATGAAAATTCAGAAGGTGTGTGCTCACCAATGTTTCTGTACAGTAGTCATCTGGAAATGTAAGAGTCTGATCAAACATAAGACAGGTGTTTGGTGTGTTACAGTGGGCTCTAATGTAAGCTCAGAGGCTGACACAATTGTCAGCTTCTCATTCACACATGGGTTTACTTGACAGGTTTAGACGCCTCCAGAGTTTATATGCAGTTTGAATTGAAGTGAGACTGAGTGAGCTTGAGAGACATGGCAAAACATATTTACATAACGTCAATATTTTCACGTAGTCTTATCAAAATGTTCACACTTGTCACCGGCTGTAACTCTTGTTGTCAGTTACTGTGTGTCATCCTTTTTTCACTTAGCCATACATTTCATCCTGTCATATCTGTTTGTTCTTTCTGTCCTCTCTGCCTCTGTCTTTTCTTGCTCTGTCCTATATTTTTCCTCCTTTCTTCTCACATCCATCCCACTCAGATCCAGGAAATTCCCCGTCCAGAGTGTCTTCTTCTTCTTCTTCTACTGCTGTGGACAGCAGCACTGAACGTCTGCTGCAGAAGAAACAGCACACCACCAGCAGCCTGCTCTGTAACCCGGACTTCTCCTCCTATGGTTCAACTCCACGCTCTCCCAGCACCTTACCACGAAGCTATGTCACCACTGCTGGTGCCAGCAGCATGGACAGCCAACTGGACAGCCAGCTGGACAGCCTGATGATGCAGCACTCTGATGTGGAGAGGAAGAAGGAGGTGTTCCTGGACCACCTGAGGCAGAAGTATTCTCACCACGCTGCCATTATCATGGGACACCAGGACCGCATGAGGGAACAGGTGAGAGTTAAAGCTCTTAAAGAGTGTTGAACAAAAAGACTGTGGAGCAGTGTGCTGTTGACTTATATGTTGACTTTTTCTTCACAAATAGATTTAACATCAGATCCAAACCTTTAACACTGCAATAGTAATTACACCGAAGAAAACTGCTCACCTGAAAAAGAAAGCACTGTTCTCAGTGAAACTTCCCAGGGTAAATAAAGGGTTTTAAAGGCTTAAATAAGCCTGCATTCCATTTAGATCATTTTCCCTGTGACCCCTGGAGAAAAGTGAATACTGGGTCCCAAGATGCCGGCCCATTCATTCCAATGAAAGTTGTTCACTGGGGCCCGTAGAGTATGAGCACTCAAAATTGTGATAACACAAAGAGTTATTTTGTGTTTGTGACATCCAGAAAAATGTATTTGTTTTACAGCCGTTTCTTCTGTGCGAAGGCCCCTGTGAGTGTGAGTGGATCACTAAACCGAGCGCACAGATTAATAAAAACAGAGCACACGGATTAATTAACCGAGCGAGAAATGAATTGCTTGTAACTATCATGGACCAAATCTGTGAAAATTGGTAATTTGAGTGCTTAATATAATGTTTTTTCGAGACAACATAAATAGAAAACATCACTCCCTCATAGGATGCAAGCAAATATAAAAAGGCCACAATTGTAAGGGACTGCACAGGGCTCCAATCAGAGCATATTTCACGTTTGGCTGTGTAACAAACATGACAATAGTCGCTGACACATGGAGAGGGAGTTCTGGGATGACATGATGAAACTATTGTGCTCTGTTTTCTGGAGGAGGACACCAGGTACCCACATTCTGTTTCAGAACTGGCTTCTCATCATCTTCTTCAAAAGAGCAGTCTCCAACTGCTTCTTTTCTATGTTATCTCTCACAGACAGACAGTTTTCTTTTTTGTTATTTCAGGTAAGCACATGTTTATTAAATCACTTGCAATCTGTTGTCAAACTTGCGCTCTATTTTACTTGCAATGCACACATTCTAATCTTTGCATTTGAGCTGGAGATTAAAGCATATGATGGTCAAAATTAAAACATTTCATGTCTGACTTAAGGACTCCCTCAGTCTCTTGCCATTAAAGGACAGGTCTATCTTAATACATGACCCTGTCTCCTAAAAACTATGTTTACCATGAGCAAATACATTTTGAAGGGAGTCATTCCAATGTTCCCAGGGTCCTATGTTCCCCAGTTCTACATATGTGCTCTCCCAGCGTCCTATGCTCCCAGGGTCCTCCCAAGGTCCTGTGTTCCCAGTCAGTTCTGTAGGACGTACAGGTGATTTAATTTAATTTTTTGAAGTTTGGAATGTTAAATGTCTAGAAATGTAGATTTGTTGTAATAAGCCACGCCCACTTGAATCAATCATTACCAAATTTATGCATTCACTGAATTATGACCCTAGATCATGCAAACCGAATTTCGTATGAATCCATGCAGCCAATTACGAGATAAACTTTTCTCATTTGTTTTTTTGGTTTGTTTGTTTTTCACTGTTTACTGAGAAAGTGTCATATTAAAATCAACCAAGTTTTCTTTTTTATAGGTTACAGTATGGCCTTTTCATCATTTTGGTACATACATTCGACTATTCTTTATGCTGATGTTCAAATAAAAATCATAATAATCAGATCCTGCTTATCAGGGTATACTGTAGATTGTCATTCTTCCCCAGTGGAATGTAGCCTTTTGAAAGCCACTTGAATGTGTGTTAGCATGGGAATCTACAGTAATTAGAATCAAATTATGCACAAACATAATTACAAATATTATTAAAGTCATAATATCGAAGATTTTCATTTAAATAAACGTCTGTTAAGTCACTATCTATCGCCAAATGATGCAACACAATAGTGACTGAGCCTATGGCCCACTGATCAAAGCCTGCAGCATTTGCAGTATTACGACCCGGGTGTCGGGAGCGACTACGCAAGACGTGTTTACCCAAGTGTCTCACATGCAGGAGACAGGAGGCAGGATGCTGGCCAGATTGTTGCACACCATCAAGGTTCAAGGTTCATTGATTGGTCATTCTATGATACAGAGATTCATATCGAAATGCAACTTATAGTCCCTTTATGCTACACAAGAAAAACATGTTTTTTATGTTGAAGTACAGAGGATGAGTTGGAGCCTCACAATCTGAGAAGCTGCTCTGTAGTCTGGTGGTAGCAGCGGATATTTCTATCGCTTGCAAGAGGGCAGCAGGTGAGCAGGCTGTTATTGGGGTGGGAATTATCTTTTAGTATCCTTTGGGCATGCACCCTGACTGTCCCGTCAGGACAAGAACGAAACACTTCCTGACCTGGAAACAAGAAAAAAACCCATTTCCAGTGAACATAGTCCAGGTAGCAATTACATTTCCTCCAAAAAACTTGTGGTAAACTGTTTCGACCCCCAGAAAGGCTCTTTGCAAAAGAGGTCCAACATAACCATAGTAGTTGCAGAAAAAACATTAAATTAATTAATAGGCTAAACAATAAAAAATTACCATAAACACCAACAACAAATAACAGAAGGCTGATGGGCTGGCCAAAATTAACAAAAGAGAAGGGAAGCCACCCAGAACAACCCATGATGGGTTGTAGGATCTGGGTTGTTCCCTCTAACCTAAGCCAACATTAGAACTAAACCTAATGGAAATAAATCTGCAAAAACAGGACTACCGGACCCATCAAAAACAAAGACCCAACAAAAGCAGAAATCTAACTCAAGTCAGTCACAAACACAAACTGCTGCTGCAGAAGCTGGAAGGTGGAAAACAGACGGAGCCAATTGGTTCCTTCCCTCTTTTTATTAGGTTTCTCTCAATCAGACTGGACCAGATACACCTGAGGGAACAACACAAGCCATCATGGGAGTCAAAATTATGTGCACCTCATAACCAGCAGGGGGGGACGTGTAACAAAACCATTTAGTAGTATACACTACTGTAGTAGAATACTCACATGGCTATATGTATGTACATTGAGAGAGTTATTGTCTGTCTTCATTCCCCCTGTCCATACTTTGGAAGATCCACACTTGATTTTTCTGACTCTGAACTCTTATGCTCATATACGTATATATAGAGTTCATTTTTATACAGAACAAAGACTGTTGATTTTGTCTTCCTCTTGAATTGAAGTTGTACTAAGAAGGGATTTCTTCACAGCCAGTATGAGCAGGAGAAATGATTGCAATGACCAGTAGTTCTCTCATATGGACATCTATTTGTTGTATTTAGACTTGAAAAATTCTGAAACTATCCTTTAAACAGTCTGCTGAAACTAACAAGGCTGCCTGCTGCTCTGAGTTATTCCCTCTAAAGCAGACCCAGAAGCAGTGTGTACCTTACAACTTAGGTGATCTGCTTCTCTCCATCATTTCACATTACTTGACATCTCAGATGAGGTCTGTTCAGTCCTTGGTCCTTGAAAAAAACTTTCTCTATCTCTTATTCTTTCTAAATGTAGCACTTGAAGCAGTTCAGTAAATTCGATGAAGCAGATGTACTCGTATCCACATGGATAGAGGCATCAGCTAAATAGCCTAAATATAATGTACTGTAATGTAATGAGATAATGTGACATAATGAGATTGTGTGATATTGTTCAGATGTGCCCAGAATCCCTGCAAACATTTCATGGACCTGGGGGTTGACGGCAGGTCTACGGCACAACCTCTCGCGTGAAATGGGTTGAAATGACGTGCAGGTTGCACTCCCAAGTATGAATTTCAATCTACTGCACATGCCTAGCATTTTCCAACTTTGCTCAATCTTTTGCTGAAAGATCTCCAACTCCTGAATTCCTTCAATGGAATGCTCAATACTTATATTTGTAATTATGTAACCTGGAAGTTGTCCTTGTATTTTAAGCGTTATAAAATGATTGTCCACTCAAAATCCTAATCCAAATCCAGCAACTGTTTATTTCAGCCTACTGCGCATGTCTTGCATCCTCTGAAGAGAACTCAGTCACAGAATATTCTCGGCTCGAGCAGCACAAACAGCACATAAAGGCTTCTTGACACATTTATCGATAAGTTATTTATTAATGTAGAACATTAGACGATTTTTATGCGTTCATTTGCAACTTTAAGAGTGGCATCTAATTTGCGTGCTGTGTTCTATGGCCGCAAGTGCAAACTCCACACAGAAAGGCCCCAGGCAGTCCTGGCCACTGCACCACCGAGCCGCCAGCTCCAAAAATAATTGATATTTAAACCTTTTATTTTATCATTAATCATCATTATCTTGGCCTGTTAGCAAATGTGATAACGAGAACAAACCAAATAATCTATTAGGTTTACCTAAAAATTTACTGTGCCAAAAAATGCATTTAAGTTGTACTTCCATGTTAGCTCATCTGTATAAAATGTAACGTTATTCGAGTAAGATATTTATATTGACACCTTAGGTGGTTACAAATACAATGTAATGCAATATAACAGTTAATGAAAGGTTTATGTAAAAACTTCCCTTTAAGTTGTACTTATCACCTCCAGCCTCTGCTTTTGGAAAGAATCTATAGCAATTACTCTTTTTGGTTGTGATGCTTCCATCAAACCAGGGCATATGACACAATAGATGTTTTGCACTTGAACTTTTTTTTATAATTCATTGACTTTATTGATTTCATTTCATCCTTTTTCAGCTTATTCTTGGACTTTAATGTACTGTTGGACTTTAATGAACTCTAATGTATAGAAATGGCATCTAATAATTATTTATGAGATCAGAGCGACATAGAGCTCAGGTAAAACTCCTTGTGGCCTCAGGCCGGGGACACACAGGAGGCGGAAGTGCCATGAAGCGCTGACGCACACAAGAAATGGTTGCAACTTAAGAGGCACCAACATGGCAAGATCACTGTTGTTTTTCATTGTATTAATCTTTACTTGCATTTATTCTAATGTTACATAGTGTTTGTTGAGCAAATAAGGACTCAGATTACTGCACAGATAAGGCTTATTACAGTCCTGCCACAGCCACAGACACCGGATTTTTTCTTTTTTTTTGTCAGAGCATTTGATTTATTCATTGCTGTCGGGATGTAAAGACAATTTCAATAAATATACCAAAAAGTGCTTCTAAAATACACTTTAACTTGTTTTCTTGCCTTTTTGGAAATGCAGGGCTGAGTTGTTGAGTGTGTGTTTGAGATGTTTGATGTGTGGAGATGAGAGATAATGCCTTTCCCAGTATTATCTCAGTGAAACAGTGATCTTATGGGCTATTTGTTGTATTATTTTAATGATGTGTCTGTGTGTGTGGAGGTGGTGGAGGTGGTGGAGATGTCCTGACTCACCATAATAAGTGACTTGTGTGGTGTCATAAAGTTGACAAGTTGGACTGTTCTCGTCAGACTGGTAAAGCCAGCATTATTTGCAGAGGTGGAGTGTTGTTGTAATAGTGCACCAGCAACAGATAGAGAGAGGTAGAGAAGGAGAGGTGGGGTTTTCCATTGCACTTGATTGTGACTCAGAGAAAAAAAGTCTGATAGAGAGGAAGAAAATAATGTTTACATTGACGTGTAGCGCTGGGACGAGGTCTTAGTTAGCTGGCGTTAGCTGCAAATTAGCACTTTGGCAATTAACACTTTAGCTAATTTACAAAGTGACAAGCGACAGTCCACACTGCAAGTCTCTGCCTCCAGGTAAGCTCACTGAACCTATTTGAATATAACTTTAACCAGCAGTTCCACTGACCGACAGTCTCTTTTGACTGCTTGAAAGAAAACATAGTTTACAAAGTAGCCACAGTAGCCTTCATCTAGCTAAACAGGAGCTGAACCCCTTATTCTGTGTCTGCGTAGCCCGACTGACGAGCTGCGTGTCTGCGCAGCTGCGACACACCGCTCTGCTCTCAGGAGAGGTGTGTAGCGCCAAACTCCCTTTAACATCTGTCAATTTCTGTTGCGTCGATTACTGACAATTATCCACATCAGCCAACATAAAACAAGAAATGAAAGGCGAAGCGCTACGGTCCACTCTTCCGTTCGGCGTTAGTCTAATACACCAAAACATTTGTTAGTTTAATGAAATGTGTACTTGTAGAATTGCTTTCTATACGATTCCCAGCAGTACATTCCTATAGCTATATAAAGAAAGGAACGCCACATATCACAGTAGAGTCTCCATCACACCTGCAACTCCAGTGAGCTTGGTGCACCTTTGGGCACAAGTGCATGGCAAGAATGCAAACACTTGCCAGTAGATGATCCAGTGAAACTTGAATCTATAATTACATTTGACACATCTCTAAATGCTTTCAGATGAGACATAATGACAGTGTGGCCAGACAATAGCAGTCTGACTAGAAACAGTAACTCCATAGTGCCCCAGATATAGCTAGTTTTTCTCTTTAAAGGAGGTATTTTGATTCTGAGTTACAATAGGTGTGTATGATATGATATCATATAAAAAAATATAGAAATAATGATTGTATCGTTATCTGAATATTGACACAATATTTACTGAAATATTCACAATCACACGAAAGCCTCTTAATTTATGTTCACCACATTGATTCAAATAATTATATTGTGTTGCATTTACAAACAATTTAGCCTACATCAAGTTAAAAGCTCCCATTTCATTAAGATGAAACTTATATATCAAACATTTATTTTATTAAACCACAGTATCTCCATATGGAGATTTGGACAGGATACACTTGCATGAGGAGACATTTTGTGATAATATTGAATCATCACTCAGCCCTGCAGACATAGTTTCATTTAAATCCACATATCTGAAAGTCATCCCCAAAACTCAGCTGGGAATTCCATGCAACTTAACAAAAGCAGCTTCAGTCATTTATTAGCCATATATATATTTGATATACATTGATGTATAAAAATTAGGATTTTGGTCAGTAAAGTGTTATTAAAGATATCTTAAACTAATGTTTTCATCAGCCACATATGAAATCCAGATGTCTGTTACATATGCTGTATGTTTGACAATACAAGTACTGTACATGCATAGTACAAATACACACAGTGCACAGTTGAAGTTAGCCTAAAGCTTATGATTTTGAAGTCTTTTTTTCTTGCTTGCTTTCTTTCTTCCAGCCCGTACCCTTTCCTCTTCTTTCTCCTTTTCTTTTTCTCCTTCCTCACTCCTCTCCTGCTCTCCAGTCTTCCATCCCTTCACCCACCTGCTGTCCATTTTGACCGTCTGTTGCTTATGTGCTAGTATTTTGTTGAAGTGGAGACTGAAAGCAGTACCAGGTCCATTTCAAAGGCCTGGCACTCAACCAAGCCTGACAGAGTATAATGGTTCCTACTTGGCCTCAATGTGGCACTTGACCACTATTAAACATCAAAGACCGGCCCAGTGGGGCAAAGTGATTCAGGGTTAGACTGTTTGTGAGGAATGCTGTGAGCTTATTGTCTGATTCCCTTTGGCCAACTTAACTGTAAAGTGATAAGTTGCTGAAACCAAGATCATTAGGTCCTTGTCTATATGCCAACAAATTTAGTGTACACAAGCTCCTCATTACTAGTCATACATCTTTCTGACAGTAGACTCTATGCAAACAACTTAGCATGCATTATGTTAAATGATAGCTCAGCCAGTAGTCACAGGTATCCTTGCCAATCTAGTGACTGCTAGACTCGTGTGATTTGTTGGAGCTGCAGCCATAAGGTTATCGACAGAAAATCATTTGTGAACTATTTTGCTATACTCAAATAATCTTTTGAATCATTTCTTTGAGTAAAAATGCCACGTTTGCTGATCCAGCTTCTGAAACGTGAGGATTTGATGCTTTTATTTATCATACATGATAAACTAATGTAAACTGGTTGTCTGTGTCTTGACTGGCACATGCAGTACTCCGCCTCTCGCCCAATGTCAGCTGGGATGGCCTCCGGGCCCCCCTCGACCCTCTAAGGATAAGCGGTATAGATGATGGATGGATGGATAGTAAACTGAGTATCTTTGGGCATTTGAAGAGGTCACCCTGGACTGCTGAAAATTATAACAGGCATTTTTCACTATTTCCTGACATTTTAGAAACCGAATCATTAATCGAGAAAATAATCAGATTAATCGATAATGAAAATAATTACTAGTTGCATCCCTAGTGTGTTCACTACATTCTCTACTTTACAGACCATCAGTGACCATGTCAGTGGTGGTAAAAAAGTCAAAATGTTCATTTGTCCTCGCCTCAGCATTGTACTGAGGGTCGGTTCCTAAGTTAAAGGGGCACTCCACCTATTTTATATGTAAGTTTACTCGTCATGGTTAGTGCTACTCAGCCTGTGAAAACAGAAGTTTAATGAGTAATTATCCTGATGATGTCATAGTGATGTCATCAGGGTTTTCTCGGCTTTGGCTTGGAGAGAGATTTATAATAGAAAGCCTGTGTTACTGGAGTTTGAAAGATGTTGGCATGTACCAGAGAGGGACTAACTAGAGATGTCATTGAGTTGCATTATGGGAAGTATGAAAAGTCAAGATATCCTGGCCTCCGCTGCAATCTTTCTGAAAAAAATCAATTTTGTCTCTTGTAAGTCCTTTAACTTGCATTCCCCTTGAAGGTTAAATGCTGAGTAATCTTCCACCGTTAATCAGGAGTACAGGGAAGTTGCCATGGCCTTGCCTCTAAGCAAAAAGAGCCAAACTGGATACATTAAAACATGAATTGCAGTGTTTTATTAATTTTAAGGATACTTCCTCAGTTCATGGGGAAAATTAAAGTTAAGTTTGCAGAGCTCATCCTGAACCTGTATACATTTACCATGGACCATCTGATCAAAGAATAAATTAACTGGATTATGAATCTGACCAGACATTTGATGTCAGCTTTTAGTACTCAACAGTTTTGTAACATGGCACTAAAGACATTTCACATTATCAGTGTGACAACTCCTCTGTATTGTGTATACAGCGTTTGTTTACTTTGAATTCTGTGTCCTTCGGGCTTCTGTTCTGTGCTCAGTGTGCACTGTGCTTAAGGTGCTCAGTATTCACATGGCACTTGCCTTGTATAATGAATTGTATATTGCTAGAGATACTGCTCTTGGTGGTCTCTGCTCAACAGCCTGCAGACTGCATTGAAATTAGTTTCCTCAAAAAAAGGCTTTAAATGGTATATAAAAAAGACATTGAAAAGAATTTAATTTAAACAAAAGTCTTAAATGACCAGTGTGTAGGATTTAGTAGCATCTAGTGGTGAGTTTGCAGGTTGCAATCAACTGAATACCGCTCCCCTCACCTCTCCCTTTCCAAGCGTGTAGGACAACCTATATTGGCTGCCACAACGTAAAAATGCGAAAGGCCCTCTCTAGAGCCAGTGTGTGGTTTGTCCGTTCTGGGCTACTGTAGAAACATGGCGCTGCAATATGGTGGGCTCCATGGAATAGGACCCGCTCCCTATGTAGATATGAAGGGCTCATTTTAAGCTAAGGGAAACACAACGATATACAGTAAAATGAGAAATGAGAAAAAGAGAAGGACAAGACATAAATACTGCTAAAGTTAAAATAAAGGGATAAAATGTAATACATATAAAATAGAACAAAATACAATAAAATATAATGTGAAATTTTAAACATAATAGTGAGAGATGAATAACTAATGTAGACGGTTATGTACAGGAAGGAACAGAATGTACACAGGTATGCACATAAATATACTGTATATACTGTGATGGTTTACGCACATATACACATACATACGTACAGTATATACACACACACACAGATGTAAACAGGTTAACATAAGTAGTATACAGGTAAGGTGGCAAGCTCGAGAGCTCAAGAGTTAAACAGTCTTATGACCTGAGCAATGAAGCTGTCTCTGAGCCTATTGGTGCAGGATCGGATGCTGCAGTACTGTCTGCTGGATGGCAGCAGGCAGAACAGTTTGTGGCTGGGGTGGTTGGGGTCTTTGATGATCCTGTTGGCCTTCCTCCTACACCGCTGGGTGTAGAGGTCCTCCATGGATGGCAGCTCCGTCCTGGTGATGTGCTGAGCAGTTTTCACCACCCTCTGTAGAGCCTTACGGTTGAGGCCGGTGCAACTGCCAGTCAGGATACTCTCTATGGTACACCTGTAGAAGTTGCAGAGTATCTGCAGGAAGAAGAGCCGTTCTCTGGCTGTTTTTATGATGGTGTTGGTGTGGTGAGTCCAGGTCAGGTCCTCTCTGATGTGGACCCTGAGGCACCTGAAACTGCTGACTCTCTCCACCGTAGCCCCATTGATGGAGAGGAGGGTGTGTCCTTCTCCCTGTCGCTTTGTGTAGTCCACAATGAGCTCCTTTGTTTTGCTGATGTTGAGACGGATGTTGTTGTCCTGGCACCAAGATGTCAGGGCTCTGACCTCCTCTCTGTAGGCCGTCTCATCGTCGCCGGTGATCAGGCCGATGACGGTCGTGTCGTCAGCGAACTTGATGATGGTGTTGGAGTCATGCGTGAACAGGGAGTACAGGAGAGGGCTCAGCACGCAGCCCTGAGGGACACTGGTGTTGAGGGTGAGGGTGGAGGATGTGGTGCCGCTTATCTCACAGCCTGGGGTCTGCTTGTCAGGAAGTTCAAGATCCAATCACAGAGGGCAGTGTTGAGTCCCTGATCTCTGAGCTTGATGATGAGCTTGGAGGGCACAATGGTATTGAATGCTGAGCCATAGTTAATGAACAGTATTCTCACATATGTTATTATAATAATCAGTTTGATACAGCAGCTTATAAAATATTGCTTCAAACTTTAAAGAAAATAATAAATAGGCTAATTTCACCTGGTAGCAGCTAAATATGTAGCCGTCTATGTAGCAGACTTCTTCCTAAAACCTTTATGTTTCTGGTGTGTAGCAAACTGGGAGCTCCTCAATGCGGAGGAAGAATATAATTATTGTAAACTCATATCTATTCTTGGATATACCTTATCACCCTAAAACAATCCCTGTAAAGAAAGTCAAGTATGAAAATCCCCACTCCAGTGGGCACTGGGTGTGTAGCGGTAAACCAAATTCGGTTTGGTATGTAGATCAGTTTTGGGGTCACAGTTCGGTACATTTTTGGTACAGCAGGGACAACAAAAGAATGTAGAACAATTTTGTCATTTATTTTGAAAAATGTTAACATTTAACAGCAGCTCACTGGACAT
>NTHP01000009.1:3082126-3094973 GCA_003416845.1 Oplegnathus fasciatus | reverse complement strand
TGAAATTTCATCTGAAAGCCGAATATCCCTAACTTTTTGTGAGTAGTGTATATATACACACATACATACAGTATATATACCTTTTTTTCTATAGCCTGTTTATATCTGTACATAGTAGTTGAATGTTTATGTTTACCATGTCGAGCTTGTTGTCCTTGTTTTTAGCTGTATGTTTGTCTATTTCGGTGTATGTACATTGAGAGCAACGAAAAACCAGAGTATACACAGACCTGGCCAATAAAGCTGATGGTGATTCTGGTTGTGATAAAATAGTTATTCGAAATCGCCGGGGGGAAAAAATGCAGTTGAGATCACGTGACCTCAGCAGTGCTGTCATATGACAGAAGGCGTGAGCGCGCATGCAGCGGGCGCGCGCAGCGTACAGTGACCCAGTCTACCAGGATGGACGAGAGAGCCGCGGCGGTGATTGTTGCATTTCTCGGCTTGTCTTTGGGTCTCTGCTCCTCTCAGAACTATGTCCTGAATGATATCGAGGGTGTGGGGAGAGTTTTAGACGGAATAGGAGGTTTGAGCGGCGGAGGGGTGAGTCCAGTCAGTTTTTATCTACTTCCTGGTACGATACTGTTCACATGAGGACATAAAGTTCGCTGCCTGAATATTTCTATTATCATTCTTTCTTTCCTCATGTAACATGTGATCTACTGCTCCCTTTAGGCGACGTCTCGGTTACTGGTCAGTTATGCTGAGCCATACCGCAGCCAGATATTAGACTACCTTTTCAAGGTATGATGTGATGCGAGTCAGTCATACAGTCCACTTTAAAGTCCATGGAAACTCACTGTTGTGCCTTTTTTACGCAGCCAAACTTTGGAGCCTCTCTGCACATACTGAAGGTGGAGATTGGAGGAGACGCTCAAACTACAGGTGAGTGATCTTTAATAACACTACAAGTTTTCTTACTTGATTAAATCTAAATATAATATTGAGGAAGGCAGGTGTACAGTAGTGATATATATGCTCACAGATCATTCATGCTAGTGAAACAGAATTGTTTTCTTTACAATTCATCCTAACTATGTAACCACAACCTCGACTGTGGACCAGTGTATGTAGTATCGTACATATAATGTAAGTGTTACAGCAGAGAGAGTGTATTAGATCAGGGCCATGGATAAACCCTGGATAAGCCTTGGATCCATCGATGATTTAATGAAAGAACAAGTTCCTTTTGTGCCATCTCATGCGTTTGACATTACACTGGACTATTATCTTTTTCGAGATGGAACGGAGCCGTCACACATGCACTATGAAAATGATGAGAACTACTTCCGAGGCTATGAGTGGTGGCTGATGAAAGAAGCCAAAAAGAGGAACCCAAATATCACTCTCATAGGTAAGAAAGTGCTGTGTCATTTCTTCTGCTCCAGGAAGCTCAAACAAACAGCTGTTTAAAGATAAAGGTCACATGAGAATATGATAACTGAGATCAAGTCATGATCAAAGTATGACTTATCTCTGTAAATGGATATGGAGAGCTCCTGCTTGGATGTACCATGGAGGCTTTTTTGAATGCCCATACACACTCGTTACATCTGGAGCCTCATGGGACTCTACATTTACTGTACGCTATATCAAAGACTTGCTATATTTTAGTTTTACAACTTTAGCAAACCTAACACTTGCAGTGTTTATTCATTAATGGTAAGCAGGGCTGATGGGAAATGTAGTCTTGATGGGCATTTAGACTGAAAACAGCACTCCACTGTGGTACACAATGCATCTTCAGCATTGCATGTGTGTGTTGGTGTGTGTCTTCATGTAGCTTTGCCCTGGGCGTTTCCTGGCTGGGTGGGCCGTGGTAAGAACTGGCCCTATGACTTCCCAGATATCACTGCAGCATACGTGGTGAACTGGATCCTTGGTGCCAAGCAGTACCATGACCTGGAGATTCAGTATGTTGGGGTGTGTACTCATTTACTTTCAATCTCATTCCTGTTCAAGCTCCATGCTGTGCCTAGTAGAACTGCCCTTTTTATCAAATCTACCCAAACCTTCAACAGCGGACATGTTGTTTATCCAAATATAAGCAAAACATACATATGTATATGCAGCTTGGTTGTGTTGTGAGTTGTATGAGGTTTATGCCATTTAAATGCACTCAAAACTACATGGAGCAACACTTTATTTCATGGTAGAGGTCAGTAAATCTTACTGTCTAAACCTGTTGATTTGTATATCTTTAACAAGAAGTCTACTTTGCTAATTATAAAGCTGTTATTTGGTTAAGGTACACCTTGGGTCTTATTTTGATAAGTTAGACCAGTATTCCTGCAGTATCAGTACATTGTACTCACCAGGTTAATAGCTGAGATCTGGAAACACGGTGACATCACCATGAGCAGTCACATGATCAGACGGGTTGAAAACCTAAATTTTGTCAGACAAACTTAGTTGGAAGTGAAAACAAAGGTGAGTGGTAACACTATTACCAAACTACAGTTCAACTTCCTGCGCTCACAGTTTCCCTGAACAACGAGGGATTATGATTGACATTTCAGGTGTGCTCACTTTCAGATTTACCTCCAAAGAAAGTGGTTTGCAGAATCTGGATTAACATGTTGGCGTGTTTACAACCTGTCTGATGTCTGGCTGCTTGTGTTTCTTGACCTGCCTGACTTTGTTGTAGCGATGTCACCCAGTATTCTCACATTTAATCAGTTAACTTTGGTGAGCACAATGTTATCATAGGAATAATGGCCAGACAAGTAAACTGGAGTTCTGTCTAAACTGTAATAAACTGGAGGCTGTTATGCACAGCAACTCAAACAGCTCATTTGCATGTGACCCTTTTGCATGAAAAAATTGAACATGTCATGTTGGATTGAGGGATTTGTCTGAGCAGCATATTAACCTGGACAAGTTTGCTGTGTAATTTGAAATTCACTTTCATTTATTTAGATTTGGAATGAGCGAAACTTCGACAGCAAGTACATCAAGGTAATCCTAACCTCTTATCTTTCAATGTCCTGTCATTGATTTGATTGACAAATGAGCGTTGTGGGTAAGCTTAGCCTAAACTGTGAATTAAAGTAGAAAAACAGCCACCAACTTTGAGCTGTGTCCCACATGAGAGATGTTTGACTCTCAGTGGTTGAGATGATTTGAAGTTCTAGCTGGGTTCCTCTGAGAGCATGTCTTTGTTGCCAAGGTGCTCCGGAACACGCTGGATAAAGTTGGCCTAACTGGCGTTGCCATCATCGCAGCAGACGGCGATTGGAGCATCGCTAATTCTATGACCGTTGACCCGTACCTTAGTGATTCTGTTGAGGTGATTGGGTAAGTACAGTCGGCATGAAATTAAAACTCTTAGTACATAATGACTCACTTGACCCAAAGACAGTACAATTTCTATATAAAGGCGTGGGGTTTCACCGTGTGCTGTGAGTTCACTTAGGGACAGTTTGATCCCTGACAACTGATTAACTAAACATGTGATGGACAGATGGTGAAATGTCCGCTGCATTTGGGTGTGTCTTTACTTACAACACTCGTTGAGTTGGGCTTGTGGTCCTAATCTGGCGATTTCTTCTCTATAAATTGAACTGCTGTGCTGAATCAAAGCTGAATGTTAGTGGCTGTTTTTCTGTTGGACTTGAAGAGTGAAAAGTGACAGTTCAATCACAGACTAACTTCATAGGCTGCATATGTGCACGCTCCTATAAGCTGCACCCATGTTCATGGGAAAGTATTTTAAAGCATGACACTTTACTACTAATCATGGGTTACTCATTTTGATGTATTTAACTACACAGTATGTTGCTGCCATCATTTAAAAAAAATCCAAAAAAGTGGTTTAAAAGCTGAATTAATTAACATTTTTATATTAACAGTGGATCCAATTACTATGTGTTATGTGAAAGGTGTTGCACCCACAGACAACAATCACGCATCGACGCATTTCACATAAATGGATGTATTTACGTAATGGACGCGTTGTTCCAGTCCTAAAGTAGCTACAGTATATGAGCACACGCTACAGTTAACAGGACTATCGCAACTCAGCACGGTCGGTTAGCCGTGGCTGTCAGGTAGCAAATCTTCTTAGCGATCGCATCTTTGACAAAGACAGACTGATGAAGTACTCTAAAGTTGTTAATTTCAGTGGCTGCTCATCGAACGATGCAGTCGTTGGTAAAGACTTGTTTGCATCCAAGCATTTTTATGCAAATGATCTAATTAGAAAAGTTGGATGAAAGCAGCAAAATTCAACCAAACTTCCACAATATTATTAAAAAGGTTTCACACTCGCTTGGGGTGTTTTTCTTCCTTCTGTCCATAAAGAGTTTATGCGACAAATAGTCGATGGTAATGCGTCTGTCGAAGAAATAATGATGTAGCCAATATTACAGACAGATCATCTGTTTGGTCGGATTATACTGCACAACAACAAGTGACATTAAGCAGCAGAGGACTATCTGTAAATGATCTCTAGCAGAACTTTCCTCAACACTCTGCTGCACCTGTTGGGGAGACTGCTCTAAATCAAGAGACCTGTTAATGGCACCTTTCTGTCATCACCTACAGCCAAGCTCTTTGTGTCATGTTTTTTCCTGACATTGGAACCTCTTGCTCAGTTAGACAGTTTATTTGCCTCAACCCAGCTGATGGAAACACACCTGTAGGATCCTAAACTTGGTACAGAGCATAAGCCTTCGGTCGACACTTGTTTTTTACGCTGTGTCCACACAGCTCACACCGACTCCTCTTGTAGATTAAAGCAAAAGGGTTTATTAATCCACTTTCCCTCATACAAAAATAGACTTGGTGAAAACAAAAACATATTTTGACAGAAAAGGCAGCCGTTTTTCTCTTGTCTATTCCAAAAGGCCACAACAAGGTGGGAAACCTGTGCAGCTCCACTCTACACCTGTAGCTCCTCGCTGCCTAAAGTGTCGTTAAGTGTCGGCAGTCGGTCCTGAAAGGACGTGCGTGTAATTCTTTATTTTGAATTACAGGTAACAAAGAAATAACATGTAATTGTAATTATGCAGAGTAGACTTGGATTAAACATAATATGTTAAGAATAGAAGCAAATCTGACTAAATATTAACACGTAAATAATAATAAATAATATTCAACTGCAAATCTTCCCTTCATTGTAACGATTATGCAAAATGATCGTGGTCAGCTCAAATAATCACGATCAGGCGATCATGTAACTGTGACAGACCTAGTTGTCTTTATTTCCAAAAGTAGTAGGTTTTGCAGGTGTATGTTTTACATGGTGGCAGCAAATACTGTGAAGCCAGACAAAGTCAAAATTGTCACAGCTGTGAATCTGTGTCTTCCTCTGCTCTCCGTCTTCCTATGTGACTGTAACTGGCTATACCAGCTGCTGCGGTACACTCTGGATAAGAGTGGTCTGGAGAGGGTCAGGATCATAGCCAGTGACAACCTGTGGGAGCCCATTACCCTGTCTCTGCTGCTAGACCCCGAGCTCAGCAGAGCTGTAGACGTGATAGGGTAGGACCCCCCCTCTGTGCGTGATGTTTGTGTGCACGGCCCTTGACGCCATTTTCTGTATTACCGGCTTTTTGTTGTTAGAATCTGTCTCTAACTTCATGCTTCTGCCTAACACATACTGAGCTGTTCACAGGCGACACATGCAAGCACTGAATCTGTGGTCATCTTTAAAGGGGTTGAAAATACAGTCTTTACCTGCATGATATGACATGTGGAGTACTAACAATAATAATGTGCCTGTGATCACAGCCTTTCTGAAATTGAAAGTAAATTCTGTTGAATATTCACAAGGATAAATGGATTTTGTCTACACTACTGTACTGCACTTTATATTAGCACTCTTGTACAGTGCTATGTGAAGAAGTGTAAGTTGGTCTGGGTATCGTTACATTTTTATACTAGTGTGATACGATACATGGGTTAGGTACTGATACCACATTGATGTTTCCTGATACACAGAAACATGTTTTTCTACAAAATCCTGTTTTTAGTTTAGTGAGAACTCTCTAAAATTGGCAAAATTTAGACTTAAATTACAAACTACCTGATCAAAGAATTTGTAAATAAGATTACAAATCGGACCAGATATCCTTTGCCAGATTTTGGTACTTAACAGTAGTAGTTTGGCCACTGCCCTACATATCAGGAAAACGGATGATGTTTATGTCAGTACAGAGATCTCAAAGATACTGTATGTTTGAGGTCATTTTGAAATCGTGTCCCCATTACATAGTTTGTCCACCAGAGAGCACTTTAGTTTATTTTTCAGCTGTAAACTGTACTGCTCACTACATGTCTTGATCAGAATTCCTTAACAGTCAAGTTTCAGAGATCGATGTGTTAACATTGTGCTCTGTTTTCAGTATCTGTGCCAATTCTTTTTTGGACACCTAAATAATCAAACCAGGAAATGTCTGGAAGTATAACTGTAGTCAACATGACCAAAAGTGCTGACAAAGCATTTAGTGCCAATTTTCAGTACTTTTTGATACTCTTGATACTTCATACTGGGTAAAAAAAGTACTTAAAAAGTACTGATTTATACTCATCTCTAGTATTTGCCAGACATTACACTAAAATTGACAGGATGTAAAAGCTTCAGTACATTGCACGAAGTTTTCCACATTGACCACTCCTCCCTGTAGGTTTTATCCAAACCATCTGATTACATGTTGGTATGTGCTCAGTTACTGAGGTGTTAACTTTTGCTTTGTATTAAACAGGCTCTAATTTATGCTTGTAAGCTGTGTGAAACATGAACTTTGAGAGCCAGAAGATTTCTTGAATATGAATCTGACTCCTACTTTATATAGCATGCATCTTTCTTTGTCTGGCTATTGAATCATCTGTTGATTGATTTGACCTGTTCGGCTATAGACCTCTGTTATTTTCTTATTGTGTTGACCTTGACCTTGTGTTTTGTCAGGGCCCACTACCCAGGCACCATCACAGTGATGGAGGCCCTGAAGACACAGAAGAAGCTGTGGTCGTCAGAGGACTACAGCACTTTCAACGATGAGGTGGGGGGAGGCTGCTGGGCTCGCATCCTCAACCAGAACTACGTCAATGGACTCATGACTGCGTTAGTAAATATACAAGCAATACTTTGTGGTAAAATAATGAGCATTTCCAACCAAATGTGTTTATTTCATTAGGTTTGCACAATTTCATCAAGCTGTTTAACCGTTTAATTAAGTCATCCACCCATTCATTTTGAACTTATATGGGAGAAAAGTTAAAACATGTATTGTTCAACTTGTTCTAAGCGCCCGGTTATCAGTTAATTTTAAGCAAACAAAAGAAGACATTTCATGTTTAAGTTATAAAACCATAAAAAAGTCAAGAAACAGAAACTATAGTGAGGTTAGGAGTGACTAACTATGCAGGGGAAGCCTGGGTTAAGCCTAGACTGTGATTCTTCTTCCAGCACCATCTCCTGGAACCTGGTGGCCAGCTACTATGAAGATCTGCCTTTTGGCAGAGACGGGCTAATGACAGCTGAGGAGCCCTGGAGCGGCAACTATGTGGTGGAGTCCCCTATCTGGATCACAGGTCTGCATTACATTCTGCACTTAGAGATGGATACATGTGTACATGCAAATGCAGCAAATAAAAAGAATAACCTTCAATTGTGTAGCTCATTTCAGAAATAAAGGAGAAAAGGTTGTGTAGAAAAGTAAAGTATAAAATATATGAAATATGTAAGGTCATGAAGATAACTAAGTTGTTAAATGTACTGGGAGCCAGTGTAAAGAGGCTATTAGTTCTGTCTAATAGGAAAATAAAGTTATAAGATACTGTATGATGGTTAGCTGTGTGTAGTGTGGCTTCATAGCTTACATGAGTTCTGTTGCCCTTTTTATTGGGAACCACACAATATATTGTTCAGTAAGACAGAGACAGAAACAGAGTTAGGAGTCAGAGTAACTGCACCCATTTTTTTCCTCTTTGGACTAATAATTATGTTCTCAGAAATGGTTTAATAAATAAATGGTACAATGTTGCTCTGTATTGTTTTCCTCATAGCTCACACCACGCAGTTCACCCAGCCAGGATGGACCTACCTGCAGACTGTTGGACATCTGGCACAAGGTGGAAGTTATGTAGCCCTGACTGACGGGAAAGGAAACCTCACTGTTGTCATAGAAACCATGGCAAGTTAGGCTTTCCTATTTTGATTTTTACTTTTAGCCAAATGCATTCAGTACAGTTACCCTGTTATACAAAAACTGCAGAAGTGCTCTTAAGACACACGAACGTTTTCCCCACATTTCCTTTACAGACTCACGATCATTCAGTGTGCATAAGACCTCCACTCCTTCCCTTCAATGTGACATCCCAGAATGCAACTTTCCAGCTGAAGGGATCCTTTGTAAGTTCCTCTGAGGTCTTCACCACACTGTTGAAAGTTAGTGAGTGATACTTTTGTCTTATTGAAGGTTATTTATTTTCCCCAGGCCTCCATCAAGGAACTTCAAGTATGGCGGTCGCAGTTTAACTTCAAAACAAAAAAGCCTTCCTTCTTTGAGAAACTGACTCCAGTGAAGGTAAAAGAGACTGTCCAAAAAGATTGAAGAGGAAAGATTCCTCCTACATGAAATGTTGGCACCGTGCAACAACTTTAACAAGTTTTATTTTTTTACGTTTATGATGATTTTAGGTTTTACATGGATTGTTCACCTTAAATCTGGCTGAAGATGAGGTTTACACATTAACCACAATTACAACCGGACAGAAAGGGTCTTACCCTGACCCACCTCCCTCTGCTCGCTTCCCTAAAGTCTACAAGGACGACTTCAATGTTCGTAAGTACAGCATACGCGGGACCCAAATTATTTATAAGTTTGGTCATTGAATTCTTGAAATATCAAACAATGTACCCCAGATCAAACTCCAGCCTAACTTATATTACACATTAAGTGCAATAGATGATGTTTTCTTGGCCAACTGAAGCGAAACCAAAATCCTTTTGGAAAAAATAGTATTAAAGATGCAAAGTTCAGTTTAATTTCGAAAAGAACTTATTTGTGAGAAGTCATTAAATGTGAAGTGAGGGCCATAGTGGAAACCATATGATTATTTGTTATATCAAGAAGAATGATTTTGACCTTCAACTATGAGCTACCTCAAACTTCCCAACAGTTTTGTGTAATTCTTGCATTTCCCCAAACTCTGACCTAATATCTTCAAAACTGAATCTGACCTCCTGTAGGAAACCCTCCCATCTCAGAGGCTCCATACTTTGCTGACCAGACAGGGGTGTTTGAGTACTACATCAACCTGACTGACCCTGGACCTCACGTCTTCACCTTACGTCAGGTTCTGACTGAGAGACCCATCACATGGGTGGCTGATGCGGACCAGACCATCAGTGTCGTAGGAGACTATCAGTGGTGAGGGGATAATACGTGATAGTGTTCATTTTCAGCACTGGTGTCTCAGTGAGAATATTAATGTGTAAATATACTAAATGAGCTGTCTAAAATCCTTTTAATGTTGTTATGTTGCAGGCAGAACCTGATGGTGACATGTGATGTCTTCATGGAGAAGGTTAAGACCGGTGGTGTATTCATAGCAGCCAGGGTGGATAAAGGGGGCCAGTCAGTCCGCAGCGCTAAAGGAATCTTCTTCTGGGTGTTTGCGGACGGCACATACAAAGTGACCAATGATCTCGGTCAGTAGTATCACCCTCTGCTACATTAGACATTTTATAAAGGAGACCAAAAATGAAGAAATATCTCAAGGGAAAAGTGTTCTCAGATTTTTAGGTACACATTTATAGAATAAGGCAGGTGATGTTCAGTTTTCCCATGAAAACACCAAAACCAACAAGGTTGTCTATGGCTCCAGGCCCATTGGTTAAAAAACAGCTCACAAATATAAACAAACAAGGTTGAGTAGGTGTCGTTGCTGTGTCTCTTACTGACGTGTGTTGGACTGTTTTGTTCTCTTCTTTTGTCAACAGCTGGACAGACTGTACTTGCAGAGGGACAGTCTGGGACCCGGGCATATGGTTGGCACACCTTATCACTCACTGTGAACGTAAGTGGAGACTTAAGGTTCTTAATGTTTGGAAAGGTTTTGTTCTGACACTTCGTTATTTGTCCTATTCAAACCTTGAGCTTTTTGAGACAAGATGAGATGATATTAGACTAAATTAGATTAGAATTGTCAATTGGAGCCTTTTTGTCTTTAGAATCACTTCAAGTGTTGAAAGCCTGGACTCAAAAAGGTGACGCAAACATTCGACAGGATTTTAGTGTCAGTTTTTGTAGATGGTGGGAAAAGCTTTCATTGCATCATTGTTGTGGACTGGTGCAGCTTTTTAATCAGGCAAATCCAATATTTTCTGACACTTTGTTGACTAAACAATGAATCGAGAAAAGATCAGCAAATGAATTGATCATGGAAAGAATCGTTAGCTGTAGACCCACTTGAGATAAGGTCATTTTTATGTTTATACAGAGAGCTGAGAGCTTTGATTGAACTTATTTTGTACATGCCAGGTCACACTGTAAGTCCCATTGATAAAGAAACATGAACTTTGTTTTTGAGCCAACAGTCTTGCTTGATCTCCATAGACTGACTCAGGCTTTGCTGGTTGCTCAGCTCTGTAGGAACTGAATGGACCTGCAGTGACTGGTTGTTAATGCTGGTTACAATGTAATCACATGGTAACTGACCCTCTCAGCCACATCTACATGCTTTTTTTTTGTCACATCCATGTGACCGACTGTCAGGATGAGCGAGCAGATGGTCTATAGAGTCATACTGTAAGCATATTTAACACTGGATTTGCCGCTGGGGAACAATAAAGGTCTCTTATCTTATTTCCTGCAACTTGTTACTGTGATCCCTCTCTCCTGCAGGGCCAGTATGCGTCTGGGCTGCTGAATGGATACCTACTGTGGAAGAACACTGTGGTACTGACACCAAAGAATGGCTGGGCTGCCATAGGAACACACTCATTTGAACTGGCTCAGTTTGATAACTTTGCTGTTGTGGCTAAGGATTGACCGGTGAAATAATGATTTACACTATGCTGTGAATATTGTGATTAATTTATTGACTTGATCAATGCATTGATTTAACACTTCAGTGTGCTAAATATGGATTACATTTTTTCTTTTCTTTATAAAGATTTGAAAGATGATGTAACATGACATACTGCACCCTCCAGATTTGCTGCCTGATATAACTGTAAATGATTTTGCACTATGTGGTTTTTATGGAATAAAAAGAGTTTTTAATTTTTTTAATGTTTTTGAAAAGAGTGCTTTGTAAACATTTAAATGTATGTGTGTAGTAAGGACTGAAATGAATGTTTCATCTGTTAGAGAGCCCACAGTCTGTTTCTGGTGTGATGACTATCTCATATACATCTACCCAGATCCCTACAGCACCTTGATCCAGGATCCAGCCATTGACATGAAAGTTTGCTGAAATGACCCTAAAGCTGCAAGAGAATTTTAACCTACTTTGCATTTCCACTCTGCTCTATGGAGCTTTTTAGCCTCTGTTTTCAGCTGATTGTTTTACAGCCTCAGCATCACTGCTCACTGTTCCCAGCAGCAGCATGCATCTACCTGCAGCAGCAAGCAGCAGACACACCAGTTTAGCTGGGGAACACATGGTGCAGTATTTAGCAGCTACAGAGCCAGATGTTGTTCTCAGGAGATATCTTTGAAAAATCACTGCATATGAAGCAGGTTACTTTGGCTTCAATATTCACTTGAAATGATGAAATTATTCATTATTAAAGATCTCTCTCTCTCTCTCTCTCTCTCTCTCTCTCTCTCTTTATATATATATATATATATATATACATATATATATATATATATATATACTGTATATATTTGAGTATAAAGTCTACTTTTAACATGAACATTAATGGANTTGTGTTGGATGCTGCGTTGCATTTGTGCAGCAGTTGGTGCAGCTTTATGTTAAAACGACATCCATGCGCATTGTTGTGGTACCTTTAGGCGACGTGGTGTCTGAGGACACTTCCGCACTGCGTCGCGCGAAGACGCTGGTGTCGCTGGCTCGAGAGGGCCATCTCTATGGCAACGGGACACCAACAACACTTGCTAACGGCCGTAGACAGGCTAATATGGCGGAGCCGGGGACGGAGAAAGTCAAGCAGTCGCCTAAAAGAGTTTTTATCAACAACATAGACTCACACGCTTCTAAATGTATCGCCAAGGTAAATATATTTTAATGTGGACTGTCAGAATTGAGCTAGTCAAGCTGGTGGCTCGCGTTAATCTACAGCCTTGGTCAGCAACATCAGTTANNGTACCCGCTGAGCCTGGAGGAGAGATGGAGACTGAGGAAGAGGAGGAGAGACTGGTTTCAAACCACAGCGGAGCAGCAGCTTTTCACGTTGTTGGGACAGTTTGTGACAGATCTGAGGAGGGCAGACCTTCTGTGCTGGAGGAATATTTAGTGAGTACTTCATCAGTCAGAAGCGGCCCAATAGTTGTACAGCCTGCTCTAAATTAACTTTATTGATCTACTTAGGGGGCAATTTAAAACTCAGGACTTCTGATATTTATTTTATATCTCTTGTTTGTATGCAAGCATCTGGACAGGGATGAGCTACTCTCTAAACTGATGGACTGTGATGTTGTTATCTACAACATTACCCAGCATGCTGAGCAGGTGGAAGAAGCCTTCTGGGCTGTCTCAGGTAAGCAGCTCTCAGCCTCTGTTGGGTGGGTGATGGGCTGACAGACTGTTCATTGTCTAATAAGTTTTCTAACGGCTGTTCACACGTAGTTGGTTTGTTCTATTGAAGGTTTGTGACTGCATCTACAATATGTAACATAGGTTTGGCCTTTCCAGACAGAAATAAACA